>JAWPHD010000522.1:0-25000 GCA_037043455.1 Cyrtodaria siliqua
AACGACTAACACTATTTGTATAGGAATTCTATTTTCTATTAAATGTAATCTTTTTTTAAGTAACCATGTAAACATTCAGCTTATTGCATTTTTTCCTGTAAATTTCAGGTGACGATGTTTCACAGTAGGGAAAAAAATCTTTGTCCATATACTTGCAGTAGGCAAACACGTGACAATCACTAAGTTTATCTTATCATGATTGTGGATAAAGAAGAGATTTTAAAATTTATAAGAAGTATCAAAATTAAATGTACCGGAGGCGATCTAGAATGAGTATGGATGTTAATTCAACTAAGAACAACAAACAAATAACAAATAAAATTCTTTCTTGATAAATGTTAGATACTGTTAAATAAATTAGGAATATAATACCTTATTGCACGTATCAATTTAAGAAAGAGTCAAAATAGAGGTTGAATATATCAGGTACTTGGAAACAAGAATCTTATAACAGTATTTCAATATAGCAAATTATCGGTCCATAAATAAAGTTGGATCATAAAAATGCATCTAAATCGACTCAAATTCTTTGATTTGTGTACATGTATTTTTCACTAAATACTTCAGCTCAATATATAGAGATTATTTAACTGTTGCGTTTCGATTATTAGTAAATCCTTCACGAGATGTCCGCTTGCCATCGAGTGAAGGATTTCCTAATAATCAAAGTAGCAGCTAAATAATCTGTTTATTACATTTTTAATATACTATTATTATTTTTTTCTCAGCCACCTTAAGGTGACCCATTTAATCTCCCCGTCTTAGTTGGGACAAGGGACGGGGAGGGCCACCCCTTGCCTCACCTTACAAGTAAACATGTAGTTATATCAATGTAATATAAGATAGAGCATAATTTATATCAATATGGATCAATGTAAACCTACTGCATGTAGTAATGTTTTATATCAATATCAAGTCATTGTAACTGTTGTCCTTAAAGTAACTGAAGAAAAAAAAACCTACGGAAAAAAAAACCTACGGAAAACAACAAAAAAACAACAACGTATTCTCTCCACCTAGGACCATGTTCACTAATCTCTGTGTGAGGGTACCTGTAAATTTCTTCATTACATTGTACTTTAGCTGCCAGGTGCCTTAATTGACAACTGTTAATTTTTACTTATGCCGATTTCTCCTTAAATATTTATTTAATAACATTTGCATATTCCTTCCAATGTTTTTCAAATGCATTTTTTTTATTATTACCATACAAAAATAATAAATATACTATTTATTACATTTTTAACGCAACTGAATTCGACACGGACAATGTTGTTTAAAGCTATGGAATATCGAATGGCAATGCTTCAATGAATCATGATGGAACTATAGTGTTGGATATTGACGAGAAGTGCAAAATTCAACTTTTAATGTTGATTTGCGGTCACGAATCACGGTCAAGGTAACAAGCTCGGACTTGCGCAGTCGTAAGAAAAAGAAAGAAGAGCACAGTTAGTTATTTCAGTTTCACCGAGTTAGTTATTAATATTTAGCGATATCGAATATTCCTTCACTGAGAAATCCCGATCTTTCATCGATAAACATGTAATAAATTGTTATATTTCAGCAATTTTACAGATTCTATTTTAAAATTGTACAGTGTTATTTAAAAAATGAAAACTGAAATTAACGAAAGCAATACAGCTGAGTTTTATTAAAATAAAACAAATAAATAAAAAGGACATCGATTATTTGAAGCAATTTAATAAAATACGGCATCATGAAATATGTAAAGTTTTCAGCTGGTAGGTTAATCCCTATACTACTATTTAACAGTAACTGGTGTATAAATAATATATGATAGTCACTATTGTGTGAGACAAACCTAAAACGAACGAGACTAAGGCCTTTTCTTTTCATCAACACTTTGATGATTCCTGTAATCTGGTAATCGTTCTGACAGTAGTTTTCCTACATGTTGGTCAAACAAAAACACCAACTAAGTTTAAATATGTGCCATAAGTTACATAGCAAGTTTAGTTTTACGCGTTCATCCCTATTTACCTCATCAGTATGGCCCAAAAAGAAGAATAAAGTCCATTTGACCAATACAGGGACGAGAGGGTTAAATCATGGACTTTTGTTTCGGAGAGCCATATGTAACTTTACAGTGTTATCGTGAAGGGCGCTATCCCATTTCTAAACTACCGGTCATCCACGATGTTTTATCGGTCATCCACGGTGTTTGTCGTCATAACTGACGACACAGACACCGACGACATG
Source organism: Cyrtodaria siliqua (assembly GCA_037043455.1). Lineage (NCBI taxonomy): Eukaryota > Metazoa > Mollusca > Bivalvia > Adapedonta > Hiatellidae > Cyrtodaria > Cyrtodaria siliqua. The sequence goes on from JAWPHD010000522.1 coordinate 2,224, forward strand.
TCGTCGTCTTTAACAATGACGCACTTATAGTCTGATCTCGGTTATACCTTTTATCATACAGATATGTACTTTTCTGCAGAATAAAGGGGTGACCTAATAAACTTGGCTTTATTAGGCTCTGACCAATAAAGCAAATCAATGCGGAATCCCTCGACGTTTATTGTACGTAACGTTATTTGACGTCATGTACGTAACGTTATCTGACGTCATAAACAGTAGAGGCGCAGCCTTTATATATTCCTACATCTATTAGATATTTGGTAACACTTGGTAACGAAAAGTAGTACGTCATCTTTCAGCAACGTCAAAAAAAAATGAAATGCCCGCCATTTGGATTTTTTAAAACATATAATTTGGAAGATTGTGAAAATTTTCGATGATGAAATTTCAGTTCCGCTTAAAGTTTCGTGATTTTCGGCAGTACCGACTTTTTTTAAGAAGCTTTACTCCACGAGAAATGCAGATCCGCTCATGTAAAATGCCGAAGCGAGGGGCGATAACTCTAAGAGATGCCACTTTTAGAATACGTTTAAAATGACAACACTCGTGTGTTTTTTGTTAAATAAAATACGTGGGAGATACTTGAATTATGTTGTTTTAGCTCACAGCTTGCATGTATTTAACTGCATGTCACGAAAAGCATGTTATTTCTTTCTATCAAAAGTACACGAAAATACGAGTTGTTTGACCGACTGTATTTTTGACTTGACTGTCTTTGCAAGATCTACAGGTAGAATTGGGCACTCTCATATGTGGAAAGTGAACGTAACAATCGCCACTGTTCAATGTGGGAGTTGGGGTAGAGGGAAAGGGGGCGGGGTGTGTGTGTGTGGGGGGGGGGGGGGGGGAGGGTTGGGGTTTGGGTGAAGGAGGGCATCTGAGCTGAGATTTAAAAGGACGCGTCCAAACCCAACTAACATCATGAAAGTCTGTTTTGAAAGCTCTTGCAAGCATACATTTCTAAACTTATCCAGATAATAGATTTATTGCTGTGTTTTTGACTAGACTGTCCAGTGTCTAATTGTCATCCGCGACTGCACTCAGCACTGTCATATGTAGCTATCCCATGCTAGTACCATGAATCAACCGTGGAATATATCACCCACACATCAAAGGGTTTGAGGGGATCTTACTTGTATTAGTTTAAATATAGACCATTTCACGCCTGGTAAACATTCGCTCCACAACCAAAAGGAGAACAATGAAAATTGAGCGAAAGCCACTTCCGAGAAGAAAATCTCTATTGTTATTGTTAAAGAAATACAAGTAGATCATACTCACGTTTGTTGATGAAAACCGCGCTTTCGCTCCTTCTCGGAAATAGCTTTCGCTCAGTTTTCATTGTTCTCCGTTTGGTTGTGGAGCGAATGTTTACCAGGCGTGCATTTGTAAGTTGAAACCTAGTTGAATTTTGTATCTGACAGAAACACTGTCGTAAAACTTATTCAATGATTCTAATAGTATCGAAGGAAAGAAAATAAGGCCTTTTTTCACTTTATATTTTTAAAGTTGAACATCTCCAATATGTCCACGTGGCACGAATGACCCCACTGAAAACAATCCGTGGAAAACTAAAACAATGCAAGAATATATATTCATAAATAATTTTGGTTTTGATGCAAAATCGATATGCACCTCTTGGCATCATAGATAAACATCATGTAAAGTTTCAAAACAATGTGTTAAACACTGTGGAAGGATATAGATGCAAAAATGACTAACACCATATGACGCATCACCATTCAATGGTAAATAATAAACATTTAAGGTACATTAGGTCTTAAATATTATCTTTCATGACTAAGTAAAAAATATGTAACACGTCAGATATCAAAGAGAATTATTTATTTGATTTAAAACATTTTGTTTCAAATATTTACATCAATACATCCCAAATATAAAGGGTATTACATAAAAAAAAATTTCAACATACAATAATTGTTTTTATTTATTAAAGGGACACACAGCATTTTTTAAGTATTTATCAAGCATTTAAATTAGCACCTTGATTCATTAATATGCGCACCTGTCAGTCTGTATTTTTTATATGGTGTGTCATTTTCAACACATGTGTGGTTATATGTATCTGTTAATTTTTATTTTGGTGGAGGCAGACCACCCACTTTTCTGGGTAGAACCAGTAATATACACCTCCCGCCATCTGTTACTCCACAAACTTTATTATCCAAGAAAATTCAGAAAACATCGTTTTAATCCAATAAAGAAATTGAGCATGGTCTGTCAAATTAACAGGAACACATCTATATTTCGTATTCGCCCTTATCTGGAGCCACTCCAATGAACTGTCCAGTTAATGTCGCCCATCGATCCACCTCTGTCGACAGTCAGACATGCATGCTGATAACATATTGTGCTGAACTGGTGATCCTGGGAATTTCGAAATTAGTGGATCCAAATAACCTTATTCCCTCAAGTCACAAATGTTACTAGATATATTTTTCTTGAAGTTGATGCTAGTTATGTCCGTATTAGGCATTGCTGATTCATAAACAAATAAATATTGTACACCGTTCTATTCTTATTCGTTTAAGTATTTCGGACATTTTTCAATAAAATCCTCCCATATATTGTGACTTCAGTGACACTTACAGCTAATTTTCAGCGTCACATGACATCAAGGACTCTGAAAATGAAAATGATACAGATTATGTTTAACCATACATATTTTTGTTTCAACTGTCACTACCGTTCATGAACAGTCTCAATAAAACCGAGACTGCAATATTTCGTATATGTCGTGTTCGGCCGTTTCCAAAGGTCCACGCTCATACTCTTTTAACAGGTTAGTGAGTTGAAATACGAGTAGATGATAGTGACTATAGACCTTTTTTTTATAAGAATATAAATTCAACAGAACATGTTGGGAACATTGACTAGAAAAAATCTATATAATTTGACATTCTAGTTTTACTTTTATGTTTAAACATGATCACTGGAGGTTTGAAATATGGGACCAAAATACGGGTATCGCCTGTTGTTTTTCTTTTTTTTATATTATTTTTTCAAGAAATTGAGTCGGAGGGTCTTAAAACTGAAAAACAAAATCTGGCCTAAGTTAGCTCAAAAACAGATTGGATGTAATTTAGAGCCGTCCTTGAGAAAGAGGAACGGCACATAGAAAATATGATACATATTTTGTTTAACGTAGCCAGATTTCGTTTCAATTTAAATAGTAACAAGATGTAGAATTGAAATATGTAGATGAACAGTGATTATAGAACGTTTTTAACATGTACGATTTATGAACGGTAATCATTTTTGGCTGATCAACACATTACCGGTATACCTTATTTAGAGCCACCCCAGAGAGAGGAAGGACACAAAGGAATTCGAGAACCTGCCTTACGCTTACTGATGCATATATTTATTTGGTTCTTTATCGTGCTCGGAGGATATACCCCCAGTTTCAATCCCAATCCAACAAACGAGACTGAGGGAAGGCCCTTCCCTCAGCCTCGATTATTTCCGAAGATGTATTGTCCGAAAACACAGACGAAACACAGTGGCGCATGTGTGACTTGAACCCGGAAATTCCAGATTTGAATCGTCCACCGTGCTATCGCTGGGCCATGCCAGCAAATTATGTTAAGTCAGGGTCCTCGTTAAGTTTAATATTTTAGTTGAGACTAGCATTACATTTTCATCAATCATTTATCAATTATGTGTTCTAAAAATGATCAGAATTAGGTTAATATATATGAACCACCACTATTTCATATATTTCAACGTTAAACATTTGTAATTAATAGTGTTACCTACACAAATCCTCAAATTGGCTACAGATAATCTATGCCATGACCCATTTGCTTGGTGTGTCACTTTTCAATTTTAATTCTCCTATTTGTAGGTCTATGTGTTTGTATTTTGAAAATTACGCGCTCACTCATTTAAAACTTGGAATTATATACGACCATGATTGTAACACTGTTTCGATAAAGGCATTTAACGATTTAGTTCCACTCCTGTACAAATAATCCATCGATATATCTATGCGTGTATACATCAGCATAATTTGACCTTTGAATACACACTCTACACTGTTATTTTCAGCATACCCTTTAGATGCAACTGTTCAATTCAATACACAATTGACAGTGTGAACATGATATTTTAATTTGTCCAGGGAGAAGTGGGGTTGATGGCGTGCGGCTGATTATCCCTAGTCTGGGTGTTTTTTCTGTGTTGCCGCGCCGCCATTTTGAATAGCCTCTGAAAGAGTGAAATGCAAATACCAATTTTCAAAACGGTCACGAAAAATGTATATTCGCGAAGAAATAAGAAATTTTCAGAAAAGGTAGAACAGGTAATGATCTTCGACTCCTGACAATTTCAACAATATTTAAGAATATACATTTTTTGTGACAGTTTTGAAACATTGGCAATTTCAAAGTAGACAAAAACATTTTTTTTTCGATCTTCGCATTTGTACCTCGATTTTCGACTATGATATCTCTATTAAACCTATCAACACGATTGTTTGGTGAATCTCCGACATAATAATTCACTTTTTATATAATATGTTTTCTCTGTCATCCAGTCTAAGCTGTAAACTTTTTTTTTTAAAATGTGTACTATAAAATCCGCGCACCTGCACGTGCTTGCAAAATAGGAACTACGTTGCCTCCAACCCCAATTATTTATGTTTGAGTCATGCGGTTCAGGCACGTGAAATGATTCAGCGGCGCCCCTACTGAAAAAAACAAAAAAACAACAACATGGCGGCGTTCTGCGAAATAGATAATAATAGTAATTTATACAGAAAATGTGGATAATCAACATGATAAATAGAATATTATGCCGTTGCCTTTTACATCAAGTTTATTAGGCTCGGCACGAAAATGAAGAATGGCTCGGTAAAGCCTCGCAATTCTTCGTTTTCTAAGGCTCGCCTAATAAACTTGAAAGTAAAAGTCACTGACAAAATATTCTCTATAAAATATGTCAGCTGTTTGATATCTATTGACGTCGGTGCATTTAATAAAGTTTTAGGCAAATTCATCGATTTCGCTCGGTTTTCTAAAATGTAAGTAAGGCCTACTTGTCACAACTTTAAATACGCGACCTTTCGGCGGACGTGATGTTTCGGTCATTGAATCCGGTAGACTGCAGACAATTTAAAGATTGTCGATACTTTCTGAAATAGTCTGTGACGCTATATCTACATTGTTCTACGCTGACCTCAGTTTCAACAAGACGTTAAGCGATCAAGTCTTTCAAGTTTGTATAAGTAGCGTTCCTATATGAAAGAGAATTATCACAATATCTTAGTGCTCTTCTATTTGCAGGATTTTTCACCATTTCTGACTAATCTCCTTTAAGGAGGTGAAAAATCAATTTCATTATGACCATCACTAGCCTCCCTTGCTCTTCCATTGGACTTTTGCCCCAGGCGCAGATATCTATCTACATTTTGCATATTTCATCTCTCCATCTTTCACGTTCTTACATAGGAGAGCTGATATTTCTTTGTGACGTAAATTATCTTAGTGATCTTTTCTTTTCTCAAATGCACAGATGTTCAACATTGCCCCACTTTGCCGAATTCTCCACAATACCCGGGGTGTGTGTCTATGGTACGATCATGGTACCCCAGGGCTGCAGGTGTCAATATTGGCGTAGAAGCAGATGAAGTATTTGTTGTATTGAAGTCCAAGGATCGTCTTTCTTGCAGTCTGGTGCTGGGGTTTCTTAAAGGAGTACCTGAAATGTTGGATTAATTTCGTTTTTTAAGCCTACAAACAGCATTATCTTAAAGGACACACGACCATTTTGATTTGTTTATCAGAAATTAAAATTAGCGCATGGATTTAGTGTAGTATAAATGGATTGCTCACCTGATAACTCATGGTCAGGCATGCTAAATTTAACCCCAAAATCAACATTTGAATACACCTAGTAAAGGTCCAGAAGCTTATGGTACATGCAACAACATATTAGACCTCTAGCTTTTATAGCTATTCTCAGTACATTGAAAACGCAACATTTTTTTTCCGATTATGTTTGTACCCCTGGGTTTTTGTTCGAATGAAGCTTGTATTTTATCTTAATACACAAGTCACTTTGTCTCAAAGGTCAACATATGGCGATAAACATTTGCATAGGAGTTGCTATACTTCTTTCAGTTGAAACACATTTTGCACCTGGACTTCAATTCCACTCTAGAAATTCTAAACTTACAAAATGTTGCGTTTTCAAATGTACTGATGTATATGTAAACAATTTACAAAAAAAACAACAAAAAACAATGTTGCGTTTTCAAATGTACTGAAGTATATGTAAACAATTTACAAAAGAAAATCAGACAGTTGTCTGTTTTTTTTGGTAAATACAATGCACTTTTTGAACACACTTGGTAAAGGATCAAGATTTTGCTACATGATGCATGCTCTTGTAGTCTCAGAGCAGATACTGTTTTGATACTGTTTTAAAAGTGTTCTTTTATAACGCAATGTGAAACTGTGACCCCGGCGCGAGGCCAGATTTGACCCCAAGATCACAATTTGAACAAACTTGGTTTCCGCGGAATTGTTGTTCGTAAATGCAGTTATGAATTGCGTTATATTTCGCACCCAAACCTATTCAAAATATGTGTTCTCTCAAATAAGATTGTTTCAATGTCACATATTACAGTTAAGGTGATATGACAAATAACAGCGCCAGCTTTATTTAAACTGACATGGTTCTCTCAATTTATCATATAATAGAATAGTGACAAATTGACCCTGTCACTATTTGTCATGTAATTTATATCTGTCCCATGTTGTTTGTTGCAGTAAACTGTTGAGTGATTGATCACCATGATGAGAATGGAAATGAACCCTATACCATGGACTGGTAAGTCTTATCTATCAAATCTACCAGATAACAACCTCCTGAGGTACAGCTGTTGTATTCTGATCGTTTTCCCAGTCAGAATTTAACTTGTACTCTGGACTGTTTAAACATATATTAAGTTGTCAAAATCAAAATCACCAGGTGAAGTAGTGTTAAATCTGGATAAATATCTCAGATCCAAGAACAAAATGAGAAAATGGTTGAGGTGATGTTCATGCAAGATACAATTTAACAACGCAATAATCGTTAAGTTAACGATTGGGACACTTTATGAATGTATGAGTTCAATTAAACGCAACGCAATCTATGAAAAATAGATATGCATACATACATTTAATTGAAATAAATAAATAGCAACACACAATTAAAAACATATAGCCACTCATTCTCACATATATAAAACTTAACACGTGTCCGGGCAAGAATAGGACCACTGCAGGGTGGGTGGGTGATGGTAAATTACATTTGGAATTCATATTCATTTTTTTCATTTTTGCCAGCTTCCTTTCTTCATCGTTATACCTGTATTGTTTCTGGTGCTACTTGAATGGTGGCAGAAAAAAATAATCGTGTATCCGGCGACAAAATGGAACGTTTGCAATAGAATGTGCAGCAACTCTGCAGTTCTGCAGTTAAGAAGATTCTAGCCATTTTGTATATTGTTTTTTAGATGTAAATGGAGATTGGGCCTGGAATGTTCAGTCCTGTTAGCGCCATATATCCTGTTTGTGTTGGTGCACCGTAAAACCTCAATTCAACTCTCAATTTGTTATCGCATATTCAATATATATACTGAAACGCCAAAAAAAACGCAACACGGGAATTTCCGCTATATATTGTATGTACAATATGCTGCTGTTAATCGAATGGTACATGGCTACGTAAGACCTTTCCTTTCGGAAAAAATACTAAAACAACATATAATGCAGCATAATAGTATTCCTTCAAAGTTTCATTATTGACGAAGTACGCGTTGCATGCGAGAAAACTTAGGATTGAACATTTTGCAAACTCTTTACTTTAAATACAGTACTAAACTGGCTCAGTTTCTCAAAAGAGAAACTTCAACATTTATGAATTTCTTGTTACAAGGTGTAGTGTGATAAAAACGTCTACAACATCACAGTTGTGTACTTTCTCTAATTAACTGCAACTTTTTGACTTACAAAACATCTTGGGATTTCTTTGGAATATTATAATTAAGTGTGCAGTATATACAATATATAGCAGAAATTCCCGAGTTGCGTTTCTTTTGCGTTTCAGTATATATTAACACTATAATGTTTAAATACAGAATAATTTAGGTAAAAAACAATGTAAATGAGAAGCATTTAATGTAGTCGTGAATTTATTCTCGTATACGTTTTTCATTAATGGATCACATTCCATGGTCCCGCCTTAATTCCATTAAGCGATGGTAAAGTTTATATTAGCAGGATTTTATAACGGATATTTCGACAATAAAACACGTTTAAAACATATTTTACCAAAATAATGTGATAACCTGTTTAACTTTTAAATGTTTTAATTTTACAATATTAAAACGTTTTAAGACGAAATTAAGATTTTATTTCATAGCCAACCCCCTTTTCCCTCCTTGGAGGGACTCTTTACATTGCGGATGAATGATGTAGTGTTTAACAAATCATGTTAGCAAATTTCAAAGTTTTTTGTTTTTATTTGTTTAACATTAACCTTTCCACAAAGTTCATTGAATAATGTTAGGTTTGTTTTGATGCAAGCCTCGTCAGTAGTGCAGTTAAGAAATGTTTAACTGTGTGCCTAAGTACTGCTATTTACATATGTACCAAAAAGTTTATTCCAGGGTGAAAATTATCAAAACAAAAAGTTATCATTAAAACAAAGATGCACAACTTATTTGTTTATTTGATACAAATAAAGCTATATTAATCAAACTTGAAATATCGTTAATTTGTAAATTAAATGATTGAACATGGGATATCCGACATAAGCACAACGCTACAAGTGCTATTAGTTTTCAATAACAACAAAAACAACAACAACAAAAGGCAACAATAATAACAGCAACAACTACAACTACAACAATACCAACAATAATAACAAGAGGTCAATGACCCTGAAGCTCCACTGATAGATTTCTATAGGAACCTGTGAAGTTTATGGAAATTGGATCAGGACTTTCAGTGTAGTCGCCACAAGTTTTTTCCTATATAAATAAATCTGTCAAAAAGATGGCCATTCGAATTGACATTGAATCAAAATGCATTTTGTTAAGGACCAACTACACGTCATGCCAGTCATATTAGTAACGGTTCCAAATTAATACCACTTGTGGTTTTTGAGAAGAAGTCGTATTTTTTAAATCTATTTTTAGCTGTAGCGGCCATTTTCCGGCCGACTTCGTTTTTATTTAGGACCAACGAGACATCAAGAGCAATAATCCTATAAGGTTTGATGAAAATTCAAGTAATCAGTAGTTTCAGTGGAGTTGTTGCCAAAAGTGTTTCCTATATAGACAAAGATGGCCACTGGCGGTCATGTTTGACATCGAATCAAAATCATTACGTGGTCCCGTCTTAATTCCATTAAGCGATGACAGATGCGCCGAAGGCGGAGCTTATCGTACTTATCGTACTTAATCGATATAGATAATTTGTGGGCGGAGCTTAGCGCTTATCGTGACGGACTATTTTCAATGGAGTTTACTCGACTCAGTGATTTTATGAGACGGATCGATAATTATCTTCGTATTTCCTTTAACAATTATTGTCGTATTTATTGAAATACATGGTTTGTTTAATGACTGTAATATTGCACAAAAAAAAAATGCGCACGTAACAATCAATTTCACTACGAGAGGCGTGAATTGCGTCTAAATAAATTGTCTGCCCGTCGTAATTGGCACGAGTGAAAATGTAATATCCTTGCTTAGATAAATTCCATCAAAACCGTGAATTTTTCAGGACAAGATATTCCTCGTTTTCATGTTACCACGAAACAGTCATGTACTTACACACCATTCTCAATCTGTAATATCCACATTGACACGGTCATTGTTCGGGCACATTTACGATAAACGAAATGGAATTGTATCAAAGTTACTACAATGTTAATTACTGTCTCTGTACATGTACCAACCCTATAAAAACAATGTCTACTGGTATTATGTGTGGGATTAAATTGCCGCGATCTTTTGAAGTTGCCGTGTGGCGTCTGAAAACAGCCGATCACCGCGATTGTATGACGTACTACAAAGGACCTTTTGATCTTGCGCACTTACCGCGACTTTGTCGAGATCAAGAGCAAAAATTAACAATTTAAAAGGAACACTATATATATAATAGAGCATGAGTTTTGCACGTGTACGGGGAGATAATGCACGAGCGTTAGCGAGTGCATTATCGTCCGTACACGTGCAAGACTCATCCTCTATTGTATTTATACCACAATAACTAACATATGCTGTGTATATCCTCGGGTATTACACGATGCATAGTGTGCATTTAGGCTATTGTGGTATAAAAAGTTTTGTGTACTCGACTGCATTGAAATAATACTCGACTGCATTGAAATAAAAAAATCTTTATAAACGTACTGTTAAATATCTAACTAGATATTAAAATATTATCACTGGGCGACTTGATAATCACATTGCGTCTTTACGCTTTTTATATTTTTAGAAAGTGTACTTCATCTTTTAATTTTTTAAAGGACTTTTCGTTTGTGTTGCAGCTCCATTCCCAAAATGACACGTTTATTCAGACGAGATATTAGCCAACATTTCTGTCTAAATAACTCGTGAAAACAAAAATAGGTCTCTCTCTTTCATATATAGTTTAAACACTCATGGAATGTCGAGCAGTTTCAAGTAGTCTTTATTATAACGTCTTTATTATTATTATTATCAGTCGCTTTAACACACAGATGACTAGCTACAATCCAGGTAAAACACGTTCTCATTTGGTTTGACCCTTTTCTGATTGGGCCAAAATTACGAGAATTTACTGCAATAGTTGGAAAACTAGCAATTTAGTTCACTAAAACTTTTTTTTCTTCTCAATTTAGCTCTGTATATAAGTAAACAGTGCTGCCCTAGAGTTAATTGACTGAATTCAGCCACACTTCGATGGAGTAAACAGAGAACTATTAATTAAAAGCGATGCTTTGGTACTTTTTTTTTTTACCTAACTTTCTATTATCTTCTTATCAATATTGCTGAATTCAGCCAGCTGAACAAAGCAACGGCTTACAAATACATGTTTTGTTTTCTCCGCTGATCTGTTTTACTTCACCTTTCCTGTATGATACTTTAACCACACACAGGTACTGGCTGAATTCAGTCGCTTAATTTTGCACAACTTTCGGATATGGTTATACAGTGAAATATTAATTAGTGGTGCATTGGAACCTGTACTGGAACTTGTTTTATTTTACCCAACTTTTTATTTTCTTCTTATCAATACTGGCTGAATTCAGCCAGCTAAAGAAAACAAGGGCTTGCAAATACATGTTTTACTTTCTCCACTGATTTGTTTTGCTTCACCTCTCCTGTATGATGCTTAAAGCACACAAAGATTCTGGCTGAATTCAGTCGCGTATGTTTCGTCGTCAGAGTATATTCAACACCAATAACAGTTCAGTAATTGGAGTTTTCATATAAACCAATCGTAAACATTTTTGTCTAAAACCATCGGCTGAATTCAGCAGATAAAAAAGGAAAACAGCTACAAGTAAGAGCCAGTAGTACATGTTTTTGACTTGATATGACCACCATCAATCACTGGTTGAACGATACTGGCTGAATTCAGCCGCTTATATTTTGTTGAACAACTGTCATTAGAATAAGAAACAGAACCGATTGAACACAGTCTAAGAGTGTCAGGTTATGCTGACGCTATCATAATCATGAATTTTATATTTACTAAAAGACCGAATGTTGATTTTGTTTTGTAAGGGCTGTGCACATGGTAGGTATATTATGCAGTTGACTACATATAACATTCGATTTGAGCATCATCCGATGGACATTTTGGATTATATTATTTTCTTTTTTTTCTTCTGATGACATTATATTACTGAACAAAGTTATAATTCTAATACAGGCCTATAATATTGTTATACATCAACGACAACAGTTTTATAAAAAGTATCTCTACCCCTTTAAGTAGGAAAACAGAAACTATTTCTAATGCGAATTACGAACTCCTTTGTTTTCGAGTGCAACCGTTAGTACATTTGATAGTAGTTTAGGCGTGTTTCTGTATGTTGGAACACCATTTGAATTATGATGTAAAAATGTAAAAAGCAATCGTCCTGATTTCAAATTATAGTTATAAGTATTTACTTTGTTTATAATACAAGGGACAATTTACTTTGGTCTTATTTGTAATAACTGTTTCAATGTTGCACGTAGTATATTTTTAATTTCACAGTTACATATATCATGGATGCATCAATATTATAAATAATATAATATATATAAGTTATTGACAAGAGCACTCTAACAATAAATAATTGTACTGCATGTGTCGATTCAGTTTGCTAATAATTTATTTTTGGAAAAAAAAGAAGAGAAATGCCTCACTCCTATATCAGAATCAAAAGGCAAACTCGATACCCGTGGGAGGTATAAATGGCTTTTTAAGCTTAATTGACGTCAACTATCAATGTTAATGTTAGCCAATACTTATGTAAACGCATTTTCAGCAAACTGAAACGTCGGTTATTGAATGAATTATCAAAATATCAGGCTTGATTGTGGTTTAACGGCATATCATATATGTATAAAAACCTTTAGGCTATTGTTTTCAAAAAACGGTATTTGACTGCCATACTATTTAATATAATTCTGTTTAATAAACTAAAAAAAAAGCTTTCTGTCAGAAACACTTGACTCAGTTTTCTGTTATGCCTCGTGAAGAAAAAGATGAAATTATATTTTTATTTTTAATAATTTAAAAATAAATATTTAAAACATTTCTAACTTTAAAAAAACACACATGATATTTTATATTGTTTCCAGACTATGGATATGTAATCACTTTTACTACTCTAAAAGCTTGAAGAAGTTTCTTCGAAGCCATGTGCTAATTGTTGTGTTATGTAAACAAACTACATTTTAACAACCATGCATTTAGAATATTGCATTATTAAAACTCCAATATATCTGTGTAGCTTAATGTTCATATTTAAATTATTTATATTTATTTACAAAATATCATTTACCTCTCTTATATATATGCAGCGATACTCAGAATTCACCCTGTGTAGTATCAGAAGAAAATCTGTCTGTTTAAAGAAATACCTGTGCGGAATACTACTACAGAAAAATACCCGGGGTACATTTATGTATACAGAAACGTACCCGAAACTCTTTGAATTCCAGAACGGCCTCCCAAATATACAGAAACGTACCCGGACAAACAAGATCTCATTGGCGGAATTGAAACAATTTAGAACTTGGTAAAACAACTACTTAAACAATATCGTTTATGATTAACTATTGTGCTATTGTTCTTAAAAACATATTCAGGCTGCCATAGTTAGTAATAAAATACAGAAGGTATTGTCGTAAAACCGAAAATTGTAAATCATCAAACCCCGCGCAATAAAGTAAACAAATATGCAGCTCGTCATTCAAGACGATTTTAATGAAGGAATCCCTGTACTTTATATTTCCGAAGCCCCAACCGGAAAACCCACACACCCACATTTGGGCGCCAATTTTGGATTGGGTATTCTGATAATCTGTTTAGGGAAGAATCATCAAAAAGGAATATCACAGATATTGGTTTTCAAAATATAAATTGGGCGCCATTAAATACGTAAATGCATTCAATATGTAAGATGAACTTTTAAAAAGTGAATCGATTAAACTTTGTAAACAATGAAAGTTTCGTTTACATGAAGTAACAGAACGCATTACGGCCGCGTTTTACGACATTGTACTCTCGCGATTTTGTCTCGGGTACATTTATGTATATTTGGGGGCCTTTCTGGATTTCGATGATTTTCGGGTACGTTTCTGTATACATAAATGTACCCCGGGTGCCTTTTTGTAGTACCCGGTACGACAATGACCCCATCAGTGGGAGCAATGTGTATGAGTTAAAACATGTCTGCACTTGTTTGCTAAAAATGCGAAGCAGGAAAAATGAAATTAAGAATACTTCATCAACAATATGTAACATGTTTTTTTGTTTAATCGAATGAGCTAATCGTAAAAAGTTTTCAAGGAGTTACTTAAGTGACATGTGACATGTAAGTGAACATTCTGGCCAGATAGTTGCTAATGCGATAAACAACTGACCACACTCGATTATTTTCAGACAAAGAACCGATGGCATCCGCAAATGACTGAGCGGCATCTCGCGAATAATGAGAGTCTTAACAAATGAGCGTCTCTGTGACAATGAGGGACCGTATCAAATGCGGATCGTCTACAATGAGGGACTGTTTAAAATGCGGATCCCGTTGGATACGACTAAACAATTTAATATTTTTTTTAGTAAAAATAAATGTTGTAGTAGGGCTGACTTTTTGGAACCGGTCGCGTTCGGACAACAAACATATTTTTTATGATGACCTTAGTGTCATTCAGTATAAACATTATACATCATTCACACCATTATTTTTTACAGAATGATATCTTCCAAATCGATGCACTATTTTACGTTGTCATTACGATTTCATCGTGCTGCAAGATTTGATTTTAACGAGTAATTCTATTTTCGTATAACAATTATACACACTATAATTATGAAAAAAAAAACAATTGTAGATTAAAGGGCAAATGCTTATACGATGTACACGAATACGTCAACGTTTACAATACCTTTTACAAATACACTAATATTTGATCTTTCATAATATAGCACATTGTGAAAACAGCTATAGTTTTATTACTAAAGCATTTTAAATAAGTATTACATTCAAACTAATTTTGTAAAAAACACCTAAGAGCATCTGGGCGCAGAGCTTAATTGTATAGACGTATTGCACGGCATTGCTTTGAACACAGCAACTTAAATTTACTCGCACTACTTCAGTGTACTTGCGGAAAGTATAATTATATTACAAACTTATAGCCAATTTAATTCTTTTAGGGATTTTTTTTTTTATTCCGTAAGAAATAAAGCCAAATCTTCTAGAACCGTATCTCTGTGAATTAATTTCTCAACTGCCATTCCGTGCCTTGTATTGACTTCAATTAAACTGTATGCATTACGTCTATACAATTTAACTCTGATCCCGGATGGAGCCGACTCCAAAACCTCTCCGAATATATCGGCGCAGTTCTCGTGGTAAACAATCATGTGACCGACGACTGCTTGTTCTGTTCATGTAGGTTCGATACCTTCGTCAAATATTATAATGTTATTTCGTCTTCGTTTTCCTGAATACACCTGAAAATATATAAAAATGAAATTAATACAAACTTACGGGTGTAGTCATTGTTAAAAACAATTTAAACAATATGTCATTGTTTTGTAATTGTGTTCACGTTGTTTTAAATCAAATATTGATTGAAATTGAACATGCTATTATTTATAAACGACAGCTTTTATAGTTTTATAAACCACAAATGGATTTGATTTCTTTTTGGCGGAAGATGTTTCACTCAATATCATCAAAGTATTGAGAGAATGTTGAAACTTGTTGACACTTTTTTTCAAACCAGCCCCTTGAACACCCAAATATAACATTGTTATATAAATGGATATAAATGGATGTACATTTGTATGCATGTGTTTTATGGTAGTTATTTATTTGATATGCAAATTGTCTCTTCTAAACACACGCTCTTCTAAAAATCATATGTTCCACTAAATCACATAACAGAACAATCAAGGGTCACCGACGTTTGGCACAATTAACCTGGTTTGCTTTATGCGTTTCCAAATAATCATATCTGTGGCAATAACCCGGTCACTGTCGCATAGGTTTAATTATATCATAGGTGTAACAAACATACTAAAAATGAATTTTCACATTGTTATACACATCTAAGACACCAGAATTGTGTTTATCAGTATACCAATTTTGTAAAAAGCAACTGATTCTTTTTGTTTGAATACTAAAATAAATGACTTACAAATAACTGTATCGGGGTTATCCCAAGTCCAATTGAAACATATTCATACATTTATGTGTTTACATTAGATAACCAGTTCTTGTTGCCATTAACACAGTCACCATAGGCCATATCATAAACATGTTTCAACAAAATATTTAATTTATCAGTATCTAACAACTTAAACCAATACTTAACAATTTTAACATATCGTGAACTATACAAAGGATAACGTCCCAGTTCACCGTAAACAGCAGCTGTGCAAGTACTTAGGGACACTGTCCGTAAGTAAGCAGATATTGAGCATAACCAAATAACTGTCTGACTTTTATTCATTGAAATGTATACATGAAAACATGAGGATAGTCCCTAAGAAGTATGTAGGAATACATTCGTGAGTTTGAAAAAAAAAAAGTTTTAATTATTGAATGTAAATAAAGTGGGACCCACAATATTTACCTTTTATGCGTTCACGTGTCTTCCATAGCGCACTAGGTTTTCACCATAGTATGTATTGCGTAATATGTATAGCCCGCTTAGCTCATTCGGGAGCGAGTTCGGACAAATTTACACTCACACACACTAATTTTTACTGCGAGTTTGGGCTGCGAGTTCAAACCCACGAAGTGGATTTGCTTTTTTTTGTACCGCGATTGAATTCCGTTAAACAATCTTGCTTTTAATTAGTAAATATTGAATAATGTTTAGTGTATAATGTTTGCGAACATAATTATTGGGTGTTTTATAAGCTAAAAGTTACGGACAGTGTCCCTTTAACATTTAATATTTTCTTACAAAATTTTAAGTGTATTCTTTCAATTTCTTTAGACTTGCTAAAGCCCCATATGTCCGATGCATATCCCAAGATTGAACGCATCAAAAAGTTGACAGAGTAATTTAGGTTTAAATTTATATTACGACAATTTACAAATAAAACATTAAAACAGCAAGGACAGGTTTTCGCTTTCAAATAATCTTAGGTGAGAATAAAGCAGGAAAAGTGTGTCTGAGACTCCGTTTAAAATTTAACATCTCGGTATTTATGCGCTATACTAATAATAATAATACTAATAATAATAATACTAATAATAATAATAATTAATAATTATATTATTATTATTATAATTATTATTATTATTATTATTATTATAAACAACCTTTTGATGCAAAATTGTATTACACATATATATATATAAATAAATTTAAATTGCTTATGCATAGAGTCATCTGATAGAAGCAAGCTGATGATCTTAAAACGAGGATGATCACCAAATTAATCTTCAATTCATTTCTTGTTCAACCTTCCTTTGATAAAGGCTTCAAAGAGCAATGTACACATATTGTGCGGAAATGATTCCAATGTTCCACTTAATTATTATTGACCGGACAAAGAAACCCTAATGGCTATTAAATTATAGGCAATTATGCTCTACCCATAAAACCTTATACAATGCCTATTATATGTGATTGAGGATTGAGACTGATACATTTATTTGCATACGAGAATCCAGAATGCAAGGATGTTTTTATATTAACTTGTACCAAATATGTTTTTATAAAAGCAAAGTTTTACATTTCACTCATGATAAGTTGCCATGCGTTTATAACAATAATTTATCTTGGCTGATGAAGCTTCAATAGGGTATGAGTATAAAATCGCAAGACCTTATGTTATGTATATTTTACATATTATGATATTACTGATATTGTTCGACGACAATAGGCTTACTAAACGCATCTTTAATATGGACTATAATAAATGTCGAAATAATTGGTGTAGTGATTTAAAAACAGTTATGTCTAATTTGAATCTGAATAATCATTTTGAAAACAAAACTGTTATACATATTGACACTGTTAAGGATAAGATAAATGAGTACTACTCAAGCATATGGAAGGCAGATATAACAAAGGTATCTAAATTAAGGACGTATACAACTTTTAAAGACAATTTTGAAACTGAACAATATGTATTGTTAAATTTAAACAAACGAGAACGTTCACTGTTAGCACAATTTAGATGTGGTATTTTACCGTTAAGAGTAGAAACAGGACGATACGTTGGCGAGCCTCCGGAGCAAAGACTTTGTTCATTTTGCAATCTAATACAGATTGAAGATGAAAGACATTTTTTACTTCAGTGTACATTTTACAATGATGTAAGAGCAGACGTTTTTAAAGATCAGTTTTCAAATAGACAGTTTAATATATTAAATGATGTGGATAAACTTATATATCTTGTCAGAAACGTTCCAAGAAAAGTAGCTAAATACATTGTTAAAGCTTATATGAGAAGAAGAAATGCATTATATAACTGATATTATTCCAATCAATATAATATTATGCAAAAGTTTAACATGTTTTATTTATTAATTGATAATGTTTAAAATGCCAACATAATTTCACGTGAAAATTATATTACTTGTATTGTATAGGTGACTTATAGGTCCATTGGGCCGGGTGTTGTGTTTAAATTTCTATTATTGTATATTATGTTACATGTACACATGTCACTTTAATAAAATATTTACTTACTTACTTACTTACTTATTATGTATATTTTGTAAGTCAATAATATCATACTCAAAAATAATAATAAAAAAATTGGGCAATTACATGCATACATCGTAAGTTCTGTATGTGTAGATGTCTGTGTTCTAATAATAACAATAACCATTCATGTGTTCATCGTTCATGTCTTTATGCAAATTATGCTAACATTTGTAGGAATCAAATTTATCAAAAATAAAATGTGAGTGAATCATATTTATCTTGAATAAAGCATGTTTATATATATTTGTAGCATGGTCACTGAAAATTCTCTTTGTAATAGCACAGGTGTATATCGTTTAATTGAAAATAAGACCTGTCAGAATAACAGTTAGAATAACATTGAGAATAACTGAAATAGAGCTGAAATGGAAATGCTACAAAACATATAGAGTATGGTTTCATCTCGTTGGTTAATTTAAACACCTCGATGGGCTACGCCCATCTAGATGTTTAAATTACCCAACTCAATGAAAACATGTGCTATCTATTACAAACTGGGTGCACTCGAACAAAATATAAATTATAACATAATGCTCTAACATGCTTTGTTTATTATTGACTATTTCAAATAATCCTGTTTTATTCATTGCAATGTGTATGAACAATTCTCTATTGTTAAAGGACGCACGGCAATCTTGATTTTTTTGTTAAACTCGAGACGTCCAGTTTGTTTTTTCTACATAGATTGCATTTATTTAATCATTTGATTAATCATTAGTATTAATTATAAGCAAAGTTTAAAGTAACATGTTTTTGCATATTACTAACTATTGATTATATTTCCCAATAATATCAAATGTGTATGTAAATATATTCATGCAGGTTTAAAGTCAAACTGTTACTGGATTCATAATCCGAGCGGATAATAAAAGCTTCAAGATTGCCGTATGTCCCTTTAAGTTAAAGTTAAAATGAAGACAAGTATTTTCATTCTGCGAATGTGAGTTTCAGTATGTACAACTAGCATGCAAACTTATCAAAGAAATGTAAGGAGATGTGCGCCAATGAACACGTATTTCAGTCAGGGCAATTACATACCGGGGCTATTAGTCATTATCAAAGCTTTTAAACTGACATTCGGCCAGTCCTTATGTTGCTCGCTTAATTAGATGTAATCCTCAAAATCCCTTTGAGGATTACATTCTAGTTTTACCCAACCAGAGGTACGCGCCAAAATGTGCGCGCCACAATTTTCAGAGTTTTACAATGTAAAAATAGTCTCGTTATGTTAATACCAAACGAATGCATACATTTAGTAATTGTATATCAAATTTCTCTAAAATATATCATATTTCCTTATTGTTAGTATTCCGATTTTACAATATATACATTATCATAAAGTTAAGGTGGCGCAAACGTTTGCAGTTCATTTATCGTACCATAACACGCAATTTAGTAACACATTTGCTGACGATATATCATAATATTCATCTTTCGTTAATTAATTAATGTTAATTAAGTGATTCCGTATGTGTTCTCTTACAGAACTCAAATACGTATTTATAATAACTCAATTTAAACAACACGTTTGTTTGAAGCAGTCGCCACTTCATGCTATGTTAACACTTAAACACGTTATTGACCATTCAAATCGTGCCTAAATGTAAAAGCAGACATCGTTAAAGGTAAACATATAATGAAACACACTCACTTGCAAATAATGCGCCCTTCAAGACTGTGATTGGCACCTGAGAGTGTGTCCCGATAAAGTTGCAGGAGTTTGAGTCGTTTATTCAATCCCTGGGAAAGACTGTGGTACTTAAGGCGCCATCGTAAGACAAGCTCAGAGTTGAGCACTTCTGAAATACAATCCCTCTAACAACATTCTCCATGTAAACTGTGTTCCACTGCGTCAACGTTAAGAGCCTGGACCTTCCTTGTAACTGAAAATATTAAAAGTGTTACAAGTATATACAAATGTCTAACTATTCAACACTCGTCGGACAGAAAAGTTATTCGATTGTATGACCATGTGTTATCGACTTAGGTTGCGTTTTGTAAAATGTCATTATTATGAATTTATCTTGCAAAACAGAAATACGATAAATAGATAAATTGTAATACATAACAATACTTACCATTACGAAGACTGTTTCCGCTTGACTTGTTACGACACGTTGCAGCTCCGTCCATGACGCTTCATGCTACAATTGCTGGCAATAAACAAAATACGAATACTGCCGGCACTTTGTCTTTGCCCAGGGAAAAACGAATCCTTCATTAGCATGCTACTAGAATGATTAAACGAGGTATAACGCTTGCTGCATTGGCAGATTGTTAGCACTGGCTTGTTGATTACCAGGAGTAATTGATAGCCATAAAATATTCTGAAAATGTTGGCTGACCATCTGTGAGCTGCCAGTTGAGAATGAAAATTTATCAGGCTTAGTTTTATCCATTAGAATGTTTTATTTAGCATTTACATCCGACCGGGCTTCATGATTTTGGTTTCACATTTAATTTATTTTCATTTTAAATTTCATATAATTTCACATGAGATGTGGAACCAAACCCATGCAGCAACATGCAGTAACTAGAACTATCACTGAAGGTGATGAATACCCCCCGCCTTTTTGCTCTAGCCGATGATGGGAAAAATCAAGAATAATTAATGTGTAAAATATATATTAATTTCTTAATGTGAAAGAAATTCTAATTAAAACAAAGGTCCATAATTCTGTAAAAAAATTATTGCAGAATCGAAAATCCATTAATGCAGAGACACATCATATCATCACGTGTTTTGTTTCTTGGAACACGTTTTCAAATCTTAAAGTCGCGCTGCATGTATTACATCCATAATCAAACTGTTTGTCAAAAGCTGTTAAATCAATAATCAGTCGACCAACTATAATAAAGTTATCGTCTCTATTGCCATTTCAATCCTGTTTCTTATCAATATGCTGCTGTAAACAAGAAAATCTCGACGTTTTTGTTTTATTAAAACCATTATCTAGATCGTGGCCCCTTGTCGCAGCCATGTTCACGACTGGTAAACGTGCAAATCATACACCACAGGTGCTATGCTAAAGTGAGCAACTTTCGGGGATGGATTCGAGCAAAAATCAACACCAGCACACCAGAGACCAGACATTAGAAAACCACCGTAAGGCCTTAGCTGGTGTATGTGATTTAGGTATTGTCGGTCTCTCGAAAACACGTTCAGATGCGCGTCTTACTGATGTTTTTTTGTTGTTTATTAACAATTATCCATGGTTTAGTCAGGCCTGCCAAATCTTCGGATAAAATCCCGTTTCTCCGGATTTTGCAGTCGCTCTCCGGATCTCCAGACTTAAGTGTACAATCTCCGGATTTTCCATCAAAACAAAATGTTCATGATTTAACAGCTATACTTTCCCAGTATATCAGCTATTTTCCGAATTGGTCCTGTTACCAGTCAGGGGTGTAACTGATTGAAGTTATTCTCCAAATATCTTGTACACGTTATTATTTCGTAGCAGTGAACATCCTTGGAAAATCGCTGTTTATTTTGAAATTCGCGGTAGTTTACGTCATTGCTACTGCTCAAGGCATGTAGCAAGACGGGAAGTACCAGCAGCATTGACAGTATGGAAGCTGACTTGACGGAGAGTGATAATTTTCCGATTTTTATGCGCTTTTTTTCACAAAATTGATCAAATTTGAGTAATTTCAGACACATATTTATATCCTTTCCCATTTTTTTCGGCGCCTGCCGTATTTTTTCCCTGTTTTATTGTACCTTTCCCTGATAAAGTTAGTCAACAATGCTCGTACGCATCGCCGATAAACCTCTACGCATCGTGTTGGAAGGTTGATCGGTCTAAGAAAAATGTAACTTGTGTAAGTTATTGTCTGCTAAATGTCGGAAAATTGAAAAATGAGATAAGATAACCCGTGCAGGCTTAATCGTATATTCATCGTCATCGTTCATGTTTATATATGATGAACATGTACGTGCACTTTGGGAAATGAAATTGTATGAGACAGCTGTTCAACATGTTATTTGTTTAAATAAACATGATAAATAAGAATGATGTTAAATATTAAATACCAATTGAAAGTAAATTGTATAAAAAAGTTTTTTTGTATGTCCTGTAACCATGGTAACAGTTTTAATAACTTACACTGAGAGAGCAACCTCAATGGGAAATGAGATGAATTATATCGTAGACAGAGAGGTATGGCCAAATGTATATGCTATATGTGGGAGAGGATATTGGGTGGGGTCAGAGACAAGGAATAAGAAATGACGGGAGTAGGGAGATGAGGTGGTGGTGTGTGGGAGATTTTTAAAATAACAATATAGTAAACAAAATGATATAGAAGTAATAA
>JAWPHD010000522.1:32500-446056 GCA_037043455.1 Cyrtodaria siliqua
TTTCTTTTTTTCTTTTCTTTTTTACTTTAAACGGCTTTTTATCAGAAACAGTATTGCCGTTTTTGACCAAACTTCGCAAGGTTGATCCTGATATTATTGATTTTCAATTTCTTTTTAAAAGAAGGTCAGTGCGACATCCAACATGGCCGCCATTACTAAAAATAGTTTATATCTTAAAACATCTTTAGTCTTCTCAAGAACTGATGATTCCTAGGTACTGGACCATCAAGCGTGTTCAAACAAAGTCCCAGGTATAGAGATTTCAGATGTTTCCTTATAATTATATATGAAAAGAGTCCCTACAAACAATCTTCTTTAAAAAACACATGACACATGGGTTTTATATATAGCGTGACAAATCATGAACCTGAGGTCATATTTGATCTATCTCCAGGAGTCATAGGTGTTTTATAGAAACATACAATTTTGAAATGTGTTCTATTTATTTATTTATTCGTTCGTTCGTTTGCTATTCGTCCGTTCGTTCGATGTTCGTTCGTTCGTTCGTTCGTTCGTTCATTCATTTATTAGTTTGTTTTTTGTTTGATCGTTCGTTCGCTCGTTTGTACGTTCGTTCATTCGTTCGCTATTCACTCACTGACTCACTCATTCACTCACCCATTCACTCACTCACACTTTCACTCATTCACACTAACACTCGCTCGCTCGTTCACTTACTCACTCACTCACTCATTTATTTGTTTATTTATTTATTTATTTATTTATTCATTCCATCGTTTATTTATTGATTGATTCATTCATTCATACATTCATTCATTTTCGTTTTTTTGTTTGATTGTTCGTTCCTTCGTTCTGACATACGTTCCTTCGTTCGTTCGTTCGTTCGTTTGTTCATTCGTTCATGTATATCTTTACATAATTAATATATAGAGGATATTTGTTGTTTTGGAGTGAATAACAGATTTTATTTCATCAAGAAGTGTAAAAACTTTATTTTTTCACGAATGCGAAGCATGAGTGAAAATACTGAAGTTTGATCACTTCGAGATGAATAAAATCTGTTATTCACGACCAAACAACACATTTACTTTTTATTTTATGCTTTATAATCAAAGTGTACTGTAGTATGTAGAAAAATAAATAAAAAATTGACGACGTCGTTGGCTTAATATGATAAGATGGCTGTTTTTAATTCCCCATAACTTCTAAACTACTTAACCGATTTCAAGAATCTACGACTCATTTTCTTAGTTAAGTTATTTCCAATCCAATGATATAATATATTGGTAGCAACTTTCGGAAAAATGTAGTGATCAACTGACATGTTTCACTGTAAATGACAACAATTCTGAAATACTTGACCAGTTTTAAAAGCTATAGCTAATTAAACAAGCTACTTTTTAAAGAAATAAAAAAAAATGTTTTTGATATTGAAAATAAAGTAGTTCCGGCAGTGAAAAAATAAAACTCTATATTTCACACGTATGAAATACAACTTTTATTTCATTGCTAAAATCCACTCTTTCACTGCTAAGCATACAATACATGTATTCTATCAAAACTTATTTTGCTAATGTCCTTGTCTTTTACACACATTCATTGCTGTTGTTAACTTTACACTGAATCATAAGATCACTAACGTTTCCTTAATAATATTCATTAATAAATAATTATAATTTAAGGAATACATGGTACCCGTCTAACTATAATATTTTCCACAGAGTATGGACATATTGTTTCATATTGCCAATCTTTAACTTTTAACGACATTTTTTTCCATTTTAATTATCCTAACTCGTTCAGCATAGGTTAGATAATTTGTTAAAAAGCAACACAAATCTCTAATTTTCACTCATTTCTGTTTTTCCCAACCACCCACATTTCTTATATGTGATAATACAAATTAATTTAAAGCATTTGAGATATGTAGATTAATAATTTAGAGATATGTAGATTAAACCAACACGTCGAGAAGAAGAAAATGTTTGGTAGGGAGCGATTCGCATTTAAAATATTGAACACAAGAAGTTTTGTAGATTTAGCGATATGTAACCTCGGTCTATGACAAGTTCTATTCAACGATTTTCTAAAGTGGTGGTATTCGCGGCAGAAGAAAACATAGAGAATAATAAATGGGTATTTTCATATCACACCCTATATCAGGCCTGAAACGCCGTATCAACCCTAGAGTTTTAGCTCGAGGGCTGGCCTGATATAGGGTGTGATATGAAAATAGACATTTTTTATTCTATTTATCATATACTTCAGTAATGATGTTGTTGAACTGTCAAATTCAACTAATTTACTACGCTTCTTTCCAGGGAGAATACAAAAATATTATTAATAGATGTAATCCCATTTTGATGTGTTCATGCACGTCTGTCGCGTAAACTTGTGTAGATCTAAACGACATTTTTTTCCGAAATTTGATTTAAAATGAATGCCATTGACTTTGAAATAGTCTAATTCAGAAAACGAATGGTCTAAAGTGTTTATTTTATCCCCGGATGGTTCTATATAATTGAGTGTATTATAAAGTTGTTAAACTATCTTTATGGTCCCGGTATTATGCCTTATTTCTTTCTTTATTTTACTTTTATCTATCTATCATCTATTTTATTTCATCTTTTTTGCATTACTAGTCAAGTTATTTCCGTAGAGTTATGGTCAAATATGACAGCTCAACGTAGACATGTAGATGTATCGCCAATAATCTGGCGCGAAAACAGGATGACAAACAGATGACAAACGACAAACGATCGTATACAATCGTAATTAATCGGTAATTTCCGTATCACTCCGCTGAAATAATCATAAAGAACATTCGGTTATTTCCGTCATACGGTTCGTTTTTCCGTCTTTAGCCGAATAGCATATAGTTATAAATAGACTCGGGAATTCTAAATTGATGAACAATTGCTCGGCAACGAAATCCTGATGGATATGAATAGCTAGGTCTATGTCGTATCGAATATTCAAAAACAACGTATTTATAGGGAAGTATGTGATAAATGTTTGATATTTCAATCGTATCATATGTGTAAGTTAATCACGAATAGTGTGCATATCTCCAGAAATCACAATGAGTACCGCGTTGGCTCTTGATAGTTCAGCAAAATATCTTCTTGACGTTAACGTTAACTAGCATACTCGTTCGTCATCGTCGGAAACCACGTTTGATTGATTTCGTTATCACTCCATTCATCGTGATGAAACGCGAGTTCCGACGATGACTCGTCGTTCAACAGACTGAAATGTTACAATAAAAAAGACAGTTGTTCCTTTAATACTAGTGAGCAGACATCCCACGTATGCTATTGTTTTTTTAAAAAAAAAAAACGCATGGCATTTTCCCCATAGTACACGGTTCAACCAGAATTGTAAAAGCAATAGTGATATATGCTGTGTTGTTCATAGATACCGGTTGTTTTTATTAAAATTGCGACACAGTGAAATATAAAATCAAAACAAATCGAAAATAATTACTGCGATGCTAATGTAATTTACGTACATGGTACGCGTTTCGCAAATACAGTGCTTAACGGCTCATCCACGCAGTACTGGTTATGTAGAGCCGCTCCAGAGACTGGGTACGTTATAATATATATGCCTCCGGGAATTCTTACTAACGGATAGTAACATTATTATCGTTCTTTAACGTGTTCAAGAGGGATATACTCCGGAACAGTCCGGTTTACGTCCCCATCTGGGTACGTGTGCTGGGGATGTATGTTGTTTAAGAACATTCAAACGAAACTTGTTTCGTATGTGAAGTTCGAACCAGGGACCGCCAAATCTTTACCCATAATACATATCAGATATTTATTAATCAACAATTCATTTTCCTTATCAACTGGTATTCCTTATCAACTGGCATTCCTTATCAATTGACTCTATAAAATGCCATGTTCAATTTTGAATTTTAAAAAATAGGCTCGTAACTTTCAAAATCAGGACGGTGTCGACGGTTTCTTTTATAACCTTGAACAGTATTTTTTAACTGCATGAATTAAACAAATGTTTTATCAGTATTTTCGTCGATATGAACACTATCAGGAAAATAAAAATATTCCTCACACTTTTAAAAAGAGACTTCAGAACCACGTTAATAATGTCAACGTTATCTGCGATATTTACAATACTTAGCAATCCAAACTGTTAATAATATAAAGATATTAAATTTATGTTTAACGTATCATACACAGCTATATAAATTGTGTTATCTTATATGAACTGAACACTTTCAATGCTATCATGGTAAATTTTCATTTTCACCTAATAGAAAAACGGGGAAAAGGGTTATGACTTTTGACCTCGATTTTCTCTCGTCACGTGCAAAATCAGAGCTGAACACGGGCACCACAACAAAGGCGAGGGTATAACCCTTCCAATGATACCAAACACTTTGCTCCTTGCACATTGTTGAACTCGAGCCTTAACTAGAACATATAGCCTAAAATGGCCTCTAGACTTATATGTTTTAATACGACTTAGTGTACATAGGGTCAGTCCGAACACACTGCTGAATACACTGTATCAGAATCACCCGGACATTATTGTCTACAAAGTTTCAAATGAATAGGAGTGTCGATACACAGACTGAGCATTGCTTTATATCTGCGTGAACAATTTACAATCACGTATTTTTTCATTCCAAACTGTAGATAGAAAAGCAAGTTTTTTAACATAGCCTGGAAATACATATACTTTATGTAATTTAACATCAGGATCATGATTCTATATGAGATTTTAATATACAGTTTGTCTGATGCATTATTCTCATGCTCTATCTTTACATAAGAATAACGCCTTCATCAAGATGGCACTCATTCAACGTGACTTTGGTTGTAAATAGAGACATTGCTTTTATATGTTCCTGACATACTAATAATGACAATGACGAAAATAGTTATACGCCTTTAATACACCATATTATATATAATACTCTAGTAATTCCCTCTGCGCAGCACTCATGTATATAATTTATTATATATATTTGAGTTTTGGAACACTAATATCATACATACCTATCAAAGAGCGTTATTATAAACAATTACTGTAACGGAAGGTTTGTTTAAAATATATTGATGTTGTAATTGTTTTTCTATATAGAAATTAATAATTCCATCGGATCACTCCCTGTAAAGGATTAATGCGGTTTGTATTAAATGTTGATGTTGTAAGTTTTTTTCTATATTAAAATTAAGAAATTAATAATTCCATCAAATCACTTCCTGTAAAGGATTAATGCGGAACATTTTCTTTATGTATCTTTCATTTTCAAAACAATATGTTGCCAGTATGTAGCACTGCGAAAGATGAAGAAAGTATAAATGAATAAACTTGTTTTATATAACTATTCCTAAATGAATATGTTACTCCTAAACGATGGACATTATAATAAAAGGGATAAGTATAGTTAAAGGCAAAACTATACTATTATGTTTGTGCAGCGAAAAATGAAGAAAGTATAAATAAATAAACTTGTTTTATAACTATATAACTTACAACTGATAAATTAATATGTTACTTCTAAAAGATGGATATTACAATAAAATGGATAACTATATTTAAAGGGATAACTATATTACTCCGTGTGTGCTTGTTCTTCAACGCTTTTGATCATCAATCGTATCGCTGTACTGTATTCTGTTATGAGGGTCCCAAAGGGGTTTTGCGTTAAAACGTGATCGGGGTGTTTTTAAAAACGTGACACGTGAAACAAATAATATTTTTGCGTGATTGCGTGAAAATTATATCAGCGTGATCCGTGATTTTGGTCTTGGTAAAACGTGATCGCGTGATATGGTGACGTGAAACGTGAATTTTTAGTCCTTTTCAGTCTTTTTAGTGTCCCTCCTCCTCCCCCGAGATGCCAGAATGCTGTTGTCAATTTGAAAGCCTCAGAATACATCTGACGGCTCAAGTTCGTGTGTGATTGTGTGTAGTTTTTTTTGTTGTTTTAACATTTAACGTGAAATGTGAAAGTTCTGCTATTTTCACGTGAAGACGTGATTCTTGTTTTTATTTTACGTGATCACGTGAACACACACACCCTTTGGGACCCCCTGTTATAAAAGATGCATTTATTTAGGAAATCTTCCAATGCAACTTTTGAAAGACATATTTGATGTTTATATGGCCCATTAATTACGCATTAAATAGAACCGTTCTTACCGATGGCCTTCTAGTATTCAGCCTATTCCACACTACCAGAAAAGTTACTCAGCCAGGTCGCCCTACAGATCTCTCATATACCGTTAGTTTCCAGCAGGAACTGACTATTAGACATTAATAGTGGCCAGCAGAGATATTGTTTTACACCTATACACAGCAAGTGTTTTATCAGCTGAACTATATTAATTCTGAAACATTATTTTTCAATCTTGAAACCCGTTTAATCTAAACAATACACTGCAGCTTCTGATCATAATTAACTAAGACGACTGATTTACTATTTAAACACAGCAGCATTTTCAAATATGCAAACCCATAATTATCAGTATAATTGATTTACAGTGTTCATTTCCACCGGTACAATTTGAATACTATTTTTATGAAAAATATTCAAAATAGAAGAACAATTGAAACAACTGAACACTATTGTGTTTTTAAATATATTAATAAAAATGAAGAATTTATTGAAATAAAAAACCCAAAATTATTTATTTTCAGAGAAATCAATATTTGATAACTTAAATAAATCAAGAAGTAATAAATGTACGGTTTTGTTTCTGTTATAAAACGGCGTAAATTTGTATTGTCCACTTCAATGGTACATTATTAATAAAAACAAATAATGTTTTATTGAAACGGAAACGGAAGCACCCTCTGCAGCCTCCAAACTAATTTTGGCATTACTTTAATACCGTTGCGGGCTCAAATCCCACCGCGAGCTCACTTGTTAAGTGAGAAAGTGTTAATTCTTAGGGATGGATGGAGGGAGGTATACAGTACTGCTTCAACCCAGGAAAATGGGGTGGTCAGCCTCTACCACAATTGACCATCATGTATGACCTAACATGTTACTTAAACATCATACATTCACACAAACAGATCATCCAAAAAGTAATAATCTAATCTACATTCTTTCGATATATTGCATATATTTTCTGTGAAGTTTCTCATCTGACTGACCTATAACTTTATCCTTATCTAAGACCAGATCTCCCAGCTAAGAACTTGATGCTTGCAATAAAGCTGAGATCATATTTCAAATGCCAATTATGCAGTCACGTATCAATTATCTTTATTGGCTATCCTGCTTTGCCCAAGAAGTAGAAATATTTTGGTTTACGATCTTGTGGAACAGACTGTATAGTTTATACATAGTTACGACCCGTCAGTCAAATCCAATTAACACCTACTTGTCAGAAACTAGCTGGCCAATGGTGTCTCTTACCTATGAGGCAGTGTTTGTGGTAATTAAGGGCTATGCTAGTCTGTCTCAAATGAAACATGATTAAGATAAAAAAAAATCAACTAAGTATTTGCATTTTTAAAGTTCAGAATACAAGTACATGGAGTACACCGAAAAAGTGGAAATTGGAGAATGGATATTGATATCGGCACATGACTTTAATACGGACAATATGTGGATTGGCGAAGTAACACAAGTGACAAACAAATGGCTGCATTATAATTGGGTTTTTAAAAACGAAAATGACAATTTGAGGATAGGGTAGGTGTTATGAAGCCGAAAAGTGGAAAATGCCAACTTAAAGCTGTGGTAGCAGTATTCAAGTACCAATTCTCATTGGACATGTCAAGCAAATTAAAGACTAAATTAAATGTGTTATGGTCTATGTAAGAACGTTAACATCACATAACGACATGATTATGGGTGACGTTTTTTTAAATCCAAGTTTGTGATATCACTCATTCGAATAGGTGATAGCTCTTATTACTGATTCAGATATCACCTAACCTGTTCGAAAACGAGACACTCATTCGATCATATGATATCACTTATATGAATGTGTGATATCATGCATTTAAAATGAGTGAGTGATACAATATATTCAAATGATGTGATATCACTCAATCGAATAGGTTATATCACTCATTATATATGTGATATCACTCATTCAATAGGTGGTATTACTCATTCAATAGGTGATATCACTCATTCATTGTGAAAGGATGATATCACATATTCGAATAAGTGATATCACCTATTCCAGTGAGTGTCTCCAGTGAGGTCAGGTGGTATCATGTCAGTAATATCACTCGGGTGACATCACTTGTTAAATCAGCGATATCACATTTCAGTTGACTGTGCGATGTCACAAACACTTTAATTAAAAAGGAAAACGGCGCCCATACATGCTCTCAACCTATTCTATCTAAATAATGTTATTTGCATTATTATAAATCCAGCTCTAACTGTTCATGCTGTTAAAAGCGTGTTTAAAAATATACATATATAAAAGTTATATAAACGTTATGCATACACGCGAATTGTATTCAAACTTAAGTCATAAACACACGTACACCGTTATGTGTAGCATGGTAGTAAGTAGCATACGGCCATTATGCGCGTGTAGGTAATTATTTTGTATTGCTATTGCTTTTCTTTAAACTAACGGCATTTGTGTGATTTTGCAACGTTCTTAATGATGTCAACTGGAAAATAAGAAGAGTGAAATAAAGCTGATACCACGCGTCTTTCATTTGATAACACATGTAGTGAAATAACTGTAGTACTAAGTTAAACACGCATATTTTTTATACTTTTATTTTCTTTATGCATGTGTTAACAGTCAACATCTCTAGATAAATTGAATAAGATGCATTTGTAATTTTCATTGAGTATTGAGGAGATACAAGTTCACCTCTTTTTGGGGATTTAACTAACGTTTTGTTAGATGTGTAACATTTGTGTTGCGAAACCTGTCGATTGCTTTGTTTGAATTATGTTAAATGCATTGTGTAAAGTAAACTGTCTTTGAATAATAAAGGTATGTGCTCATACACAGGTGATGTTTATATAGTGTCACTCCCTTGTTTGAACACTTAGATTACAGGTTTAGAGCTTAGTCTATGAGGTGAAGCCACTCTTATGGCATAGGTAACCTTTACACGATGTGAATATCGATACCTAGTACAAGAGTAGATATAAAAGTCGAACAGGAAATGTAGAATTCAAGGACTACAGTTAACCAAACACGCATAGAAACAAACAATAATTACAAAGGTGAATTAAAGGCAATATATGACATCAACAACATACAAGGGTTGACAATAGGACTACCGTTGATGATAAATATGTCTATACATGTACACTAATTACTAATTAATTATCTAACTGATTTGAATTAAAAATCGACATGACGCCAGTACTTATATATCTCCGCCCTAGTGTTTATGTTGGAGTATAATGACATTGGATTATAATACAATTGCACGTGCTATTGATTGTCGGTTTGATTGGTTAAATGGATAAATGATAAACAACTGGCGTCATGTTAATACCATAGGAAACAATAAATGCTCCGAGATTTTGAAAAATGCGTTCTCATCGGTTCTCATCAGAAACAGTTTGATTCGCATTTTAAGGTGGTAGAGATAATGGATGTAAACGTTTGTCTTATTTTTAGCGCCAATTTTCGCTTTATATCTCCTTGGGAAAAAAGGTTTTAAAATTTAGTAGAGCAATACAAGTACAACTCGGACCAGTACTCGAAGGTGTTACGAAGACAATAGTAAGAATATTAACTGCTTAATATGCATATACCACGCACACACCAACACACGCAGGCATGCACGCAAACCTGCAAACACATACCTTACAACAATGTTCAGCTTTTACGTAACTTAAAGCTTAGCAATTATTATTATAGGAGCGTAGGTATTTCCAGTAGATACAGTTAGAATTTTAATGTATAACCGAAAGTTGCGCAAGAGTAGGGCAGGGTTCCCGGATTCCTATGTATCCTTCCCCTCTCTCTGGGGCGGCTCTAAATAACCTATACTGTGTTGATGAGCCATTAAACAACATTCAATTGGAAGTTGTGCAAAATTAGAAGACTTACAATCGTAGACTGTGTTCACTCAATTAATAATGTATCTTATTCTAAAGGCTGTTGTTCAGCGAAACATAAGCGACTTAATTTAGCCAGTATCGTTCAACCTGTGATTGATGGTGGTCGTATCAAGTCAGAAACATATACTACTGGCTCTTATCTCATACTTGTAGCGGTTTTACTTTTTTAGCGGCTGAATTCAGCCGATGGTTTTAGACAAAGATGTGTACGATTGGTTTATATGAAAACTCCAATTACTGAACTGTTATTGGTGTTGAATATACTCTGACGACGAAACATACGCGACTGAATTCAGCCATCACCTTTGTATGCTTTAAGCATCATACAGGAAAGGTGAAGCAAAACAAATCAGTGGAGAAAGTAAAACATGTATTTGCAAGCTCTTGTTTTCTTTAGCTGGCTGAATTCAGCCAATATTGACAAGAAGGATGAAAAAAGTTAGGTAAAATAAAACAAGTTCCAATACAGGTTCCATTGCAGCACTAATTAATAATTCACTGTGTAACCATATCCGAAAGTTGTGCAAAATTAAGCGACTGAATTCAGCCAGTACCTGTGTGTGGTTAAAGTATCATACAGGAAAGGTGAAGTAAAACAGATCAGCGGAGAAAATAAAACATGTATTTGTAAGCCGTTGCTTTGTTCAGCTGGCTGAATTCAGCAATATTGATAAGAAGATAATAGAAAGTTAGGGGGGAAAATAAAGTTCCAAAGCATCGCTTTAAATTAATTGTTCTCTGTTTACTCCATCGGAGTGTGGCTGAATTCGGTCAATTAACTCTAGGGTAGCACTGTTTACTTATATACAGAGCTAAATTGAAAAAAAGATTAAGTTTTAGTGAACTAAATTGCTAGTTTTTCAACTATTGCCGTATATTCTCGCAATTTTGGCCCAATCAGAAAAGGGTCAAACCAAATGAGAACGTGTTGTAACTTAAACTAATCGGATACTATTAACTTAGGACAAACAGCAATCTTGAAGTTTTTATCATGCATTAAAATTGAACTTACAATTTAATTATCCAGTATCATTTTTGCACACAATTACAGGGATTTTTTAAGAAGTTTTATCAATATGCAAAACAATATATAAAATCTAATGGGACACCGTGGGTTTAAAAAAAATATCAAGATTGCTTATGTCCCTTTAAAGGAACTTCAACTGTTGATCATTATATTGCCACAAGAATACATTTAAACCAAGAGAAATTTCATTTTAATTATATGAAAGTTTAGTACAATGTCAAAACAATTTGGGATTAATAAACCCGAGAAGCTAAAAATAATTGCCACGTGTCCCTTTAATTTAATCCATATTTAATTTTAACAAAATTCATTTTTAAGAAAGATATCATAGATGTAAACGTGTAGATTCTGAAATATGGAACGCCATGACTGTCTTAGGATGGGCATTTGTCTTTATGTTCGTTGCCTATGCCTTTACATTCGGTACATATGCCTTCAGTACATAACTATGCCTTTATGTTCTATGCATATGCCATTCAGTTCAGTGCATTTGCCTTCAAGTTCGTGCATGTCTTTATGTTCGGTACATATGCATTTTTGTTCGGTGCATATGCCATATGAATTGCTCGGTGCATAATCCATTATATAAAGTAGTTTCTGAGATACTAGCCGCATTCACATACAAATTTGAACAAGTTTTCTAAGTATAACAGGGGCCATAATTCTGTTAAATGCAGGAGTTATAGAAACTGACTCTGTGGTGTCTGATGATGCTGAATGCAGGTGTGTTAAATTTCAGAGATACAACTTTAATCAAGTGACGCAGATGACAACGACAATCAAGATGAAAATAGCTTTTCTTCTTCGAAAAAGCCTAGCAAAAAGGACTCGACAAAAAATCTGTGCATATGCCTTTAAGTTTGGTGCATGTCTTTATGTTCGGTGATATGCCATATGAATTGTTAGGTTCATATATAATCCATTATATAAAGTAGTTTCCGAGATACTAGCTGCATTCACATACAAACTTGAACCAAGTTTTCTAAGTATAACAGGGGCTATAATTCTATTAAATGCAGGAGTTACAGAAACTGGTTATGTGGTGTCTGTTGATGCCGAATGTAGGTCTGTGAAGTTTCAGAGATACAACTTTAATCAAGTGACACAGACGACAATGACAATCAAGTGATGAAAATAGATTTTCTTTTTCAAAAAAGTCTAATAAAAAGGACTCTACACATACACGTTTTCGTACTGACGGATGAGGGAAGCCTAATTTCGTGGCGGTGCATACAAATATGGTTAGTTGATTAAATGTTGTTTTACGTCATTTTCATTACATGTTTTAGATTATTATACATTATTCAACTTTTATAATCGGTCACTTTTCAACGAATTATATATATTTTTTAATAATTCATATTTTCATTTGAAATTTTAACTGGCGTCGTTTAACAAATATCGCTAGCGATTTATAAAACTTAATCTGCCTTGATTGGACTATGCCCTTGTTGATAAACTTAATAAAAACTTGATTTAATAAAAGCCTGGTATATGTTTCGGTGATTTTCAGTTTTTAGTATTCATGTTTTTTCAAAAAACCTGGGTGACCGATTATAAAAGTTGAGTAGTGGTGGAGACACCCCTACCACTTTTTCCTGGATAAAACAAGTACATTTACTTTATACCTCCCCCATTCCAAATAATCAACACTTTCTCAAAAGTCGAAGCAGTGAGAGAGGTTTCAAGCATATAGGCACATACTTTCAGTATACACGCCTTACCAATATAGCCCTTGACAACAGTTTGAAATACAGAAAGACTAAAACAATCGTTTTCTTCTCTAATGTTCTTTATTTATACAAATCAATATTAAAATGCACATCAAATCCATTTTTTTTATATATATACCACAATACTGGCATAATAGATTGAATAAATTGTGGTTTACTGCACACTAGCACGTTGAGTGACTTGATGTTTACAGCACACCGATTCTAAAAGGGTTATATAGCACCAACAGGTGTGACCACTTCATGCCCACCCTCCTTTTCAGCAAAAAAAAAAGTGTACAAAACGGGTTTAGATCCTTCAGATCTGAGAGTTGCTGCAAAATCTGGTGTAAGCAATCCTATTTTTTTGCTGGACCCATGATCATGGTTTTCAGCCACCACTTAAGTAGCACCTGAAACAATACAGGGATGATGTAGACCTTTAACATTATAAAAAGGACTACACATGCATTCAGAGGGATTTTACCTCTGCCTGGATAAACTGTGGCCCTATTCTTGCCCAGGAACCATAAAGGAATTCACCAACACAAGAAATGTTATATTGCGTGAAACAGGAATGAACATGCCAGGCTCATCCTCCATTTACATCAAGATAAAATATGGAGAATGGGCCTAGAAGCTTCTAACATGCAGAGGTGCTGCAAATTCTTTAGTAGACACTCCATTTATGATGAAGCCTCGTTTCCACGGTTGCATATTTAATCTTTCATTCAGCAAAATTCCAAAAGGTCATAAAACCCATGAGGATACAAAACATACATATTTATATAAAAGGTCGACAGCAGATATACTAATCAAAATTTGCGAAGGAACACTTTTTTCTTCCATATAATTTTATTAGAAATTAATTCATAATAACGATATTAATTTCATTGATACTTCAACAATTCCACAATTAGAATCAAGTCATGTACGGTCCTAAATAAATTCATGTAAATTAGAACTAATGCTATTTATTTTAACTAAAAATTTAAACAGCAAAATAGATCCTTAGCAACCACTGTAGATCCTGCTAGAGGCAGAGGGGTAGGACCCACCTTTCTGTGCATTTTTTTATCATGCTCATTCAAGGTGTTCTTCACGACACTGCATATGCAAATGTGGAAACATGGCTCCATCGTAAATGGAGTGTCTACAAAGGAATTTGGAACTCTGCAGGTTCGAATATTGTATCTTGATGTAAATGGAGGATGAGCCTGATGCCAGTTCATCCCTGTTCGGCGCCATATAACCTTTCTTGTGTTGGTGCACCTTAAAACACCAATTCAATTCAGAAGCAAACAGAGCTTGTATAGATGATCTAACATATATGGAGAACCAAATTTATTAAACACGCTTAAATAAATTTGAATGTTGATTTAAAAGTTGCAAAAGTTTATTAAGCATCCATAAGGCAATACGGTGTTGCTTAAATATTGTAAAAACAATGCCTGTCAAACAAATGAATTTCTTTAGCACACACTAATTATGCTCGCAAACATTACACACTAAACAGTATTGAATATTTACTAATTAAAAGCAAGATTGTTTGAAGGAATTCAATCAAAAAAAAGAGAAACTGCTTTGTGCGTTTGAACTCGCAGCCCAAACTAAAATTACACAAACAGTAATAATAGTGAGTCGACATCGCTCCCGACTGAGCTAAGCGGGCTATACATATAAAGCAATACATACTATGGTGAAAACCTAATGTGCTAATGGAAGTCACGTGATCGCAGAAAAGGTAAATCTTGTGGGTCCCACTTTATTTACAAATAATAATTTTAAAACAAGAGGTCAATGACCTTGAAGCTCTACTGATTGATTTTGATTTCAGGAAGTAGTCGCTACAAACGGTATTTTTAGCCCTGGCGGCCATCTTGAATTTCTGGCCGACCTGAAATTTTGCAAGGATCAATTAGACATCAAGAGCGACATTCGTGTGAAGTTTCATGAAAATCCGTCAAGTAGTTTCAGAGGAGTAGTCGCTACAAGTTTTCATTATATAACTCTATGTAAACAAAGATGGCCGCTGACAGCCATGTTTAACATCGAATCAAACGATTTTTGACAAGGACCAACATCATGTCATGCTGATCATTTTAGAAAAAGTCCCATATCAATATCACTTACAATTTTCAAGAAGTAGTCACTACAAACTTGTATTTTTTAAATCTATTTTTAGCCATGGCAGCCATCTTGAATTTCCAGCCGACCTGAAATTTTGCTAGGATCAATAAGACATATCAAGAGCAACATTCGTGTGAAGTTTCATGAAAATTCGTCAAGTAGTTTCAGAGGAGAAATCGCCACAAGTTTTCATTATATAACTCTATGTAAACAAAGATGGCCACTGGCAGCCATGTTTAAGGTCGAATGAAAATAATGGTCGACTCGGATAACCATCATGTCATGCTGATCATTTTAGAAAAAGTCCCATATCAATATCACTTATAGTTTTCAAGAAGTAGTCGCTACAAACTTATTTTTTAAAAAAAAATTTATCTGAAATTTTGCTAGGATCAATTAGACATTCAGAGCAACATTTCTGTAAAGTTTCATGAAAATCCGCCAAATAGTTTGAGGAGTAGTCGCTACAAGTTTTTACTATATAACTCTATGTAAACAAAGATGGCCGCTGGCAGCCATGTTTAACGTCGAATCAAAACGATTTTTGACAAGGACCAACATCATGTCATGCTGATCATTTAGAAAAAGTCCCATATCAATATCACTTAAAGTTTTCAAGAAGTAGTCGCTACAAACTTGTATTTTGAAATATTATTTTTAGCCGTGGCGGCCATCTTGAATTTCCAGCCGACCTGAAATTTTGCTAGGATCAATTAGACATCATGAGCAACATACCTGTGCAGTTTCATGAAAATCCGTCTAGTAGTTTCAGAGGAGTAGTCGCTACAAGTTTTCATTATATAACTCTATGTAAACAAAGATGGCCGCTGGCAGCCATGTTTAACGTCGAATCGAAACGATTTTCGACAAGGACCAACATCATGTCATGCTGATCATTTTAGAAAAAGTCCCATATCAATATCATTTAGAGTTTTCAAGAAGTAGTCGCTACAAACTTGTTTTTTAAAAATCTATTTTTAGATTTGGCGGCCATCTTGGATTTCACATCAACATGAATTTTTGCTAGGATCATCTAGACTTCATGGGTAACATTTCTGTAAAGTTTCATGAATATCCATTCAGTAGTTTCAGAGGAGTAGTCGCTACAAAAGTTTACGGACAGACGGACGACGGACGCCTCACCACGGCATAAGCTCTGCTGATCTCTGATCAGTCGAGCTAAAAAAATACTCACGAATGTATTACATGTACTACAGACTTCTTAGGGTCTATGCTCATGTTTTCATGCATACATTTCACTGAATGTCAGACAGTTATTTGGTTATGCTCATTATCTGCTTACTTACGGACAGTGTCCCTTTAACAACAACCCACAAGAGATCCTATAATATTGGAACTTGGTACTTTATCTGTTTCAAAACGAATTTTGTCTGAAATATATACCATCTGAATTTACTACTACTTTAGCCATTAAACATTCTAGTTTCTACGTAGTAGATATTCAATACTGGTAGGTGTGTGATGTTTATCAACGATATTAGTTTGTGTTATATAAGCTAAAAGTTACGGACAATGATCATGATTTTTTAAACAAGAGATATAATTTGAATTGGTACGGCATGCAGCAATTCAATCCAAACTGGTGAAACAGGCATTATCTTTATTTTGACCAGATACAGATAAATGGTGAAAAATCAGACAGCCAACCACGTTTCCTCGATAGCTCAGTTGGTAGAGCGCTGGACCCATAAGCCTACCCGAACCCAGGGTCTCAAGCTTACACGGCTAGCGCTCTACCAACTGAGTTATCGAGAACACACAATTGCCCATCAAATTTCCATCATGTACATGTAACGTCTCACAACATAGTTAATTTTACATTGCCCTACATATGTACAAGGACCACTCTGGACCACTGTAGAACTTCCTGAATTTTCTTAAAAATACTTTCTTTGTGAAACTTGACGTCTGTTGCTCGAATTATCCAGCAAAAAACACGGGGTTGAGCAATTTGCTTTTTTAAATATCAATAGTTTAAAGAGACCCTCTTGAATTTGTCCATTTCACTTTCATGTGTATCACTTCCCGGTATTCGACTCTCAGATTATCACTACCCGGTATTAGACTCTCAGTTCTCGGCTCAGAAACAGTCAGGCATATCCAAACCTATACGAAACCCATACTTGTCACCTGCAACATAAAATAGAAATTATTTGCACATAATAAAAATAAACAAGAACCGAAAACACAGACACTTTTTTCAAGCGCCAGAAAGTTCCTACCAGGACTGGCAACGGAAATAACTGTTTAGTGAGACCTTGTGAAGGAAAAAAGTTCCGCGACATGTGATGAAAATCTTTGCTGAAGAAACGTACGTAAAAGCCCTACATGAAATGGCCTTGTTTGACCACATCGGGCGACTGTTTGTGAAATTATAGCGTAAAGTATGACAACGAGGATTAGATAAATTGAGATCTAGGCAATTCGCAAATGTATACTAGGATTGCATAGAGACGACAAAGGTATATCTTTAATAACACATTCTTTAGTAAAATAATTATCAGTATTGATATTTCTATATTGAGCCGCGCGTTATGTTTAAAGTGTGTAAGTCAAGTCATGTCACGATGAGTCAAGTCATAAACAAGTTTCAGCAGCTGATTCCGTCTAGTCAAGTCTAGTTAATTATAGTCTAGTCGAGTCAAACAACAGTCATGCAACTTTTGAAACAGACATGCATCAAATGTGAAAATAATTTACTTGCCTCCATCCATTTTATCGCGATTTTAAATAGATAATGATGAGAAATTAATCTAACAAGCGCAAATTATTCGATAATCACATACAATTATAAGAATCTCTGGGTTGCAGATTATAGTGAGTTTACTTCCGGTTTTGAATTTGCTTCCGTGTTTCAAACTAAAACGATTATGAATACAGCTATTTTATAACATTTAAATAAACTTGTAACCGTTTCCTACTCTTTTTTTTTTCGAAAGCGGTAACGAGCTGATGCAGTAACCAGTTAAGATATTGTAAGACATATGTCAGCGTAAAAAGTTGATGTAAATCCGGATAGTCCTTATTTCAGATGCTTAAAAAACGGACAACACTGCGTGTTTTCAAGTTGTTTTTTTTTAAACGTTATTCACTTGAAAATAACTTAATTACTCTTGCTTTAAAAACTTCACCACATATATAACGATTATGAAGTGTTTACAAGATAAAAAAAAATCTGCAACAGCAAAGGAAACTATGTATAAACAATGTATAAAG
This sequence comes from Cyrtodaria siliqua, assembly GCA_037043455.1. Classification (NCBI taxonomy): domain Eukaryota; kingdom Metazoa; phylum Mollusca; class Bivalvia; order Adapedonta; family Hiatellidae; genus Cyrtodaria; species Cyrtodaria siliqua. The sequence continues at coordinate 50,613 of JAWPHD010000522.1, forward strand.
TTGAGTTTATCATCTATTTCCAAAACTACCTATGGCAGACAGATAGATATATTTAAAACGTGTTTTAAATGTGCCAGGTGTATCGCCAAAAGGCGTATTTTACTTCAAAACATGAAAAAAAAATCGACATGCATGAGGGGAACCCCATCCCTCACCCACCTCCACTAGCGCTCAGTCAAATCAACTTAATCAAGTCTAGTCAATAGTCAAACCAAGTCAAGTAATGTCAACACTGAGAATTTATACTTTAATAATAATATATTGATCTGAAATTAACTAAATTCAGTACAATAATCACAAAATTACAAAACAAAACGCTTTAACAAAATGTCAAGAAACGATAAGAGAAGATGAGCGTACTCGACAGACATTTTTGAAAAATATAAATTATTTTATGTAAAGTTTTAAATATTACATGAGGTTGTACGTATGCAACCGACATTCTTGACACATGACAAATAAATCTGACAAGTGGCAAATAAATTATCTTACGTAAGCTTTTTTCATGCAAGGCAGTATGCGACCGACATATATCTACTGAACGAGTGACAAATGTATTTTACGTAAGGTTATTTTACACAAGGTTGTATGCTGTGCTGATTGTGCTATTTGACTGACATTCTTGATGAGACAAATTTCCATTATTTTACGAAACGTTATTTCGCATAAGGTTGTATAAGGCCAAACAAAAAAATACCTGTGTTTCCGATGGCCCGACCCGACCGACCCTGAAACTTTTTATGAAGATTTTTTTATTTTATTTGTTCTGAACAATGATTTATCACAATATATTGAGGTAACTGACATCACAGAGCAACTGTCAGCTGTATCCTTAACATGTATGGGGTTTATGAGATAAATACATGTAGAATATCACAATACCTTGCTTTTTTTTTTTGGATCAGATATTCTGAGATTCTACATGTATTTAACTCATAAACCCAGCTGCATAAACCCTATACAAGTTGACGATACAGCTGAAAGTTTCTCTGTGATGTCAGTTTACCTCGATATATTGTGATAAATCATTGTTCAGAACAATTTTTTTATTTTTTATTTTTCATAAAAAGTTTTAGCCCCTTAAAAATAGGGTTGGTCGGGCCACCGGAAACACAGGTGTTTTTTAGCCTTAGTAAAATGTAAGAATCTCATCTGTAGCCCCTTACCGTAGTACTATATAAAGTTTTTTTTCTCCATTAAATGATTATCTGAACTGTAATATGAAACTCAATATCTATATTGAAATTTAAAAATGCAGATGTGATTCTTACTATTGCTACTGTTTCACCCAATGGCATTTTACAATCTATACCACTGAAACATACATTAATTGTCTGAAGAGTAAATAAGGATTTTTTCCTTTGCTGTGTATAATGAATTGTAATGAGTATGCAATACGCAGTTTTAACATATTGAGAAATCGAAAGAATTCCCGCACTAGTGGCTAAAAAAAATATTTGTACAGCCCTGACTGACATTTGACATTTTTGACAAAGTGACAAATAAATTACTGAACGTAAGGTTACTTTATCATTATGTGAGGCTGTATGCAACCGACATTATTGACGAGTGAAAAATAATAGATTTAATTATGATTAGGCCTAAATTAAAAGATTGCACGTTTGCAGTGTGCCACCGACCCAAACATTTTTTTTCAAGTTTCACCCCGGCCTTAATGTGTTCATCACAAATATTGTTGGTTGTTTCAATTATTTTGGGAAGTTTCATAATGCTCCGATATATTGGACGCTTGGAAATAATCTCTGCTGCTATAGTAAATTGAAAGCGTCTACATGACTGACCTTGTGAGGATGGTGTCCGCAAAAAGGACACTTGAACAGAATATTGTTCTTTGCAGTAACGTAAACTAAGAAGTGAAATTGACGCATGAACACGGATTTCAATGTTTATACTTTAACAGGGCTTGACAATTAACTTTTTTCTACTTGCCAAAAAATTTATGCGTGGGAACAATATTTTGGGTAAAGTGTATATCTCTACAAATTAATAATGTTATTTTCGGGCAAGTCACTGTCTAATCCACTTGCCCAAACTAAATTTCTACTTGCTCGCCCCAGGCAAGTTTCGGGCAAGTGAAAATGTGAACATATTTTTCGAATATTTCTAACGATGCTGTGCGAATATTCAATTTATATGTTTTAGATGTTATATAAAAAGAGTGTAGATTGTATGCACTGGATTTGATGTTCAAATCTTGTACCAAACAAAAGATTTTGTCATTTGAAACATTACTTCGAAAAATTTAGCGTCTTAGCACTGTTCAATAGTTACCAAGTCTGTTTCATGTGTCCATTAATGAACATTTGATCAATGTTTCGTTAATATTTAACTAAACAATTTAAAACAAAATCTATGGATAATACTAGTGAAGCACACGATACATGTATTTGCAAATATCTCTACCTACCGACCCACCCCTAAAAGCCATGAGTCGGAAACTGCAAACAAACAAATTTTTAATGGTGGCCTTAGTTATTACGAATCAATGCTGTACATTTGAAGTGGGCGGGGTATGATTCTAATGTGGTACATTACTTGATTACAGCAACAGTACTTATAATAACCTCAAGCATGCCGTCTAGATACTGTCCAGGTCCCATGTATATATTTCGGTGTGGTGTGGAGACATCTGTTTCTCTCTCAGTTTGTTGGATGTGGTTCCAAGCTCAGCTGGTCATATCTCAGACACAAACTATTATTACAAAGGCAGCTCACATGAAGGTTCCGAGGTAATCCGAGACACTCTTTACATAAATATATGTTGCCATGACATGATGTGTGCGGAAACGTTCAAATGAGTTTGTTTTGTTCCGAGCTGAATGGATTGTCTCCCATATTGAGAGTAACCACACTTCTTATGCATAACTCCATCCAAGGTGCTTCTTGTTGTAGAGTATACAGTCCGAATGTCTTGCACCATGTAGTCAATTTAACACTGTAAAATCATTAATCCACACTTGATGCCGATTAACAATCCTCAAACTCACTTTTTTCCATTATGAATACTGTTTTTTTTTCTTCAGAAAACACAAATCTGCATCAATCAGCTGCTCTTATAGAATGCATCTGCTGAAACGGATGAGGTTTGGTTTACGTCTCACAACACAGTTAATTTTACATTGCTCTACATGTACATATATGTTCAAGCACCATTCTGGATCACTGTAGAACTTTCTTAAAAATACTTTCTTTGTGAAACTTGACGTCTGTTGCTCTAATTATCCAGCAAAAAGCACGGGGTTGAGCAATTTGCTTTTTTTAAATATCAATAGTTTGAAGAGACCCTCATGTATGTCTTCATTTCACTTTCCTTTATGTGAGGAAGCTATCCAGCTGGCTTGCGGAACGTCGGTGGTTCTACCCAGGTGCCCGCCCGTGCACGAAAATTGCCCGGAGGGGCACCTGGGGGTCTTCCTCCACCAATGGAAGCTGGAAAGTCGCCATATGACCTTAGCTGTTGGTGCGACTATAAAATCCAATTCAATCAATCATTTCACTTTCATTTTGAAAGGTTTTAAGACTTTTAGATCTGGGCTCAGAAACATTCAGGCAAATCCAAACCTGTATGAAATCATGAACTTTTCCCATTCTTGTCACCTGCAACAAAAAAATAGAAACTATTTGCAATGTGTATTTCATCCATTATTTTCTATAAGGCCAAAACAAAAAAATTGTTTGTTTCCGCTAACGGCTTCAAAAAAAAAATAGGGTAGGTACATGTAGGTAGGCAAAACTTATTATTAAGAAATAAACAAGAACCGAAAAAATTTAAGCGCCAGAAAGTTCCTACCGTGACTCACAAGGGTAATATCTGTTTAGCGAGACATGTAACTGGTTACTGTAATACATATACATGTATGTATTATAATCTATCAAATGATGCCAAGGTTCTGGCAAGGAGTGTAGGATTTTACCAATTTCATGATAGCAAAGTCTGCCAAAGATGTTGGTTTGTGACTTACTAAATTCTGTAAACACCAACTCAATATTAATTTGCCCCTGAATCTTAGGAAATACAGTTCAGTCAGTCAGTTACCTGGCCTTTAATCATGCTATTAGAGGCAGGGCACCAAAAATAACAGGCAGGGATCACCCTAGGAGTGAATTTCAATGAGACAAAATGTCCCATTTGCTTGATTTTAATGAGACATTCACCATTTTCATGAAACATTTCGGATGTGAAGCCGAACCATCAGTGGTTGTTCGTCGACCTCACGTAGCGCTGGAGGCCGCTATGCGGGTCTGGGGGTATGACAAAAGTTTATGAAATAGGTAACTTTGAATAAGTAAAAATAAATGAATTTTATGTACGATACTGATGAAATTTAGCAAATGAATAAAATAAAGATGATATATGAATACTACAAAATTTTGTTGTTGTAGCTTTATGGGATCATAATAAATTTCATCAGCAAAAAGATGTGCGTTTTCAAATGTACCGAGTGTATATTAATTGTTCGCCACTAGCGGTAATGTTGCCGCAAACTCGCCAAAAACCTATATATGTTTGCCAGAAGTTCGCTACAAACATTTATTTATTTGGAACGTTCACCATACCATCACCACAAACTTATTTGCAGTATTGTTTGTTCGCCACAACATCGCGACAAACTTTACCATTCTGATTAATTGTTTTATTGCACGCCGTAACATAATCAAAAAACTTTTCAGTTCAGATTTGCCGTTTCTTTATTCGCCACAACATCACGACAAACTTTTCCATTCTGATCTGCTGTATCTCTGTTCGCCAAAACATCATCGCAAAACTTAAACTTTATACAGAATTTTATTATTTCTGTGTTACTTATTACTAAAGTGAAATTTGCATTTTATGTCAAAGGACCACTTGAACGAGTCATTTTGCTAAGTATACATTTTTAGTAGAACCATATTTCTTTCAGAATAAGCAAAATATTTATTATTGTGTTGCAAGAACATTTTTAAATACCAAACACCATGATAACTCGAACATTTAAACCTGAGAACAATTAAAATTGTATCCCAAGTGCAAAATGCAGCATTAATTTGCGTTTATAACATGATGAAAAGCCAATTTAATAGTTTTAAGTCATTCTGAATTTTCATAAAGATAATTAATGCTAATATTAGAAAAATATAAGTGTACAGTCGTGTGTAGTTCTAAGGTTTATAGTCCCTCTGCCAACAAACTCAATGTGCCTTACTTAGGGCGCACCGAGATGGGTACAATAGAGTCTGGACTTTTAGAATGTATTTTTGAATTTTGAAGTTTACATAGGCCTTGCCAACAGGTCTCTTTAATGCCTAAATATACATGTGCCAAAGACAGTGTACAGTCATGTAGAAACACCCAATTTATGATAGAGTGAAAAAAAAATGCTGGAACATAAAATCGCTCACTGGGTCAGTTAATTATTATTACCAGGTATTATGCAATTTCCTTTGATCTGAAGCAGTATCATGCAGTATCATGTAGAGGTTATACTATTAGAAACACATGGCATTGTGTTCATGAAATCGTGGTCTTTTTTGCATAAATATAGCCCGTTATCATGTAGCAGTATGAGTGAATATTCTGAAGAGGATGTTCCACACCTGTATATTGTAAGTTTATATTAACTGTTTTATTTTTATATGTCGCAAAATAGCAAGTTTTTCATCTTCAAAACCCCTGACCTCCAGAGGTAAATGTGTATATTTACGTTTGTGTGTCTGTCTAGGGTCTGTTGCTTATTCTAAGATATCCAGAAATGCAGAAATGACAGTGCTCGACATCTCCATAAAAATGAGTAATGCAGAAATTAATGCGCTCGACATCTCTATGAAAATGGAAGTAATACAGAAATGACAGCGCTCGACATCCCGATGAAAATGGGCTTAATGCAGAAATGACAGCGCTCAACATCTCTATGAAAATGGGAGTAATGCAGAAATGACAGCGCTCAACATCACTATGAAAATGGGAGTAAGGCAGAAATGACAGCACTCGACAACTTTATGAAAATGAGAGTAAGGCCAAATAAAATTATACCTGTGTTTACTGTAACGTTGTTAAAAAAAATAGGGTAGGTAGGTAGGCATTTTATTTTATTTGGCGAAGTTACATTTAAGGTGGCCATGAGCTTTGATGAAAAGGAAAATGTGGTATTTTAAAAACTACAATAGATAACAATATGAAATTGTGTATGTTTTATTGTTTCCCAAAAGGCCTGACAACAACTGGCTCTTTTTCCAATCCAGGCTAGACCTTCTCAAAAATTACTAGCCCAATATAATATTCAATAGAAAATACTATTTTAAAGGGGTTGATGCACAATTTTCAATATTTATTTTAAAGGGCTCTGAAAAACTTGAAAAAAGCTGAAAGAATTATCAAAATGCCATTTCAAATAAAAGAGATATGACCTGTTGAAAATTTGGAAGGAACATAAATGGAGGCGGCCATATTTGAATGATGACGTCATCGTGCCTTTTTCCCATTTATGGAATATTGATAAACTATATTTTATAGCAAAGAAAATCACTGCAAATTGATTAAAATTAAATATACAGATGCAAAATGAACAAATGGTATGCTTATTTTTCATCTGCAATGTTTTTCTTTGCTTTAAACAATATTTTGCCAAAATGCTATATATGGTAGAAAGGCGCGATGACGTCATCGTTCAAATATGGCTGCCTCCATTTATGTTTCTTTGCAAAGTTTCAATACGTCATATTTTCTTTATCTTTCATGGCATTTTGATAATTATGTCAGATTTTTTCAAGTTTTTCAGAGCCCTTTAAAATAAACATTGTTTGAAAATGGTGCATCAACCCCTTTAATTCAAGTTTCGGTTTCTTTATACGAGTTTTACATTTATTGAAACTTTGGAAATATCAGGTTTTTAAAAGGCCGGTTAAGTTAGACAGTGCTGTCACTACATAATCTATCGATTTATAATTTATTTCTTATTTGAATAATTTTTGTTTCTAGCCCATCGGGACTACCCAGACACAGAATATGCTAGCCCGGCAGCATTTTTGCTAGCCTCGGGCTACAGGACTAGTGCTAATTTCGAGCCCTGCAATCACTTGCAATTATAGCAAAGTGATAAAACAGGTTAATTTATTTTTTGCAAGTCCGGAAGAGGGTCAGTTCAAACAGCAAGACAATGAGCACATGAGTCAGCCGTGATCGTGTGAACAAAACTTCATTTTCAAAAAAAAAAAAAAAAATGTTTATGTTTTTTTTTATTGTTTTTTTTCAATAGAAAAAAAGGGAGTCGGGGGTGTTTTCAGAGGGTCGGTCGGGTTACAGTAAACTCAGCTATAATTTTATTTAGCCTAATACAGAAATGGCAGCGCTGGAAATCTTTATGAAAATGAGAGTTCAGTAATGCAGGAATGACAGAGCTCGACATCTCTAAGAAAATGGGAGTAATGCAGAAATGACAGCGCTCGACATCTCCATGAAATTGAGAGTAATGCAGAAATTACAGCACTCAACATCTCTATGAACATAGGAGTAATGCAGAAATTACAGCACTCGATATCTCTATGAAAATAGGAGTAATGCAGAAATTACAGCGCTCCACATCTCCATGGAATGGAGAGTAATGCAGAAATGACAGCGCTCGACATCTCTATGAAAATAGGAGTAATGCAGAAATTACAGTGCTCGATATCTCCATTAAACTGGAAGTAACGCAGAAATTACAGCACTCGACATCTCTACGAAAATAGGAGTAATGCAGAAATGGCAGCGCTCCACATCTCGATGAATATGAGAGTAATGCAGGAATGACGGAGCTCGACATCTCTAAGAAATGGGAGTAATGCAGAAATGACAGCGCTCGACATCTCCATGAAATTGAGAGTAATGCAGAAATGACAGTGCTCGACATTTCCATGTAAATGGGAGTAATGAGAGTGTTCGACATCTCCATGAAAATGAGAGTAATGCAGAAATGACAGCGCTTGACATCTCCATAAAAATGGAAGTAATGTGGAAAAAGACAACATTTGACATTTCCATGTAAATTAGAGTAATATTTGAATGAAAGTTAGGAGTTTTTGACATTTCCATGAAAATTAGCATAAACTTGCATTTTACGGATGTAATTTATTATTGTATGGCTTTGTCAACTTTGTAAGTTACGGATTAGGATAAATTTGTATTCCAGAATTTTAATTTACAGTATGAATTCAGCATAATATTTATTATTTTTTAAACGGCGCACCATTGTTCTATTTTATAATTTCAGTCCTTTATTTATTTTGAAAAAGTTTGCCGCGATGAATTGGCGAACATTGCCGCAACTTTGCAGCAAACACCAGCACAAGCATCGCCAGATAGCTAGAACATTGCAGAGAAACATTTTATGCAAATGAAATTTGCTGCAAAGTTGCCACACACTTCTACTAGATGTAAATGAGTTCTGCGGCAAAGTTGTAGCAAACATTGCCAAAACATCACCAGAAGATTACAGCTAAAAGTGTTATGCATATGAAATTTGCTGCAAAGTTGCGGTACACTTTTACCATGCAAATGAGGTCTGCGGCAAAGTTGCGCTGAACATCGCCAGACCTCATTTGCATGGTAAAAGTGTACCGCAACTTAGCCCCCTTTTCTTCACAGCCGGATAAAATATCAAAATCGTAAAAAGGGCTGGTAAGGTCAGAGAAGTCTCGGATTATCAACGTATGAGCTCCATTTTATTACTTTTATGAGGGCTGTGCAAAATAGAACAGGTGGGGGAAATATTGTACCCCAACCGGGACTTTATCTGTGGGTCTCTAGCTTGCAGGGTCAGCCCCACCTGTAGCGCTTTTCACCTGAGCGTAGGACCATCAACCGATTTACAATTTTAAATGTAAAATACTGCAGTTGTTAACATTTTGGAAGATGATCGCGGTCTCATCACATTTAGGAACTAGGTGGCTAGCTGGGGTGGGGTGATCTGAAAAAACGCTCTACCGGGAGAAACAAACAACATGGGGGAGGGGTTTGCGGGATGTTGTAAGTTATAGCACAGGAATTCGATATTGTAAGTTGTGTAGGAATAAAATGATGAAAAAATATGTACCCCACCAATCGTTTTATTATAGATCTACCCTAAATACGTGTTGTCGTGATTTGTATTCATACACAACATATAATTTCGAATTCCTGTGGTTATATGGTACTGTACGGATATATCCGCTGGAACTCTCTAAGAGGGAGGAAGGGAACATAATATTTGGCTTACCTTGGTTAAGTTCAATATCAATGTCGAGGTCCGCTCGAATTTCACCAAAATTATCTTGCAAAATTATCTTGCAAAAAATTGTCATGGAATTTCGACCACTGCAGAAAATGAATTCTCGCTCCATCCTGGCGAATCTCTGTCACACGCGCTCTCTCCCAGGCCCACCGCGCCGTCAATGGCTTAAACAATTTGATCTATTGAGAACGTTCCGGCTAATTTATTAATCAATTTATCTATACGCGAAGGAGTCTGGACTGAAAATAATAAAATGGCGCTCGAATTATGTATGAATACGCGTTGCAGATTCTATGTTATTATTTGTAGTTAATAAAATATTTACATATTGTCTTTTTAATATCAATAAAAGATAAGTTTAAAATACGTCTTTAACGAAAATTATATTTAATTATAAGTATAATATCGAATAAGTATGATTAGTGAAGATCTATTTCTTGTGTGTTTGTAGTACGGCTTTGAATATGTTATGACGTCACAAAGTAGGCGGAGCTTACAAATTCGCACCGATGCTGCGTTCGTACCGACTGATATTTTATCCATTAAACACACATGTTAGGTATAAAAAAAAAGAAACGTTTCATTATATATTTGATAACAATTATATTGCGATAGAAACACAAAATGAAGCAATTTGAGTTATATTTGACCGACTATAGTGATGACCCCAAGGTACCCCGTTTCGCCATATAGGCAAAGATGCGACCTTGGGTCTTAAAGATAAGACCGTGTGCACGTAATGGACTTTTGTTTAGGACCGACTATATGGCACGGTAGTCATTTTAGCAAAAGTTCCAAATCAAAACCACTTATGATTTTTGAGGTTTAGTCGCCACAATTTTTTTTAAAGTGTGGCGGCCATCTGTGGCAGCCCTCTTGTATTTCCGGACAACCTGCATGTTTGCTAGGATCAACTAGACATCACGATCAACAATTCTGTGAAATTACATGAATATCCGTCAGGCAGTTTCAGAGGAGTAGTCGTCACAAGTTGTTCTTATATAACTCTATGTAAACAAAGATGGCCGCTTGTGACCATGTTTGACATTGAATCGAAATGAATCTTGGTTAGATCCAAGTACATGCCATTATTAATACGGTTTTTGAGAAGTAGTCGCCAAAATGTCGCTTTAAATTTATTTTAGCAGTGGCGGCCATCTTGAATTTATTAACGACCTTATTGATAGCTAGGATCAACTACACCTATCGCGCAACATTCCTGTGAGATTTCATGAACATCCGTCAAGTAGTCGGACGCCGCACCACGTCATAAGCTTCGGTGATCTTTGATCCTACTACTCTACCACCCACTAAAACCACCACCACCGCGGCCGCACTAGCCGCCACCACCACGACCACCTACTGTTAATAATAATAAACCCAGGGTCAACACATTAACAAACGTGTTAAAAATATATGTAAAAAATTGAAATATATTGATACAAAAGTTACTAGTATACGGTTAGACTCGGGCCAATGATGAGTGGACGGTTGTATCTGTCTGTTCATTCCCAGTAAGGGTACATATATATATATGGTTATAAGGTGGGAACCTCAACAATTTCCAATTTATGACACAGGGCTATTTCCGCCTGTTCATGCCAAGTAAATGTATATATGGTTATAGGGAGGGGAACTCATCAGTTCCCAAGTTATGACACAAAGATTATTTCCCCAAGGTTGGGGATAGAGCCCAGGCTAATGCTGGTTGGATGGTAGTATACGTCTGGCCATGCCCAGTAACAGTATATATGGTTATAGGATGGCGATCTCAACAGTTTCCAAGTCGATGGAAAGTACCCCGGGACCAGTGCTAGTCAGATGGCTATTTCCACCACTCCGATGCCGATGTTGGTTGGATGGTTGTATCCGTCTGTTTTTACCATGTAAATGTATATATGTTTGTCCCCATTGATGGGGAAGGACCCCGGGGCCAGTGTCAGTCAGACGGTAGTATATTCGTATTCAGTATATTCGTGCAGGAAGTATATTCGTGCTCGGTAAGTGTGTAACTGTGGTTTGAGAAAAGACAAATAAACATGGACATTTTACGAAAACCAGGATTTCCATAGGCTTTAAACGAAGTTTTGTTTTTAGTTATCTATAACCTTAAGAGACATGACCTTACCCAGTGACCTCAAATTCAATATCAAGCTATTTTTCCCTATCAGATACCTATAGGGCACGTATCATTACACAATCTCATTCCTAATTAAATGTATAGCCCATAAAACCTTTTTAGTAACAGTGAATTTGACCATGAACCTAGTGATTTCAAATTTAAGCTTCATTTCCATATCAAATACCTACACCCCAAGTTGTGTTTCAATATCTCATTCTAAACTGAAGTACTGCCTAGAAACCCCTTTTTCCCGACTTATGTACTATTGATTTTATGAATATTGAGTTCTGCTCAACCGGGGGCTAGAGGGCGTGAGCGATAGCTAGCATATTTAACTACCGTTCAGGAAAAGTCTCAATCAAACCGAGACTGCAATATTTTGTATGTGTCGTGTTCGGCCGTTTCCAAAGGTCCATTAGCATACTCTTTTAGAAACATCGATCGCGACCCCCCAGTGACCGCAAATGCAATTCCAAGCTTCCTTTCCATATACGCTATCTATACAGCAAAGTTTCGTCTTAATACGAAAGTTATTGAGCGGAAACCATTTTACTATGTTTAGCAACAGTGACCTTGACACCAATGCAATCAAATGCAATATCAAGCTTCCTTTTCATATAAGCTACCTACACAGCAAGTTTTCTTTCAAGAGCTCATTCCTAATTAAAATTATTACCCCGGAACGCTTTTCTATTTTAGTAACAGCAACCTCGACCTTGACCCCTGTGACCCCAAATGCAGTCCCAGGCTTTCTTCCCAAATAAGCTACCTACACAGCAAGTTTCTTTTCAATATTTCATTCCTACCTAAAGTTATTGAGCGGATACCATTTTTCTATTTTTAGTTACAGTGACCTTGACCCCAGTGACCGCAAATGCAGTCCAGAGCGTCGTCGCAATATCTCATTCCTAATAAAGTTATTGAGTAGAAACCATGTTCCCACTTTTATATTTTTATCCACACCAGGTTACAAGTATCTTTCATGGGTAAACATAGACTTTGTCGAGGTTGCGATTAAAACAGTTATACCGAGCATTGGCATTTCCCAATCTGAACCAGATACCCATGATTAATACTTTTTCCTGCATTCCATGAACATTTTATGCGTTTACTACTATCATTTAGCATGTTTGAAATGAAAATGACATCATTCACCTGTTGGTGTTATAGACGTCATTGTTGATGCATGTGCCCAAATGTAAGATCAGGCTTTCCAGCACTCTTGTAAAACTCAGGTAACCTTATGTAGTATGGAAGAATAAAAAGAACCTATTCACACTTTTTAATGGATCATTGTTACACACATACATATATATGTTGACCGACAACTTGAATAGGGCATATTATCCACATATATTGTGTACATAGTTGCTTATCTCACATACAGGGTACACGTAGGCATACCATTCTCAATGTCTTAACAATGTAGGTGTACACCCCAAATACATCATTTTGAAAATACTTGTCAAAATTACGTTTCACATGGCATAGCCAATTTAATCTGCACTATTTTATTAAATCTATTATAAAAAATATTTAATCACTGTCTGGCATATTTGGAAAGTTTCATTTAGCCTAAAACATTGTTTTTAATATTACACATGTGTATATGTATGTCAAATGTGTGTCACAGTGTCAAATATGTATGAAATACGTGTCAACCAATTATGTCTACTGTGTACACAAAAAGCACCCAATTAGCAATAAAAGTGTTCATAGAAATATCACATTTACTTGCTATTGTCAACGTATGTTGAATCTTAAAGGAACACATGACAATCTTGAAGTTTGTATCAAGGGTTATAAATAGCGTCTTCATTTACTAATCCAGTAACACGGTGACCTGAAACCTGCTTGCATATAATAAAATAACATTTTGAGTTTTCATGTTTTCTTATTCTACCAGGTTCAAATATATTATATACGATGCACAACTTTGCCGAATTCCCCAGGATCCAATGCTGTTTACCCTTCCTTTGTATTTCCACAAAAGTTCTGATTCAGACGTGCGGCCCACACGACCACGCAGACCCATACAATTAACCGATCATGGTAAGCCAGGGCGGTGCACGTCGATCTAGGCATGGAAGCTGATGTGTGTACGTATTAGATGTGTTAAAGTCAAAAGCTCGTATTTTAGTTCTCGTGCCAATCTGTTTGCCATTTGGTGTTTGGGGTTCTTCCTGGAGTAACTGTAATATTGAAATAATTTATTACATGTCTATACTAACATCAGTCTTAAAATAACCTTTTATGATATACAATGAAGTTACTCATATGATACATTTGTCTACGAATGTATAGACCATCAAAAAGGCAACATACCTATCATGTCCTAATGACCTTGATTAAGATAACTTGTTGCTCATCCATGTTAAAGAATTCACTTAAAAAAATTAGAATATGATCTGAACAGAATTGAATTGAATTTTATATTCCCACAAGCAGCTAAGGTCATATGACGACTTTTGCAGCTTCCATTGGTGGAAGAAGACACCAGGTGCCCCTCCGGGCAATTTTTATGCATAGACAGTGATTTGCAAAATATGTGTCTTTGTTTTGCTATCAATTTCAAACGTTCATCCTTTTAAGTTTCATGATAATATGTAGCTGATGCTATGATTCCGATTTTCATTCCGAGTCTTACAATATAGGGTCAGCTATACTGTGACACGCAAGTGCTGCCTTTTCACACAAATGAGACCGTTAAACCACTGATATATTCAATATTTCTATACCGTACTCGTTTAACAAGTTCTAATGCAGTGCATTGTTTTAAAGGTTTTTATCACATAACATGGCTTCTGGGAGTGCAATAAAGCCACGACTGTTTTCTCGTAATACACTAGTGTAGTACAGATGCAAATGAGGACCGAATCACTGTGTTTGTATATAGTAAAACATTTAATCCCAGTTGTTTGCGTGATATTCAGACGCCTTAATTATTTATCATTATTTGAAATCTTACTTCATAAAATGAATGTTAGTAACGTTAAATTTGGATTAAGGTGTCGCATTATTTGTAGGGAAAACTTTACAGCTGAGTAATGTAGTGATGTCATGTAAACAACACAACGACGTCATGGTTTGTCTTACAAATTGCCGCCGTATATAAGGAAAATTGACAACATAAAAGTGAAACTATCATATCGTAGGTGTGTTATGTGATAAATAGAACCTTTCATTCGTGACTGCGTATTATTGACTTTAATAATCTCGTTGGATAAAAAGATAGTATACTCGGCAAGAGCCTCGTATCTTATCATTTTATCCAACTATTTTATTAAAATCTATAACACACAGTCGCTCATGTAAGATCCTCTATATAGATATTGAAATATAACTAGCTGGTGTTACATCTTTGACAGGTTATCGTCAGATGACTCAATTTGCGACAGGATCTATACTAGCTGCATTTTTTTAAACTTCAACCAAAATCGTATTACAGGACTTCTCGAGAGCATTAGAATATATATTGTTCTAAAATACCTTTACATCTTTACATTATACATCAGTCTTGTCAAGTTATCAAGTTACTTTAGCGGCCTTAGTGAATCAGTGTATAGGACCCTACGCTTACATTGTACAGACCTCTGCCTCATCCTTGGCGGGGGCATGTCTAATAGAAAACTTCATGGTTCTTCTAATCTTTCTCTGAGTCGGCTGTCCCAATGTAACCTATTATGAAGTGTTTATGGGGCGTAAAGCCCCCTTCATTTCATTCATCAAATCACTCACCCTGTACCGCTCTCTTTCTCTACAATCGGATTATCCTTATGAGCTTATGTAGCCTGTAACTATTGTTGTGATCCCAAGCTCTCCCATGTCTTGCTCTGATATAGCTTCTGTGGAAAATCAAATATAGGTTACTCTTCTTCATTGTTATGTAAGATCAAATATATGCACCATCATCATCATATACACCCAATTCTTTATTAATTTTATCTGTCTCTATGAAGGTTTGGTATTTAAATCAGGTAAAATTATATGTATTTATTGAATTATAGGTTAAGCCAGTTAGTTTTATTCAGACAAACCTTTTTATCTGTACACTTTTTTCTTTCTTTCTTTCTATCGGTACTGCACACTTTCCCATAGGACCATAATGACAGGAAGGGTTGTGGCATGTTAAAAATATTTACATATATCCTAATATCAAAATGGGAAAAAAAGGAGATATTGTCCAGCAGTATTGGAGCGGTTGTAGTCACACAAATGAAATGAAAATAATGATGGATGACATTTCGTGCCATGGGTTACCATTTTCAATGCAAATTTAAGTGCCATGAAAAAAATCAAACAAAATGTCCATAACCTTGAAATGCTCTCCTGATGATCTGAACTTCTAGATCTTGGAACGGTATCATAACTTTTTATATGTTTGTCATTATTTGAAGGGCAGTGTTTGTTAATCACTGAACAATACAAGCTTTTTCGTGGTCATGTTTGGAGGAGGCATGTTTAAAGTCCAAGCAGCCCTTGCATCATCAGAGTAAATACACTTTATTTTCAATATATCTCAAATGAAAATCGTTTTTGTAACAAGAGTAACATTCCTGTACAGTTTCATGCAAATCCTTCAAATAGTTTCAGAGGAGTAGTTGCCACAAGTTTATCCTATATAACTCTGTGCAAACAAAGATTATCTGCTAGGGGCCATGTTTTATTTCAAATAAAAAAATATTTAGGACCAACTTCATGCTATGCCAGCCATTTTGGTAAAGATATCAAATCAATAACACATGGTAACCACAAACTCGTATTTGTCTAATACAAATCTAATTTTAGCTGTGGTGGCAATCTTGAAGCTTAGGCCGATTTGAAGTTACTTAGGACCAACCAGACATCAAAACTAACATTCTATTAAAGTTTCATAAAAATCCGTCAAGTAGTTTCAGAGGAGTAGTTGCCACAAGTTTTTCCTATACATGTATAACTCTATGTAAACAAAGATGGCCACTGGCAGCCACGTTTGACATTGAAGTTAATTTTGGTTAGTACAAACTACATGTCATGCAGTCATTTTAGTAAGATCCAAATCAATACCACTTATGGAGTGCGTGGTCCAGTGGTAGAGCGCCGAACTCAGAATCGAGAGGTCGTGGGTTCGATCCTCGCCGCGGCCATGTTATTTATCCTTGAGCAAGATTATTGTAACTTTTCCAAGCTATCTTTTTCTAGTAAAGTACATCCATCCCAAGTAATGGACGCATATTCCAATATTGGCCGCATATAAGACAAGTATATATGATTAAGTGTTTTACGCGCTACTTTGTATTTAAGCATTCGCATTAATCCAAGCAACTTTGACGCAGAAGCAACAATATGTTTAATGTGTTCGTGCCATTTACCGTTATTACCCAGTGTTACTCCTAGATGTTTATGATTATCAACAAAGGTTAGCGGGACATTGTCTAGATATAAAGTTGGAAGACGATCATTATTGCTTAAGGAAAAGGTACTTCTGTTTTGTCAGGATTAAATTGCACAAGTTATTGCTTTGATCATTCCGTAATCATGAGCAGGTCATGATTAATGATTCCGTCCATGTCGTTTATACTAGATGACGAACTGTCATCAGCAAACAGACGAGTTATACTCAGCATAGTTTCGCAATATAATTTACATGTATCAAAAAACAAAAGAGGACCCAAGGCGGAGCCTTCAGGAACTCCAGCAGTTAGTGTTTTTGATTCGGAGATTGCAGATCCGACGCGGACTCTTTGAGATCTATTTGAGAGATAATCAGATATCCACGCTAAAAGCTTGCCATCCATTATTAGTTATTGTGTTTGTTACCGACCCCCTACAGAAATATGTGGAGTCAGTAAGATTTATAGGGTGCGAGGCGATACTGACCCCCTACAGAAATATGTGGGGTCAGTAAGATTTATTGGTGGCGAAGCGATATCCGAGTCCCCCTATACATCTGACAGACCCCACATATTTCTGTAAGGGGTCAGTAACAAACCCAATAATTGATTTATTGTATCGAGCACCTTTTTTAAGGCAAATTTTTTAAGACACACTCAAGCTGACTGGGAGAGGTCTGGATGATAGAGACTAAGGCAAAAGCCGATATTTAACCCATTTTAATGGAGCGTCAACGTCATTGAGACGTTCGCGCAATTCGACGTCATGACTTTGACGTTACGACCGCTACAGTTTAAAAACATTATTTTTACTTATTATGTATTACTTAGAGGCTATGAAGTGAAATTTTAACTATTAAGAAACCCTAAGGGAAGGAGCGCAGCGACTAACCGGAGTTTATTAATTGTTAAAATTTCACTTCTTAGCCTCTGACTGACTTAGTGTTTGCCCTACTTTTTCGCCGATCTTCTACGATACCACGCCTCTTAACACGTTCGCGCTTCTACTAAATCCGCCTACTGGTGTCCAAACAAGCGCGTGCCATTTAGTAAGCGATTACCTAATGATTAAATGGTTAAAATTGGTGATCGTTAGAAATTTACATGAATAAGTTCGCCATTGTTTTTCAAACTTCCTCACCGTCTGATTGGAGGAAAAAGTAGGGCAAGCACTAAGTTTGTTACTAACGCCTTAAAGAACTATTTGCAAATGATTTAAACTTTGAATCGGAATTGTAATCCATCTTGTTTTAGTGACCTTCTATGAAATCTACTGACCCACTATAAATAGAAAATATTATGTCAGTGCCTTTTACTGTCAAGTTTTTTAGGCGAGGCTTAGAAAAAACACGTTTTATAGTGTTTATAATCAGGTTTTAGTCTACAATAGCCTAAAAAGACAACTAACACCAAATTAGAAAAGATCATCAGTCAATACCGTCCAAATACACTTCATTTTAAATAAACACGAGTAATTAATGACACAAACTAAGTATGTAATTAAAGACGCATCGACACAAAGACAAATGTGTTTTAATGTTTATCAAGAGGTATAAGTATAGACTAGCCTAAGAAGACAACTAACAACAAATTAACAAAGGCCATCAATCAATACTGCCCAAATCAACTTTTTTTTAAACCATGTAATTAATGAAGGAAATATACATCGACATGAAGCATCTGTTATAACAAAAATGACAACTAAACCAAAATAAACAAAGATCGTCATTCAACTCTGTACCAGTCGAATTACATCCTTTTTAAGCAAATTAGAGTCCTTAAATAAAGAACAAGTCTACCAGTAGATTCATCGACATGAAGCATAGTTTTATGAAAATAAAACGTGTTTATATGGTTTATAATAAGATTTTGGTCTAACATAGCCTAAGACGACAACTAACAACAAATAATCAAAGAACATCAGTCAATACTGTCCAAGAAAAATAATTTCTTTTTTAAGTAAAGAAGAGTCAGTAATGAAAGAAAATGGATATTTAAAGATACATCGACATAAAGCATATTTTTTAATAAAAGTATCTTTTAATGTTTACAATGACGTTTAAATCTACCATAGCCTAAGATTACAAAAGACCAAATAAACAAATATCACATTTTAATACTGCCTCAGTTAACTAACTTCTTTTTCAAATAAATTAGAGTCATTAAATAAAGTACACGTTTATCAATAGATGCATCGACATAAAGCATATTTTATGAAAAAAATATGTTTGTAGTGTTTATAATGAGGTTTTAGTCTACCATAGATGACAGCTTACACCAAATTAAAAAAGATCATCATTCAATACTGTCAAATGCAACATCATTTTTAAATAAACATCAGTAATTAATGAAATAAAATGTGTATTAAAAGATACATCGAAATCAATCATATTTGATGTAATATAAATGTTTATTTGATGTTTATAATGAGGATTTAGTATAGCATAACCTGTAGAAATATAAAAGAATCGGACATGGAAAGTAGAATTCAAAGAGGACAGCCAACCACAAAACACAGAAACAAACATGCAAGCAGATAAACAAGAAGGCAAAAGTAATAATAAATGCAAACGACATCACAAACACAAAATGATTGACAATAGAGCTACCGCCTTGGAACGGTCAGTGGCAAAGTAGGCCACTGGGGGTATCGGTTTTAGGGTGCACCAAACCTCACACTTACCCTACTGTCATCCCATTAAAACAGGACAGTGTAAATAAAGAAATCCCCGCCATGATCTAATCTCTAACCAACAAGGCAGCTTCAATAGGCAATATAAGTAAAAAAATATTATAACCAACTCCAAAATAAACAAAGATCATCAATCAATAGTGTCCCAGTCAACTTAAATCATTTTAAAGCAAATTAGAGTCATTAAATAAAGAACACGTGTAGAAATAGATAAATGTAACTAAAGATGCATCGACACAAAGCACATTTTATAATAAAAATGTGTTTAATGTTTATAAAGAGGTTTTATTGAGTTCTGCTCAACCCGGGCTAGAGGGAGTGAGCGGTAGCTAGCATATTTCACTACCGCTCATGAACTGTCTCAATCAAACCGAGACTACAATATTTCGTATGTGTCGCTTTCGGCCGTTTCCAAAGGTCCATTATCATATTCTTTTTTTAGTCTAGTATAGCCTAAGAAGATAATTTACAAAAAAATTAACAAAGGTCATCATTCAATACTGCCCAAATCAACTTTTTTTTAAAACAAACATGTAATCAATAAAGGAAAACGTGCATTTAAAGATACATCGACATAAAGCATATTTTATAACAAAAACGACAAATAAACCAAAAAAAACAAAGATCATCATTCATCTCTGTCCCAGGCGATTTAATCCGTTTTAAGCAAATTAGAGTCCTTAAATAAAGAACAAGTATATATCAGTAGATTCATTTATTTTTATGAAAAAAAAGTGTTTATAATAAGATTTTAGTCTAACATAGCCTAAGATGACAACTAACACCAAAATATATATGTATTTTAGGCGTTCTGTTGTAATTTTCGTCTCACTCTGTTTTTCCTCAAATTACAACAGAAATCGCCTAAAATACATATGAGCCGCAACACGCGAAAACGTCCCTTCGGACGTTTAGACGACAACGTCATAACGTAACAATTTATGACGTCGGCCGGTAATCAGTTAATTACTAATCAAATTTCTCGCCACTTCTGTGCTTAACGTAATTATTATTTCATAGGGAATATGTTTTCTTAATATAAATAGTTGATGCTATAGAAAATGGTAATAGGTCTGTCATAGTAATTTTCAACGTCCAACTAAATCCAACAGAAAGTTTTTTCCGATGAATGAATAGTACGATAAGATAGCTATCACAGAAAAAAACTCCTCAAGAATATTCAATGGAGTTTTCAAAATATTTGACATCAAACCTGAGCAAAAATTGAAATTTAGTGGTGTCCCGAACAATACACCATACTAGGGATTTCCTTACTATTATGTGACGTCATTTCCAATGTGACGTCATTTTGTGATTATCAATAACAGAATGAGAAATGGAAACTGATCTGATTTTGGACGTGGCTTTGACAAGTAAGTGTTATTTTTGTTTTGAAATGTTCTTATCGAGAATAGTATTGTGTTTCCTTGTCATATAATGCAACTTATTGAGCCCGGTTTGTTCCGATCTCTATCTGCGAGTATGTAATGAGTTTTCGCGTTTATGCTTCTAAAGGTACTGCTTAGACCAAACAATTTATTAAAATACTGTATAAAATATGCGACAGTATATTGAATTATGTGTTATCGCCCATTATGTATATTGTTTAATGGCCTTTTTCAAAAAAAAATTTGGGAAAATTCATTTTGTACACGGGTCATGTTAAAAAAAAAAAAGTACGGAAGCGGATATGGGTCATAAATTACGGAATTCGGAATTTTCGTTTTTCGCAATTTTTGTACGTATTTTCGTTAAATTTGTAAACTAGAAAGTGTTTTTTATAATAAAAAACACATTTCTTTCTTTTTTTTGCAGATACCTACCCAACCACTATTACAATTGCAGAGAAAGAGCATGGACATCAGTGGCAATAGATTTACGTACTACACTTGCTAAGTGGAATCATGAGGTAATGGTTTACTTTTAGTTTGTAGTTTTGTGTCCCTACTTTATATAAACATGAAGGTATAGATTTGCTCTTGTCCGTACATTCGACCATCCGTGCAAAATTAAAGAGTATACTAAACTAGACAATTATTCATTTTATTCTACTGTTTCAGTGATGAAGCCTGTGTTATTTGTATGGTTAAAGATGATCGTCCTAAAACAAAACTTGGAGCAAAGGGGTGTAATGGTTTACTAGCAGCAAGTAGAAATAAAGGTATGCAAGTAATTGAATCAATGATATTTTTGTACTTGAAGCAAGTCAATGTATGTTTGCATCAACTATTGTGCTCCATATTTCAAATAATAATAAACCAATAGACATGATTTCATATAATGATTCTACTATTTTATGAGTGCTAGCATTGTTTATATTGTAGGTGATGGTTTAATAGTTACACCAGGACAGTTAGTTCACGAGGAATGCAGGAGTGTTTATTGTCACCCAAACCAACTGAGAGAAACGAAAGTTCCTGCCTTTGAAGATACTAACAATATATCTAGTCCCAAAACACGGAGATCTGTAGAAAATAAATTTTTGTTTGAAAGTAAATGTTTGTTTTGTGGACACGAAGCCAAGCACGATAGATATAAAAGGGGGCATGACGTTTTCCCAGTAAGAACGCTTGAGTTTCAAAAAACTGTCAAAGACGTATGCCTAAATAGAAATGATGAATGGGGTAATACTGTTCTTTCTCGAATTGAATATGCTCAAGACCTGCCGGCTGTGGAAGCTAGATATCACCAAATTTGCAGCAGTAATTTTATAACTGGGTACCAAGTTCCTTCACAGTATTCAGACTCAAACAATAGAAAGAAAGGAAGACCAATTAAGGACAATGTTGAAGAAGCATTTAAAGAAGTGACTAAATTCTTTGAAACTCATGAAAATGATCAAATCACTATATGTGACCTTGTGTACAAAATGTTTGAGCTATTCCAAGACGAGGCATATAGCACTACACATATAAAAAGAAAATAATAGAATACTTTGGTGATGCGATAATAATTTCAGAATTAAATGGGAAGCATGATGTTGTTACTTTTAAAAGTAAGGCTCATTCAATTTTACATTCTTTTTATAAAAGAGAACGAAAGAACGATAATGAATCTGAGAAAGAGGCCATAATAAAAACAGCAGCTAAACTGATTCGTACTGATATCAAGTCTATGGATTATTCGAAAGAAGTGTATCCAACAGGATGCGAGATAATGACACTAGAGTCTAACCTCAAACATGTACCCAGTAGTTTCTAAGAAACATAATTGATAATCATCAAGGGCAAAAGAAAATAGCATCCATAGGTCAGGCCATAATACAAGCTTCTATTCCAAGGGGAGTGATTGCCCCACTGCAGATAGGTCTTGGTGTGCAGATGCATCATTTATATGGTTCTAAACTTTAAGTAGACACATTAAATAGTTTAGGCTTTTGTTCTTCGTACCAAGAGGTTCTGAAGTACGAGTCCAATGCTGCAGCAGTTAATCGAACAGTTATACAATGTACTGGTTATGAGTTTGTCCAATACGTGGCTGACAACGTTGATCACAATACTTGCACATTAGACGGATTAAATACCTTCCATGGGATGGGTATCATTGCTACTACTACACCACAACTAGAAATGAAACGCATTATTCCACGAATAAATGTAACACCAGAAGATGTACTTAAAGTGGGTAAGATAAGCATACATTATTACAGTCAGAAAAGCAATAACATTGAAGTTTTAAAATTCAAAGAGTTAATCAATTTACAGAGCCAGGATACTTCTGACGATAAGACAAAAGAACTTGAGTTTCTGATAAAAATTGCAAAACCCTTGAAAATTCGATCTCCTGGGTGGTCGGGTATGATGCAAATGCTTCAAATGGGAGAGTTTCCGGGACAGTCATCGGTGATGTATATGCCTATGATAGACATGAGCGCAAGTGATATGTCTTGTATATATTCAACTTTGCAGTTTGTTGCTGATCAGTCAAGGCAAGTAAACAGGATTCCTATCCTGACCTTCGATCAACCATTGTACTGGAAAGCACTGAACATAGTGAAGAATGAGCCACCAACAAGCAATATCAAAGATGTAATATTAAGACTTGGTGGGTTCCATACAGAAATGAGCTTCCTGGGATGCATTGGAAGAATAATGGAAAATACCGGCTTAGAAGAACTTCTTGGAACAGTTTACGCTGAGAACACAGTTAGCCACATGCTAAATGGAAAAGCCATCAATAGAGAAATAAGGGGCCATTTTCTTGTGGATGATGCTCTACAAACTGTATTATTTGAAAAGGTGGTTATGCAAAACGATGATCATCAGACAGAAAAAGTGAAAGGTATTATTCAAAGTATAGTTGAGGAAGAACAGGTCCCAGATGATATATGCACTGACAGTGATCTCAAAGATTTAATGAACAGATATGAACAAGTTAAAGTGAGACTCCTGAAATATAAGACCGCAAGGATCTGGTTGCAGTATATGGACATGGTGGAACTTTTGAAAACATTCATCAAGGCCGAAAGAATGGGGAATTGGAAATTGCACCTCAAGAGTTTGCATGAAATGTTGCCATACATGGCATCAGCTGGCCATAATCTCTATCTCGAATCCGGGTACATTTACCTACAGGAGATGATGGAACTGGAAGAAAAATATCCAGAAGTTCATCAGGCATTTTGCGACGGGTATCATGTAGTTCGCAGGAGCGATCGGTTCTGGGCAGGCTTGTCTACAGACCTGGTTATTGAACAGGTTTTGATGCGTAGTGTGAAGTCTGTGGGAGGTCTCACACGAGGTCGAGGCATGTCGGAAACACAGAGAACTCAATGGCTTATGGATATGCCTGCTACTTCAGATATCAATATGGCAATGCAAAATTTCACAGAACAAGAATTGCACACAAGCGAGCAGCATAAGGAAACAACACACTCACGAATCGGTAGAGATGAAAAAGATAGAGATACATTAGTAGAGTTTTTGACAGCGAGGAATCCATTTGCCAGTACTGAAGATACAGATCTCAGAAACATTGAAACAGGAATTATAGCTGATGAGAATGTAAATGCTTACAAAGCAAAAGAAGTTGGACAATAAATAACATGAAAAATAAAGTAGTCAGTGAGTACTCCTTCAAAAGGAAAGACCAATTGGTAACTCTTGGTACTAAAAACAATATCAAAATAGACGGTGATGAAGTTCACGTGGATTCACAATTGTTGTTTCAAAGACTCATTACAGTAGCAGACAATGCATTAGATGACACTGAGGAGATTTTTATGTACGAGCTTTGTGGAAGTCCATCTTCACTATTTGATTCATCAGGCCTTTTACGAGAAGCACAAAAGCCAGTATTGGCCAAAGCTATTTGGGATCATGGTGTATGCGGTGTTGACAGTATTTCCGATGACAACGTTCTGTATGTTCTAGATGGTGGTTCGTTAGTTCAGAGGATTCCGTGGGCATGTGGCTCATTATTTAACACAATATGTTCAAACTATACGGAATTTGTTACAAAACACTATGGCATAGCTCATATTGTATTTGATGGCTATGGTAATGGCGCGTAAATTAAGGATGTAACCCATGAGAGAAGAAGACGAGGAATACAGGGCACGAAAATTCAATTTGATGGTACTACTCCATTCAAGACTAAGAAAGAGTCTGTTTTGTCAAATGACGAAAACAAACAAAGATTTGTCAATTTACTTTCTGAACATATAAAAGACAAAGGATGCAATGTGAGCAATGCATGTGGTGATGCTGATGCCCTTATAGTTGAAACTGCAGTTCAATCTGCAATACATGCACCAACTGTTGTCATAGGTGAAGATACAGACCTTCTTGTGCTTCTATGTAATCACGCAGATGTTACAAAGAACAATTTGTACTTCATGTCTGACTCTAAAAATAGTCTAAAAAAGAAGAAGATATGGGATATCAAACAAACAAAAGGATCTTTAGGTGCTGATATGTGCAAAATATTACCATTTGTACACGCATTTAGTGGGTGCGATACCACTTCACGGCTATATGGTCTTGGCAAAGGTGTAGTGTTAAAGAAAGCCATTAGTGATAGTCACTTGAAACGACACGCAGGCATTTTCATAAATAAAGTTTCATCACAAAGTGATATCGAAACAGCAGGAAACGAAGCTCTTAAGTGTTTGTACAGTGGTAAAACAAACGAAACTTTGAACACGCTGCGATATAGGATATTTGTTACCAAAGCTTATACAAGTAAAAATGTGGTACAAGTCCAAACATTACCACCATCTGAATCAGCTGCTAAGTATCACAGCTTTAGAGTATATGCACAAGTTCAAATTTGGATAGGAAATGATGTTAATCCACTGGACTGGGGTTGGTGTAAAATAAGTGGTAAATTTGTTCCTATCAAGACTGATCTACCTGCAGCTCCAGAGAGGCTACTAAAAATTAAAAGATGTAACTGTAAACTTAATTTCGACTCAAAACGATGTACATGTCGGAAACACGGTCTTTCGTGTACGGTAGGGTGTGGCGAGTGCAGGGGTAGTGGTTGTAGCAACAGCATACAAATGGATACCCAGGACTTGGATGAAATATAAACACGCAATGTACAATTACAACGAAAAACATGCACTTGTATTGATTAACAGAAGTTCATAAGGCATTTTGCGACGGGTATAATGTAGTTCGCAGGAGCGATCGGTTCTGAGCAGGCTTGTCTACAGACCTGGTTATTGAACAGTGTCTCAGGTCAAGTAAATAAGTTAATTATATACATATATGTGTACATATGTGTATATACAAGTACACGTTTATATTGTGTTCCATAGTACATGCAGTTGTTTGTAATATATTAAGGGTGTATAAATGAATGATAAATGGTAGTATGTACTAGATATATGTAATTACTGTTTTGTTTCATTATATATTGAAACTAGAATACTGGATATATATGTAAAATGGGTGTTCTGTGGTATTTTTGAAAACTCTAAAATTACCATAGTATCCCGATACAAAAACTTTAAAACTCCTTTAAATTCAGCAACTTCAGCCAATCCTCAAAATCAGCATGAAATGCTGATTTTGCTTGTTATTTGTTGATTTTGCCTAAATATTTTATGAAATGGTGATTTTACTTGATTTATTAAAACTTTTTTAAAATGGGGGTAGTGAAGATTGCAAGTTTATTTTTTTTTATAAGTTATCAAAATTATAAAATGTTTCTTTAATACAAAACAAATTTGTCGATTTGTTATCAAAATTACATTCAATTAACAATTTTCTGACCTTGAATACAAAGGTGGTGGATCGTACTCATACACATTACTAAAACAATTTATTACACACTTTTTAGACTTTTTTGTAAGGTTGCCATTGCTTCCTTTCTTCCCTGCTCTACTAGTTCTTTTTTTTGAGCTTCACTTATTTTAGCCTTTTTTTGTTTGGTGTCTTCTTTTAAACTATAATATTTATCTAACTCATCTAAAATCATCTTAAACTCTTGATCAGATATTTGTGCATCACTCAACGCTTTTGATATTAACTGCTTTATACTATTTAACTTAGCCTCTGCCAAAGTTTTTATTTCGTGATGTTTTTGAGCTTTTACATTAAGCTTGCGTCTGATAAAATTAACACAAACACCTGCAGCTCCACATACTATTGCTGCTATTTCTAAAGGTAGCAAAACTGGAATAGCAAATCCAATCCCAGCCATAATAACACCTGCAGATATCAAGGTAGTGTCAATTCCATCCGTAATATTAATACCACGTTTATATTTTTTATAAAGTGACTGACGTATATCTCGCTCTGTAATTAACTTTTTTTCAATTTCTGAAATCTTTTGTAATCTATAATTGTGTCCGTCTTCCACTGGCAACTCAGGATATATATACTTGGTGCTGTTGGTTGCTTCATTTTTTTATTGATAAATAAAAAATTAATATAATTCAATTAATAATGATTACAGTATTTACAGCTGTAGCATTGGCAACCTTGCATATAAAGTTAACAACAGAACCAGCACCAATCTCTAAAGGTTCATCAAAGTTATCATGATTGCGTGGAAGGATGTGAAGCGTTATACCATAATTTGGTTGTTCAACACCATTGACAGAAACTATTACAGTTACGTCACCAACTAATCGGTCACATGCTAAACCTATTTTCATAATCCGTCCACGGCGTGTCATTACATGCCCCACATTTTTTTCTGCTCCGCCATTACCAAATGAGAGTATTCTGTTTGACACAAGTGGACCCTTAGCCTCTGCAAATATTGTTATAATCCCATATTTAAGATTATCAACTCTATCTCTCAAATGATTAAACTGGTCAACAAAAGGCAAAACTCGCCTATGTAAATCTGAAACAATATCTATCAAAGCCTTTAATTCTTTTGTTTTTTTAGGGCCTGTTGGTCCAAATATACTCTTTTTTTTTTTTTATAAATATATATTTTTTAAATAATTTCTAAAACACAACTCATAGGCAAACCGTGATTATCTATTTTGTTGCCATACTCATCTCTAACTTCTATTTTTAATTCAGTAATTGCACCATTCATAATACAGTGATATTCAGGATAAAAACTTGTATATACTATATCTCCAAACTGCTTATTTACTACAGGTACAACACCTATAATAGTGCTTGGCTTACCATTGAAATAATTACTACTCGTATTAACTTGTTCCAGATGAACATATAGCTGTTTATAAGGAGTTAAATCAATTGAGTGATCTCCGACACGAATACCTTTTAACCATTTTCTGTCCTCGAATCCCAGCATTTTTGAAAGACCGCTTGATAATCGTGTCTCTATTGGCGTATCTAAAATGGTTATAGCACTTTGGACAATAATGCCCAGGGTAATATCTTTATTTAGAAATTTAAAATGTTTCGTCAACTCTTCAAAGTTATAGAGTCCACCTGGTAAATGTTCTATTTTAGCTGGGTTTCTTGTCTTTATGATTTCACTATTAATATTAAACCAGCCAATAGTGTATGTAAAACTCCTTAATCCAATGCGCTTAGTTCCATCTCTATTATCGATATACTGTTGTAAATTAATAGAGTTGTCTATGTTTGAAATTGTATGAAACATTTTTTTTAATATATAAATATAAAAACACAAATAAAAATGATTTCTAAAGAATTCAAATATAACCCGGATGCTCAATATTTAAATACTTTTAGCAAGAAAGTGCTAGATATAATAAATCAAAACATAGTCATTACATCAGACGGTAAAGACTTTAAAGCATCATTTCCCAATGTCTTTGAAAAATACAAACTCCCATACGTCAAATCAGATGCTATAGTCCAACGCTGGGGAACAGATTGGATGTTATTTTGGCAGAATCAGTTAAACTTTGCTATTTGGTGTGCGACAACTGGATGTGGCATTGATTTCAACAATCATCTAAAAGCTGATACTTTGGTTGGTTCGTTATTTCGATTTCATGTCTACTGCCAAGTCAGAAGAATATTATTTGAAATGAGTGTAGCAATGCCGCAAGACTCAAATTGAAATGCATTTAGTAACACATATAACCGAAACGCATACGAGAGAATATGCAAGGAGTTTAACGTTGACTTAAATTCAGACTGGCGACAGAAACAAAGCTATAATAACGGTCTAGGAACAATTTATAATTACTGGACAAATATTGGTTATCATCCTTTGGTAAATACTGTATACGACAGCAAAACGATGAGTTTCACAGTCTTTGAGAGTGATAAAACATATCACATTGATTACATTGCACAAGGATCTGAGGCAGACAACAGCTGGTCTACTTTTATACTAGATAGTTCATCTGGATTTACAAGAGCAGGAGTAGAAAGAATCAATGACAGCATAAGAACATACTGCTGGGCAATTCTTGGTTCACAATCACAAACAAGAACAGATATACTTGGAACTGGGACAGCATTTGATGCACAGAAACAATTTTTAGTAAATGTAGAGGACGCAATAAATAGCCCCATCGACTTGCCCAGTCAAATTTCAAGATATAAAAACACCTTAAAATATGCAAGAAGTAAAGTAAATTTTGTCTATGGAAGTGGATTGTACATGTCTCCGAGTGACATGGAATTAAGAATTGGAACAATACAAGACTACAATAATGAAATTGTAATAGCAACCGATGCACAAGCATTAGGATTGAACAATGATGTAAATGTAAAACCAGTGCCACCAAAAAATATTCAACCTTTTCAAGGCACCACAACAAAGAAATTTTTACCGGAACATTCTGACTTTGATAAATCATCAATACATAAAACTGTGGAGCATAACTCACCAGAAATACAAAAAATAGCGATTGAACACGAAGATAACAAAACAACTATAATTGTTGGTACCATAGTAATAGGTCTTGCTGCATTACTTATTTACGAGATTTACTAAACCACTCTTTGGCTGCCACATACAACAACCCGAAAACAAACACAAGCAAAGCCCATAGATTGTTACCAAGCCAATTAATAACATTACCTGTTGCAGATAAAAGCCATGATACTATTGCACCAATAACTCCTGGAAGCGCTGCAGCAGCTTTACCAGCTAGGTTGGCAAGAAGTTTACCAAGATTAAATAGTTGTTTTTTTATCCAATCTTTTACACTTGATGGATCAGGCTTTGGAGTTGGAGTTGGAGCAGTCTCTCCTCCTGTTGTAGGAATAATAGTCTCAACTAATACCCCAATAATCATACCAAAGACAGTCAAAATACTAACAATAGTAATACCTTGCTCCCTAAACAAGGTTTTGATTCTCTCACCCAATGTTGTGTCTTCTTTTAACACCTTATTTATAGTTTCTTTTATCCTGTTTATTTGACTGCGTAATGCTTCTTTGTTTTCACTCGCCACTTCAAGTCGTGAACTTCTTTCATCTTCTAAGTTTTTTATTCTATCACGTAGGCGCTCTTGTTGAAACTCATCCTCCTGCCCGGGGGTACTAACCTGTTCTAATTTTTGTTTTTCTTTTGCTATATGTTTATCAAGCTCAGTGAGCTTTGAGAGATTATTAGTAAGTTCTCCACGAAAGCTTTGCAATACCTTGTCTAAACCTTGTAACTCTCGCATTGTTAGACCTTCTGTTTGTGTTTGAACAGCAGTTTTAGAATGAGTTTCATCTATTGTATTACTAAAATTACTCTCAATTGTATTTACAGCATCTACTGTATTTTGTACATCTTCGGTTGTTGAAAAATGTTGCATTGGTATATTTTCTCCTTCTTTTGTGATGGTATCTCTTGTTTTTGTCAAGGATGCTAATTCTGCCCTACCCCGAGCAAGTCTTTCACGCGGGACTAAATAATCATATATTTTTAAATTATTTTTTATGGAGTCAATGCCATATTTTTTAGCTAAAGTGTCCAGCTTATAAAACTTGATTGGTTCGTTTGGATTATTTCCCTTGTAATAGGTAAGTGGAAAATCATTCACCCCAACTACATATAACATTGTTCTACCGATTTCGTCCTCAGCCACTCTAAAATCATTTTTATAATCAATTCCGCTGATCTCAGCATTAACTTCTGTAAAAAATTGATCTACTAACAACCTTTTTTGTGTTAGTTGTTCTTCTGTTTTATCTTCCCCTTCAAGCTGACCAATATAGTTATTTTCATTTACAATTTGTCTCTGAAATTCTGGGGCAGGTTGTATAAATTCGTCTTCGTCTTCGTCTTCAAGTATTCTATCTAAGTATTCTTCAGTCATATCAAACGCAGGATTGTCATAATCAAATCCACCCTCAGCCATTGTTTATTTTATTTAATTTTAAAAAATATATTTAAAAAATAAAAACAATGTCGGCTTACGGAAACAAACTCAGCCCTCATAGAAAACTAAGAGAACCTCATGGTGCCAAAGGCATCCGCACAAGTGTAGTAATAACTAATAATCCATCAACAATAGACCAAAACCAGCAACTGCTTGTGAGATTTCCCAACCTAAGTTCTAATGATGTGATAGTTCCACGTACTGCTCGTCTTGCCTTTGAAATAGTACTTAAAAGCAGAACAGACGCCAACGCTACTCTATACCAGAATCCGGGTAGAGCAATTGTGAGAAAAATGACAATAAGAATAAGTGGCAACGAAGTCATGTCAATAGATGACAGTGATATATATCATTGTTATGTAGATTTATGGAAAAGCCCTACCGAAAGATTAAACACAGCTTACCAAGGTATTGGCAAATCAAACATGCTAAAACATAGAGTTGGTGCGGGAGATAAATCCGCAGACACTGGAGATGAAGCTATAGCAGCAGCTTACGGAAATAGATTTTGTATTCCACTGGACTTTGAAATGTTAGAAAGTCATATGCCATTTTATCAAGCGGGGCTTGGTGATAGGTTAGAATATGAATTAACGTTTAACGATTATATCAAAGTTATCAAAACCACTGATGCTGATGCATCTTATGTAATAAAAAATATCTGCTTGGAATTTGATACGGTTAGTGATGTTGAATTAGCCAGACAAATAAGACAGCAAATCAATGGTAAGATGTCATTTATGTATGATCGTATCTTGCGACATAGAAAAATAACAGCAAACAAATCTGATACCCTTTGGAATATCAACATTAATGTACCAGCACGGAGCATGAAAGGTATTCTAATGCTGTTTGAAGACCCAGAAAGAACAAGCACAGAAACCTATTACAACCCAATGATTGAAAAAGTTGAAATGACAATAGAGGGAGTACCAAATCAGTTGTATAGTCAGGGTATGAAGGCATATTAACATTGGGATGAAATCAACAAATATTTTGCTTTAACATCAAAAAGAAACAAAGAGACAGAAATAGCAGCGAGGGACTTAAACTTTACCAGTGGTTCTCTTGAGACCTATTTGACAAAATCATATGCTTTGTGGCTTGACCTTAGAACATGTGATGACAATTTATTATACGGCAGTGGAAGAAGAATAGAAAATGGTAGTGAAGGCATAACGATACTAATAAATAAAAAAGCAGATGCAGATCAAACTTTAAATATTTACATATATATAATACAAGATGCGCAAATCAATTTCGAAGATGGAAGATTCAAAGAAGCAGGATACTAGTTTGCAACAAAAATATCCTAAATATTCGCACAGTGCCATTATTTGTGGGCAAACGGGCTGTGGTAAAACAGAGTTTGTTCTTGACATACTTGAACAAGAGTATGTTGGAGTTTTTAAACATATAATTATATTGTGTCCAACCATAGAGTGGAACGAGGCTTATAAAAATAGATCCTGGATAGGAGATGTGAAAAACCCTAAAGATAAAAAATAATAATTGTCAATCCTGTTAGCAACGGTAAAGAAATGTTACAAGAACTGTTGCGTTTATTTTTCAAAAGATATGCTGGCCAGCCCACATTATACATTATTGACGATTGCTCAGCCACAAAAGAATTAACAAAGAAAAAAGATATGTTATCAGAGTTAGCATTCTCTGGTCGTCACGCCAAACAATCAGTGTGGGTCATTTCACAGAGATATAATTCTGTATTGAAAGATTTGAGGGAGCAAGCAAAATGGTTGTGTATGTTTTACACTAAGGACAGAGATAGTTTTGAAAATTGTTTGAGAGAGAATGATGTTATTCCAACGCTGGAAGAGAGAACCAGAATAAGAAAAGCTTTAGCAAAGACTAAATATTCCAAGTTAATTTTGAGAACTGACCAACCAACTGGTTATTGGGTTGAATAATTTCTACCAGCAATTCTTTTTTTCTAACAGCATTGCTTTGTTGCTAATAGTAATACTAACAGAAAAGTAGCAATGTTAATAGCAATACTGACATGAAAATATAATGAAAATATCAGAAAATATAGTAATGCTAATAGCATTGCTCATAGTAAAGTAACAATGTTAATAGCAATGCTTGCAGCAAATTAACAATGCTAATAAAAAAATAGCAATATTAATAACAATGCTATTAACAATACTATTAACAATACTAACAATTACTAGTTGCATGAATATCGCAGCTAGTTGTTTTGTATTTTATATTTATTTCAAGATAAAAAATAAGATTAATAATATAAAAATGAATGCGGAAGAACTATTACAAAACATATCGGAACAGACGGAACCAGATGAATCAAAGCAACAAGAAACAAAAAAAGAAAGATTATCAGCCATAGTAGCTGGCGGTGGTAGTCGTCAATATTTGGGTAAAGACATACAACTCACAAACATAGATGGCATGCCACCAGATGAAATTAACAAACTTTACTGCAGATATGAAGCAAGGCTTGGGGCAAGCATGACTAAAACTTCAGGCAATTCTTTTATTAACTTATATGTGATGGGAGTATCAAAATAGTTTAATGTAACCAATCCACCAAAGCTGATAGAAGATTTGGAGGAAGACCCATTTATTAATCATGCTTTGACAAGTGCTTGTTGTGAGTTGTATTACAGGTATGGAATGTGCTTAGCACCCTTTACAGCAATACTGACAACTGTTAGACATATCGATTTTAATAAAAATAAAAATATAGATAATATAAATGGAGAACCAAGAGAGTGAAGTTATACCTGTTGAGGTTGAACAACAAAAAGTAAAAAATCCAAAACGAGTAGAAGCTGGAAAACAAGGAGCAGCGGCAAAAAAGGCAAAGCGTTTGCTTTAAGATGTTACAAATCAAAATGCTGCAAATGAAATAACAAAAATAACAACAGGCGAAGAAGAACCAGAAAAAATCAAAATAAACGTATACAAAAATTATATTCCACCGTGTCTGGTTTTATTAGGCATTGCTGGGTTGGGTTTGTATATTTATAACAAGAAATCTGCTATGCAAACTGCTACGCAACCTGTGCAAGCTGCTGTTCGTGTTGCACCAAAAGACCCGTTTGATTGTTTTTAATAATTTATTTTAAAAAAATAATCATATAAAAAAAAATGGCAGCAAGTATTGACGGAAAACAAATTGTAAATATGATGTATCATGCAGGAGTGTTGACACAGTTCTAACTGTTGGATATTCTGAAATTGGCAGAAAAATACTAAAAAGACCAGCCCCTTAAGTGGATTTTAATATGACAGATTTTGGGATGCTGTCTGTGGATATAATGTTAGCAATGGCTACAAAGGATATGCTGATTAAGCAAGGTATTATTCCTGCAGATATTATGAAATAATTTTAAAAATATATATATAAAAAAATGGCAAGTGCAGTAGCAATGATGATAGGTGGCGCATTAACAAATGCATTGGCGTTTAGCGGTTCAAATTATTTCTTTTCGAAAATGGGAAGTCATTCAGATGAGGAAAGACAAAGGCATGACAAAGCAGTGGAACAATTAAACGCAGCACAAGTGGAGTGGAATAAAAAAAGAACAGAGAGATTAGATTTTATTAATAAACAACTACAAAAAGAGCATCATGCAAAGCAGACTTTTGATGATGTAGACCAAGCTATGAAGCAGTATTATTATATAACTGGTAAACATTTGCTTTTGGAACCGGAGCCCAAGTTGAGTGATTTTTATACACCATCCCCGGATCAACAGAATAGAGAAATTACGTTTATTGTGGTGGGCATGGCTGCAACTGGATTTGTGGCTTACAAATTGAGTTCATAAAAAAAAATAGTTTAAAACTATAATTACTTTGGATTTCTTTGGACTAAATATGTTTACTTTGAAATAACCTTTGAAAAGACTAAGTCATATGCATGATACCTATTTTTGTTGTTGTTTTTACATGGTTTCAATCCAAGTGGTCGAATATAATATGGTGGTTTAGCACTCTTCTCTAATTTATTTTTTAGATGATCAGGCGCCCATACTTCACCATTGTCTAATAATGTCAATACCATGGATGGACCATATTCAGTATCCACTATTTTCGTATCTGTAATAGTGTATATTTTATTTAGTTCCAAGTCTGTCCATTTCTTTGTGCTATTTTGATATTGCTCTTCAAGCAGTTCATCAAATTGTGCAGTTGTGATTTCCATTTTTTCTTTATAGTTATATAAAGTTTATTCTTTAGTAGAAAAAAATGGAAAAGATTTATTACAGCCCAAAAGGATTTTGGAGAGGTTACACAGCAGTTAAAAAATTAGCAAAAGAGGCTGGTGTTAGTGAAAAAAAGGCATTAGAATTTTTAAAGAAACAAGCTGTGTGGCAGATTTATTTACCCGCGCCAAAGAAAATAGTTAGACCCAGGTTTAATGTTTCTGCTAAGAATGGAGTGCATCAAGCCGATTTGTTATTTTTACCGCATGATACTTTTGGAATTGGTCGTGGCCGCAAGACATATAAATATGCATTGACTGTGGTTGATATTGCAAGTAGATATAAAGAAGCAGAGCCACTGACTTCCAAGGATAGCAAAGAAGTTGCTAAAGCATTTGAAAATATATATAGTCGGCATCTAAAATATCCAAAGTTATTACAAGTGGATCCAGGCAGAGAATTTATGGGTGCAGTATCGCAGTTGATGGCAAAACACAAAGTAAATATCAGACGAGGCAGAACAGAAATACACAGAGACCAAGCTTTAGTGGAAAGATTTAACAGAACATTAGCTGAAAGATTGTTTGGCTATCAGTATGCTAAGGAAATAGATTCACAAAAACGTAACAGAGAGTGGGTAAAGAGATTACCAGAAGTTGTTAAAGCCATAAATTCGGAGACAAAAAAGCCTCCTCCTGTTGAAAAAAAATTATTAAAAGATGATCCTATCTGTATGAATGCAAGCGTGAGATATTTATATCAACCCGGGGAACAAGAAGGTGGAAGACGCAGAGCAACTGATCCAATTTGGAGTGTAGATATTCACAAGATTAAAAGTTATATAGTGACGCAAGGTATAAGAGTTTATTATTTGAAAGCACCAGCGCCGCAGAGAGGATTTGTCAAAGAAGAATTACTTATTGTTCCTGCTGATACCCAAACTCATAAGTTTTTGTAGAAGCCATGTGCATCAGTTGTAATTCCATCTTCTCGGATGTATCTTTTTGAGTAAAATGGTGATAGTGTAACTTTGTTTACTGTTATGCCATATATTTGATGTTTTATTGATCGCATCATATTCATCTCATGGGTGTATTTTTTCTTGTTGAATAATGCATCTTTGTAGTTTTCAAAATTTATATGTTTTTTGACTACATAAGTTTTTACACCCTTTGCTTTCTTAATAATCTGCTCATCCGCTCTCAAAATAGAATATAGCTTGGGTCTTAATCCAACATACTCAGCTATAGCAACACCAGCACATTCGTCTTTCATTTTACCCAATACTTTTTTGTTTGTATCATCATGCATTGGGTGATTTTCAGGATAATCACTTAGGTCATATTCATCTTTCATTTCAGCCATGTCTTTGTATGCATCATCTGTTTTGATGTCTACAAGCAAGCTGTCAGTATCTGTGTATAATAAAATACAGTTATCTCCATACCTTTTTTTCAAAGTATTATAATACCAATCATACATCAAATACTTTGATAAATCCAATACTGACATCCCAACATAGATTGGTTTGTTTAATGTTAATTTTGTTTTGTTTACATGCACTGCTGATAACTCATCTGAAAATTTTATGCGTCGGTTAAAGTTTGGTTTAGCTATTATTTTTCTTATTTTTTCATTTTCTGAACCATCAGTTCTGACTAGTTCTGACTAGTTTTATATCAGTCCGCTTGCGGAGATTTTCCATTGTTTTTCCGATTACAGAGTTATTCATAAGTTTGTAAAAGTCTTTTTCAAAGTTTGATTTAGCTTTCTAAGTTCTGTGTTTAGATTTATGTATGATTTCATCCATGGTTTTTCATTAAATTCTAATACTCTATGTACTTTTTTTAGTTTCATGCCTAAAGATAAGTACAGTTGCAGGTTTTTGTAATGTATTACATACTTTTTCTTGTCTTGAAGATTTGGAACTAGTTGTTCTGTATTTATCATGCTATTATTTTCTAACAAATCTGTTTGGTATTTAGATAATAATTCTTTTTTCACTGTTAATCTTTCTGGTGCAAGTGGATAGTCATTATGTAATTCATGAAGTGTTTTTGGGTATTCTAAATCAACTTCAAGTATTTGTCTTTTACCAATTTTTGGGTTTGAAAAGTTACCACTTTTGTTTTTATTTTTCCAAATAAAACCGGAATGTGGAAGTGGTTGACTCATTGCCCAACCATATAAATTATTTGCATCAAAATACATTAAGAAATTATTTTGATCGTTAGGTTTGTAATCAGTAACATGTGGATTATTTGCTTTGGCATATCTTTTTGATTCAATACTAATTCCACCTCGCATTCCTTTTTCTAAAAACAAATGCATATCAATATCTGACAAAAGTTCTAATTCTATTTCAGAATATTTTAGTAGTGCATCCCAAGATAATCCTGGTGCAGTATAATAATGCAAAGGATCAAGTTTGTATGCACTCATACATGTATTTCTAAATGTTTGAAACACATCTGCCAGCAAAGTTACATCCGTTTTCAAATATAAATCATGATAATCACCAAGAGTTTTACAGTTAAACTTTTTCCATATTTTTTGAGCATATTCATAATCTTCAGTACTTATGTTTTCATCTGATAAACTACTGTAAATTTTTTCTATGGGTGGTAATTCTGTTTCTTTAAATCTTTCCATACTGTCCATATATTCGTATGGATAAACACCTTTTCGTAAAAGTAGATCTGTTTGTTCTCCAAACTGATTTTTGGTAATTTTAAAATCAGATTTGTTTGTTGCTTTAATCAATTTTTCCAAAGACGAACCCATAAATTGGAAACTGTCTAAAAATCTAAATTGACCAGCACTAAATGAAATATACTTTTAAGCATTATTTGGGATGCAAGTAATATTACCTGTTATTTTAGCTATATTTTGCATTATAAGATGACTATCATATCCTTTAAGGTTATGAAATACAATAGGAATGGTTGTTTTATTCGGTCTTATTTTTAATTTTAGGTTGCAGTTTTTATGTGCTGCACCTCTATATTCTCCTGTAAAATGGCAATGATCTCTTACTTTACAGTTTTTATCGTTGTCAATTATATTTTTACATATCCAGCAGTGTGTTGCTTTTTCATGATCTATTTCATTTTGCTGTGTCATGATTAAAGGTTTAGGATGAGCAAATATATTATTGATGTTGCTCTTTTCACATTCCAAATAATTTAAAAACTTTTCAACAGTATCCTCACCTCTATAAATAACAGGTTTTTCTGCTTTACCATCATATCTAACAACTTGATACCCAAATCCACAATTTTCATGCACATTTGTGATTTCTGATTTTTTTCCAAAATTTAAAGATTGAGGTTTAAGTATGCTTTCAAAGTCAGCATATATTACATAAGGTACATGCATTTGTTTTTGATGATTTTTAAATTTGGTGATTGTACCTTTTTTTGGCATCTCGATCCGGCAAGAGGTTTTGTTAATACCTTCACAGTCTTTTTTGTGTTTTTCAAGTAGTTTTGGTCCTATAAATCCATGAAGACAACGATCACAAAAGTAAGTTTTACCATGATGTTTGTTTTGATCGTAAAGTAATCTGTCTAGGTCTTTAACCCAAACGTAATGAGTTTTTGTTTTTATAACTTTTTTCCAATAATCGTCAGAGTTGTAATTATCATCTATGATCCCTTCCTCGTTGTTAGGATCGTTTTCATTTTCTTCTTCTTCAATTTCAAAATCTTCAGATATTAACATCAAGTTAATTCTTTTTATATCTTTTGGCTGCTCAGATATTTTGTATGGAAAGAATGATGCTTTTTTAATTTTGTTTGATACAGTATATCCGTAAATATTGATTGCAATGTTGTTTTGTTTTTCTACTTTTGGAATTTGTGAAATCGGAGTTGGACAGTCAATACCATCCATGTTTAACTTACCCATGTGTTTGTTGTAACTAGACATCTTGATTGGATTATTTTTATTAGGCCACAAAGCAGAAACAAATGACACTTCCAAGCATCTATCATCTTTATTGATAACATTTATAATTGCTTTCTTATCAGATACTACTTTATGTAAAGGAATATATGAAGAACCTTTTAGTGGTTCGTACTTTGCAAAATTCAAATAAAGTGTAACACAGTAATCAACTTCTAATCCTGATGCTGTGTTTGTAAATCTTTCCAAATTTTCTTGTATGTCATCAGATGATTTATCATACGACTCGTCTATTTTTTCAGAAGATAAAATTGTATTTTGTTCACTATATAATACTGCTGTGGTGTATTTTTTTGTAGCACCATCATCTTTAAATAATTCTACAGTGAGACCTAGTTGGAATTTTACTGCATTTATTTTTAACTCTTCAGTTATTTGTTTCGTAATGATAGATTTTTTATCATGGAGTAGTTTCCGAGGATCTTTATATTTTTTGGCAGATATTTCGTATGCTTTGAAATAGCCACACATTGGCTTGTCAACCAGTTTTAATTCTGAAATACTTTCTTTAGATTTTTTATCATTAAACTCTTTCAGTTCATTTATAACATTTTCTTGTAATTTGGCATATTTCTGCTTTTGTTCATTTATAACATTTTCTTGTAATTTATCATATTTCTGCTTTTCTCGTTTACGTTGTTTCTTAGCACGTCGTCTCTTTTGGTAATTTTCAAATGATTGACTAACCTCTTTTGGAGTTTCCTTTGGAACTTCTTTAAGAGCTCTAGCCCCTTTCTAAGCTGATCATTATTAATTACTCCTTCCCGGTGTAATTGTAAAATGTAGTGAACGTCTTCGGTACTCATTTTTGTAATATATATCATATTAATTTTTTTTCTTTAAATAAAAAAATATTTATTATAACAAGAAAAAGAAAATGGAAAACACTGAGAAAATTAAAAACATTTGCCAATTTCTCAAAGTTGGAGATCACGAACCTTGTAAAAATAAACCAACAAAAGATTCAAACTACTGCAGTTTACATAAATTCAGATTAAAGCAAAGTAAAGTTTTACCGTGTCTAAAATGTGAAAAAGGTACAAGTGCAAAATATCAAATTTGTGTTGGTTGTGGTGCTCATATAGTTAGATTAAGACATAGATACTGGGAAGTAGTAAAGCCATATAGAGATTTAATGCGAAAAAGTCAAACTGTATGATTTTCTAGTAAAAATTCATAGTTTATTATATTTGTGTTGGGTGTAATTTTAATAACTTATAAAAAAAATAAACTTGCAATCTTCACTACCCCCATTTTAAAAAAGTTTTAATAAATCAAGTAAAATCACCATTTCATAAAATATTTAGGCAAAATCAACAAATAACAAGCAAAATCAGCATTTCATGCTGTTTTTGAGGATTGGCTGAAGTTGCTGAATTTAAAGGAGTTTTAAAGTTTTTGTATCGGGATACTATGGTAATTTTAGAGTTTTCAAAAATACCACAGAACACCCATTTTACATATATATCTGGTGACTTGATATTTGAAAGTATTTGTCTAGAAATGAAAAAAATCAATTTAACATATAGTGGGTGGGGTATTTTAAAACCGTAAATTGATAAAATAAACTCTTAGCATTTACCATTTTTAACTTGTGTTGTTTCTGTTTGATGTTTTAATATCTATGAAACATCTATCCTATCGTAAAAGTAATGAAAAGTATTCGGTTTAAACATATTTGATGATATATCTGTACATACTATGGATATGTAGATTTTTATAAAAAAAAATCTAGGGTGCCTATAAAACCTTTTTTTTTTCAAGGTTCCCCATCGATTTTTTTTGAGGAGTTTTTTTCTAAGCTCTAGGTTTATCGAATGTAAATATGCAATCAAACTTTCTGTTGGAATTTGTTTGAGGTTGGGTCCTTATTTGGGGTAAATAGACTAGCCTATAATTGTTTATGTTTTTGTTGTTATTTAATGAACGACGTTGTCCAAGACGACGACGTCAGCTTCAAAATTAAAGGTGAATACGATCTTTAATTTTTAAATTGAGATAAAATCATTTTTAATTAGGATATCAACATAAAATAAAGAGATTTTGAAAGAGAAAATCACCGTGATTCATAAACATCAAAAAACATAAAGTGTGAATTTTTTGTCTGAAGGGTCGTTTTCGCGTGTTTCGGCTCATATATATAATAAATCACCATACAATGGTGATTTACTTGATATACTAAAACCTTTTTAAAATAGGGGTAGTGAAGATTGCAAGTTTAAATGTTTTTATAAGTTATCAAAATTATAAAATGTTTCTTTAATACAAAACATTCAAATTAACAATTTTCCGACCTTGAATACACAGGTGGTGGATCGTACTCATACACATTACTAAAACAATTTATCACACACTTTTTAGACTTTTTTGTAAGGTTGCCATTGCTTCCCTTCTTCCCTGCTCTACTAGTTCCTTTTTTTGAACTTCACTTATTTCAGCCTTTTTTTGTTTGGTGTCCTGTTTTAAACTATAATATTTATCCAACTCATCTAAAATCATCTTAAACTCTTGATCAGATATTTGTGCATCTCTCAACGCTTTTGATATTAACTGCTTTATACTATTGAACTTAGACTCCGCCAAAGTTTTTATTTCATGATGTTTTTGAGCTTTTGCATTAAGCTTGCTTCTGATATAATTAATACAAACACCTGTAGCTCCACATACTATTGCTGCTACTTCTAAAGGTAACAAAACTGGAACAACAAATCCAATCCCGGCCATAATAACACCTGCAGATATTAAGGTAGTGTCAATTCCATCTGTAATATTAATACCACGTTTATATTTTTTATAAAGTGACTGACGTATATCTCGCTCTGTAATTAACTTTTTTTCAATCTCTGAAATCTTTTGTAATCTATAATTTTGTCCGTCTTCCACTGGCTACTCAGGATATATACTTGGTGCTGTTGGTTGCTTCATTTTTTTTATTAATAAATAAAAGATTAAATTAATTCAATTAATAATGATGCCACCGTATTTACAGCGGTAGCGTTAGCAACCTTGCATACAAAGTTAACAACAGAATCAGCACCAATCTCTAAAGGTTTATCAAAGTTATCATGATTGCGTGGGATGATGTGAAGCGTTATGCCATAATTTGGTTGTTCAACACCATTGACAGAAACTATTACAGTTACGTCACCAACTAATCGTTCACTTGCTAAACCTATTCCCATAATACGACCACGACGTGTCATCACATGCCCCACATTTGTTTCTGCTCCACCGTTACCAAATGAGAGTATTCTATTCAACACAAGTGGGCCCTTAGCCTCCGCAAATAGTGTTATAATTCCATATTTAAGATTATCAACTCTATCTCTCAAAAGGTTGAAATGGTTAACAATAGGCACAACTCGCCTATGTAAATCTAGAACATGATTGGTTAAAGCCTCTAAGTCTTCTGTTTTTTTAGGTCTTGTTGGTCCAAATATACTCATTGTTTTTTTTATAAAAATATATTTTTTAAATAATTTCTAAAACACAACTCATAGGCAAACCGTGATTATTTATTTTGTTGCCATACTCATCTCTGACTTCTGTTTTCAATTCAGTAATTGCACCATTCATAAGACAGTGATATTCAGGATAAAAATGTGTATATACTGTATCTCCAAATTGCTTATTTACTTCAGGCACAACACGTATAATAGTGCTTGGTGCACCATTGAAATAATTACTACTCGTATTAACTTGTTCCAGATGAACATATAGCTGTTTATAAGGAGCTAAATTAATTGGGTGAATTCAGCCCTGAATACCTTTTAACCATTTTCTGTCCTCGAACCCCAGTATTTTTGAAAGACCGCATGTCATTCGTGTATCTATTGACGTATTTAAAATGGCTGTAGCACTTTGTGCAAAAATGGGTAGGATAATATTTTCATTTAAATTGTTAAAATCTTCTACCAAGTCTTGAAAGTTATAGAGTCCAACTGGTATACGATAAACTTTATCTGTTTTTTTTTGTCTTTATGACTTCATAATCATTAATATTAAACCAGCCAATAGTGTATGTAAAACTTTTTAATCCAACGCGCTTAGTTTCATCATCTCTATTATCGATATACTGTTGTAAATTAATAGAGTTGTCTATGTTTGAAATTGTATGAAACATTTTTTTTAATATATATATATATATAAACACAAATAAAAATGATTTCTAAAGAATTCAAATATAACCCGGATGCTCACTATTCAAATACTTTTAGCAAGAAAGTGATAGATATAATAAATCAAAACATAGTCATTACATCAGACGGTAAAGGCTTTAAAGCATCATTTTCCAATGTCTTTGAAAAATACAAACTTCCATATGTTAAATCAGATGATATAGTCCAAAGCTGGGGAACAGATTGGATGTTATTTTGGCAGAATCAGTTGAAATTTGCTATTTGGTGTGCGACCACTGGATGTGGTATTGATTTCAACAATCATTTGAAAGCTGA
The DNA here is from genome assembly GCA_037043455.1 of Cyrtodaria siliqua. Taxonomy (NCBI): domain Eukaryota; kingdom Metazoa; phylum Mollusca; class Bivalvia; order Adapedonta; family Hiatellidae; genus Cyrtodaria; species Cyrtodaria siliqua. Next base: position 94,388 of record JAWPHD010000522.1, read on the forward strand.
TGCCGTGGTTGGTTCATTATTTCGATTTCATGTCTATTACCAAGTCAGAAGAATATTATTTGAGATGAGTGTAGCAATGCCGCAAGACTCAAATTGGAATGCGTTTAATAACACATATAACCGAAACGCATACGAGAGAATATGCAAGAAGTTTAACGTTGACTTAAATTCAGACTGGAGACAGAAACAAAGCTATAATGATGGTCTAGGAACAATTTATAATTACTGGACAAATATTGGTTATCATCCTTTGATAAATACTGTATACGACAACAAAACGATGAGTTTTACAGTCTATGAGAGAGATAAAACATATCATATTGATTACATTGCACAAGGCTCTGAGGCTGACAATAGCTGGTCTACTTTTATACTAGATTGTTCATCTGGATTTATAAGGGCAGGAGTAGAAAGAATCAATGACAGCATAAGAACATACTGCTGGGCAATTCTTGGCTCACAATCACAGACAAGAACAGATATACTTGGAACTGGAACGGCATTTGATGCACAGAAACAATTTTTAGCAAATGTAGAGGACGCAATAAATAGCCCCATCGACTTGCCCAGTCAAATTTCAAGATATGAAAACACCTAAAATATGCAAGAAGTAAAGTAAATTTTGTCTATGGAAGTGGATTGTATATGTCTCCGAGTGACATGGAATTAAGAATCGGAACAATGCAAAAATACAATAATGAAATTGAAATAGCAACCGATGCACAAGCATTAGGATTGAATAATGATGTAAATGTAAAACCAGTGCCACCAAAAATTATTCAACCTTTTCAAGGCACCACAACAAAGAATTTTTTACCGGAACATTCTGATAAATCAATACATAAAACTGTGAAACATAACCCACCAGAAATACAAAAAATAGCGATTGAACACGAAGATAACAAAACAACTATAATTGTTGGTACTATAGTAATAGGTCTTGCTGCATTACTTATTTACGAGATTTACTAAATCACTCTTTGGCTGCCACATACAACAACCCGGAAACAAACACAAGCAAGCCCATAGATTGTTACCAAGCCAATTAATAACTTTACCTGTTGCAGATAAAAGCCATGATACTATTGCACCAATAACTCCTGGAAGTGCTGCAGCAGCTTTACCAGCTAGGTTGGCAAGAAGTTTACCAAGATTAAATAGTTGTATTTTATCCAATCTTTTACACTTGATGGATCAGGCTTTGGAGTTGGAGTTGGCGCAGTCCCTCCTTTTTACTTGCCGCTTCAAGTCGTGCACTTCTTTCATCTTCTAAGTTTTTTATTCTGTCACCTATGCGCTCTTGTTGAAACTCACCCTCCTGCCCGGGGATGCTAACCTGTTCTAATTTTTGTTTTTCTTTTGCTATACCTTTATCAAGCTCAGTGAGCTTTGAGAGATTATTAGTAAGTTCTCCACGAAAGCTTTGCAATACCTTATCTAAACCTCGTATTTCTCGCATTGGTAGATTTTCCGGTTGAACAGCAGTTTTAGGATGAGTTTCATCTATTATATTACTCAAATTACTCTCAATTATATTTACCTCATCTGCTGTATTTTGTACATCTTCAGTTGTTGAAAAAGTTTGCAATGGTATATTTTCTGCAGCGACGGTATCTCTTATTTTTGCCAAGGCTGCTAATTCTGCCCTGCCCTGAGCCTTTCTTTCACGTGGAACTAAATAATCATAATTTTTTAAAGTATTTCTGGTAAAATCAATACCATGTTTTTTAGTTAAAGTGTCCAGCTTATAAAACTTGATTGGTTCTTCTGGATTATTTCCCTTATAATAGGTAAGTGGAACATCATCCGTCCCAACTGCATATAACATTGTTCTACCGATTTCGTCCTCAGCCACTTTAAAATCATTTTTATAATCAATTCCGCTGATCTCAGCATTAACTTCAGTAAACAATTGATCTACTAACCACTTTTTTTTGTGTAAGCTGTTGTTCTGTTTTATCTTCTCCTTGAAGCTGATCAATAAATTCATCTTCAAGTAATTTATCCAAGTCTTCTTCAGTCATATCTTCAATATCTGGATCAATATCTGGATCAAACGTAGGATTTTCAAATCCACCCTCAGCCATTGTTTATTTTATTTAATTTTAAAAAATATATTTAAAAAATAAAAACAATGTCAGCTTACGGAAACAAACTCAGCCTTCATAGAAAACTAAGAGAACCTCATGGTGCCAAAGGCATCCACACAAGTGTAGTAATAACTAATAATCCATCAACAATAGACCAAAACCAGCAACTGCTTGTGAGATTTCCCAATCTAAGTACTAATGATGTGATAGTTCCTCGTACTACTCGTCTTGCCTTTGAAATAGAACTTAAAAGCAGAACAGACGCCAACGCTACTCTATTCCAGAATCTGGGTAGAACAACTGTGAAAAAAATGACAATAAGAATAAGTGGCAACGAAGTCATGTCAATAGATGACAGTGATATATATCATTGTTATGTAGATTTATGGAAAAGCCGTACTGAACGAGTAAACATAGCTTACCAAGGTATTGGTAAAGCAAACATGCTAAAACATAGAGTTGGTGCGGGAGATAAATCCTCAGACACCGAAGATGAAGCTATAGCAGAAGCTTATGGAAATATATTTTGTATTCCACTGGACTTTGAAATGTTAGAAAGTCATATGCCATTTTATCAAGCGGGGCTTGGTGATAGGTTAGAATATGAATTAACGTTTAATGATTATAACAAAGTTATCAAAAGCACTGATGCTGATGCATATTATGTAATAACAAATATCTGCTCGGAATTTGATACAGTTAGTGATGTTGAATTATCCAGACAAATAAGACAGCAAATCAATGGTAAGATAGTATTTTTGTATGATCGTATCTTGCGACATAGAAAAATAATAGCAAACAAATCTGAAACCCTTTGGAACATCAACATTAATGTACCAGCACGGAGCATGAAAGGTATTTTAATGCTGTTTGAAGACCCAGAAAAAACAAGCACAGAAACCTATTACAACCCAATGATTGAAAAAGTTGAAATGACAATAGAGGGAGTACCAAATCAGTTGTATAGTCAGGGTATGAAGGCATATCAACATTGGGATGAAATCAACAAATATTTTGCCTTGACATCAAAAAGAAACAAAGAGACAGAAATAGTAGTGAGGGACTTAAAATTTACCTATGTTTCTCTTGAGACCTATCTAACAAAATCATATGCTTTGTGGCTTGACCTTAGAACATGTGATGACAATTTATTATACGGCAGCGGAAGAAGAATAGAAAACGGTAGTGAAGGCATAACGATATTAATAAATAAAAAAGCAGATGCAGATCAACCTTTAAATATATATATATATATAATACAAGATGCGCAAATCAATTTCGAAGATGGAAGATTCAAAGAAGCAGGATACTAGTTTGCAACAAAAATATCCTAAATATTCGCACAGTGCCATTATCTGTGGTCAGACAGGCTGTGGTAAAACAGAGTTTGTTCTTGAAATACTTGAACAAGAGTATGTTTGAGTTTTTGAACATATAATTATATTGTGTCCAACCATAGAGTGGAACGAGGCTTATAAAAATAGATCCTGGATAGGTGATGTAAAAAACCCGAGAGATAAAAAGTAATAATTGTCAATCCCGTGAGCAACGGTAAAGAAATGTTACAAGAACTGTTGCGTTTATTTTTCAAAAGATATACTGGCCAGCCCCCATTATACATCATTGATGATTGCTCCGCCACACAAGAATTAACAAAGAAAAAAGATATTTTATCAGAGTTGGAATTCTCTGGTCGCCACGCTAAACAATCAGTGTGGGTCAGTTCGCAGAGATATAATTCTGTATTGACAGATTTGAGGGAGCAAGCAAAATGGTTGTGTATGTTTTACACCAAGGACAGAGATAGTTATGAAAATTGTTTGAGAGAAAATGATGTTATTCCGACGTTGGAGGAGAGAACCAGAATAAGAAAAGCTTTAGCAAAGACTAAATATTCCAAATTAATTTTGAGGACTGACCAACCAACTGGTTATTGGGTTGAATAATTACTTTGTTTATAACTGTTGCTAATAATAATACTAACAGCAAAGTAGCAATGTTAATAGCAATACTGATATGAAAATATAATGCAAAATATCAGAAAATATAGTAATGCTTATAGCATTGCTCATAGCATTGCTCATAGTAAAGTAGCGATGTTAATAGCAATGCTTGCAGCAAATTAACAATGCTAATAAAAAAAATAGCAATATTTATAACAATGCTATTAACAATACTAACAATTACTACTTGCATGAATATAGCAGCTGGTTGTTTTATGTTTTATTTTTATTTCAAGATAAAAAATAAAATTATTAATATAAAAATGAATGCGGAAGAACTATTTCAAGATATCTCGGAAGGTTTTACGGAACGTGATGAATCAAAGCAACACGAAACAAAAAAAGAAAGATTATCAGCCATAGTGGCTGGCGGTGGTAGTCGTCAATATTTGGGTAAAGACATACAACTCACGAATATAGATGGCATGTCCCCGGATGAAATTAACAAACTTTACTGCAGATATGAAGCAAGGCTTGGGGCAAGCATGACCAAGACTTTAGGCAATTTTTTTATTAAGTTATATGTGATGGGAGTATCAAAATATTTTAATGTAACCAATCCACCAAAACTGATAGAAGATTTGGAGGAAGACCCATTTATTAATCATGCTTTGACAAGTGCTTGTTGTGAGTTGTATTACAGGTATGGAATGTGCTTAGCACCATTTACAGCAATAATGACAACTGTTAGACATATTGATTTTAATAAAAATAAAAATATAGATAATATAAATGGAGAACCAAGAGAGTGAAGTTATACCTGTTGTTACACAACCTGTTGAACAACAAAAAGTAAAAAATCCAAAAAAAATAGAAACTGGAAAAAAGGAGCAGCGGCAAGAAAGGCAAAGCGTTTGCTTCAAGATGCAAAGCACGATGCTGCAAAGCAAGATGCTGCAAATCAAATAACAAAAATAACAATAGATGAAGAAAAACCAGAAATCAAAATAAACGTATACAAAAATTATATTACACCGTGTCTGGTTTTATTAGGTATTACTGGGTTGGGTTTGTATACTTATAACAAGAAATCTGCTACGCAACCTGTGCAACCTGCTGCTGTTCGTGTTGCACCAAAAGACCCGTTTGATTGTTTTTAATAATTTATTTAAAAAAATAATATAAAAAATAATATAAAAAAATGGCAGCAAGTATTGACGGAAAACAAATTGTAAATATGATGTATCATGCAGGAGTGGAAACACTTCTAACTATTGGATATTCTGAGATTGGCAGAAAACTACTAAAAAGACCAGCACCTAAAGTGGATTTTAATATGGTAGATTTTGGTATGCTGTCTGTGGATATAATTTTAGCAATGGCTACAAAGGATATGCTGATTAAGCAAGGTATTATTCCTGCGGATATTATGAAATAATTTTAAAAATATATATATAAAAAATGGCAAGTGCAGTAGCAATGCTGATCGGTGGCGCATTAACAAATGCATTGGCGTTTAGAAGTTCAAATTATTTCTTTTCGAAAATGGGAAGTCATTCAGATGAGGAAAGACAAAGACATGACAAAGCAGTAGAACAATTAAACGCAGCACAAGTGGAGTGGAATAAAAAAAGAACAGAGAGATTAGATTTTATTAACAAGCAACTGCAAAAAGAGCATCATGCAGAGCAGACTTTTGATAATGTAGACCAGGCTATGAAGCAGTATTATTATATAATTGGTAAACATTTACTTTTGGAACCGGAGCCTAAGTTGAGTGATTTTTATACACCATCTCCGGATCAACAGAATAGAGAAATTATGTTTATTGTGGTGGGCATGGCTGCAAATGGATTTGTGGCGTACAAATTGAGTTCATAAAAAAAAATAGTTTAAAACTATAATTACTTTGGATTTTTTTGGATTTGAAATGACTTAATATGTTTACTTTGAAATAACCTTTGGAAAAACTAAGTCATATGCATGATACCTATTTTTTTTGTTGTTTTGACATGGTTTCAATCCAAGTGGTCGAATATAATATGGTGGTTTAGCACTCTTCTCTATTTTATCTTTGAGATGACCAGGCGCCCATACTTCACCGTTGTCTAATAATGTTTATACCATGGATGGACCATATTCAGTATCTACTATTTTCGTATCTGTAATAGTGTATATTTTATTTACTTCCAAGTCTGTCAATTTCTTTGTGCTATTTTGACATTGCTCTACGAGCAGTTCATCGAATCGTGCAGTTGTGATTTCCATTTTTTCTTTATAGTTATATAAAGTTTAATCTTTAGTAGAAAAAAATGGAAAAGATTTATTACAGCCCAAAAGGATTTTGGAAAGGTTACTTAGCAGTTAAAAAATTGGCAAAAGAGGCTGGTGTCAGTTAAAAAAGGCATTAGAATTTTTAAAGAAACAAGCTGTGTGGCAGATTTATTTACCCGCACCAAAGAAAATAGTTAGACCCAGGTTTGATGTTTTTGCTAAGAATGGAGTGCATCAAGCTGATTTGTTATTTTTACCGCATGATACTTTTGGCCTTGGTCGTGGACGCAAGACATATAAATATGCATTGACTGTGGTTGATATTGCAAGTAGATACAAAAAGCACACTGACTTCCAAGGATAGCAAAGAAGTTGCTAAAGCACTTGAAAAAATATACAGTCGACATTTGAAATATCCAAAGTTATTACAAGTGGATCCAGGCAGAGAATTTATGGGTGCAGTATCGCAGTTGATGGCAAAACACAAAGTAAATATCAGACGAGGCAGAACAGAAATACACAGAGACCAAGCTTTAGTGGAAAGATTTAACAGAACATTAGCTGAAAGATTGTTTGGCTATCAGTATGCTAAGGAAATAGATTCGCAAAAACGTAATAGAGAATGGGTAAAGACATTACCAGAAGTTGTTAAAGCCATAAATGTAGAGACAAAAAAGCCCCCTCCTGTTGAAACAAAAATATTAAAAGATGATCCTATCTGTATGTATGCAAGTGTAAGATATTTATATCAACCCGGGGAACAAGAAGGTGGAAGACGCAGAGCCACTGATCCAATGTGGAGTGTAGATATTCACAAGATTAAAAGTTATATGGTAACGCAAGGCATAAGAGTATATTATTTGAAATTACCAGCGCCACAGAGAGGATTTGTCAAAGAAGAATTACTTATTGTTCCTGCTGATACCCAAATTCATAAGTTTTTATAGAAACCATGTGCATCAGTTGTAATTCCATCTTCTCGTATATATCTTTTTGAGTAAAATGGTGACAGTGTTACTTTGTTTACTGTTATGCCGTATATTTGATGCTTCATCGTGCGTATCATATTCATATCATGAGTGTATTTTTTCTTGTTAAACAATGCATCCTTGTAGTTTTCAAAGTTGATATTTTTTTCGATTACGTATTTTTTTACACCCTTTGCTTTTTTAATGAGTTGTTCATCCGCTCTCAAAATTGAATATAGCTTGGGTCTTAATCCAACATACTCAGCTATAGCAACATTAGCACATTCGTCTTTCATTTTACCCAATACTTTTTAGTTTGTATCATCATGCATTGGGTGATTTTGAGGATAATCACTTAGATCATACTCATTTTTCATTTCAGCCATGTCTTTGTATGCATCATCTGTTTTGATGTCTACCAGTAGGCTGTCTGTGTCTGTGTATAATAAAGTACAGTCATTTCCGTACCTTTTTTTCAGGGTATTATAATACCAGTCATACATAATATACTTTGATAAATCCAATACTGACATCCCAACATAGATGGGTTTGTTTAATGTTAATTTTGTTTTGTTTACATGTATTGCTGACAATTCATCTGAAAATTTTATACGCCTGTTAAAGTTGGGTTTGGCTATTATTTTTCTTATCTTTTCATTTTCAAAGCCGTCAGTTCTGACTAGTTTTTTATTAGTCCGCTTGCGTAGATTTTCCATTGTTTTGCCAAACACAGAGTTGTTCATAAGTTTGTATTTTTTTTTTTCAAATTGTGATTTAGCTTTTTTTCTAAGTTCTGTATTTAGGTTTATGTATGATGCCATCCATAGTTTTTCATTAAATTCTAATACTCTGTGTACTTTCTTTAGTTCCATGCCTAAAGATAAATACAATTGCAGGTTTTTGTAATGTATCACATATTTTTCTTTGTCCCTAAGATTGGGGACTAGTTGTTTTGTATTTATCATGCTATTATTTTCTAACAGATCTTTTTGGTATTCAGACAACCATTCTTTTTCCACTGCTAATCTTTCCGGTGCAAGCGGATAGTCATTGTGAGCTTCATGAAGTTCTTTAGGATATTCCAAATCAACTTCAAGCATTTGTCCTTTGCCAGGTTTTGGTTTAGAAAATGTATCACTCTTGTTTTTGGTTTTCCAATCAAAGCCAGAACATGGAAGTGGCTGACTCATTGCCCATCCATAAAGATTATTTCCATCAAAAGACATTAAAAAGTTGTTTTCCTCGTTAGGGCTATAATCAACTACCTGTGGATTGTTTGCTTTGGCATATCGTGTTGATACCATACTTATGCCACCTCGCATTCCTTTTTCTATAAATAAGTGCTTGTCAATGTCTGTCAAAAGTTCTAATTCTATTTTTGAATGTTTGAGTAAAGCATCCCAAGATAATCCAGGTGCTGTGTAGTAATGTAAAGCATCAAGTTTGTATGCACTCATACATGTTTTTCTAAAAGTTTAAAACACATCTGCTAACAGAGTTACATCAGTTTTTAGATATAAATCATGATAGTCTCCAAGAGTTTTACAGTTAAACTCTTTCCATATTTTTTGAGCATATTCGTAATCTTCGGGACTTATACTTTCATCTGAGAGACTACTGTAAAACTTTTCTATAGGCGGTAATTGCGTTTCCTTGAATCTTTCCATACTGTCCATATATTCGTATGGATAAACACCTTTTCGTAAAAGTAAATCGGTTTGTTCCCCAAACTGATTTTTGGTAATTTTGAAATCAGATTTTTCTGTTGCTTTAACCAATTTTTCCAAAGACGAAGCCATAAACTGAAAGCTATCTAAAAATCTAAGTTGTCCGGCACTAAATGAAATATACTTTTCAGCGTTGTTCGGAATGCATGTAATATTACCTGTCATTTTATGTATTTTTTGCATTATTATTTTTTGACTATCATATCCTTTGAGGTTGTGAAATACAACAGGGATGATTGTTTTATTTGGTTTTATTTTTAGATTTAGGTTGCAGTTTTTATGTGCTGCACCTCTGTATTCTCCTGTAAAATGACAGTGGTCTCTTACTTTACCGTTTTTGCCACATTCCCTACCTATTTCATTCTCGCATATCCAGCAATGTGTTGCTTTTTCATAATCTGCTTCATTTTGTTGTGTCATGATTAATGGTTTTGGGTGAGCAAATATTTTATTAATGTTGCTCTTCTCACATTCTAAGTGATTTAAAAACTTTTCAACAACATCTTCACCTCTGTAAATAACAGGTTCTTCAGCTTTGCCATCATATCTGACAACCTGGTATCCACAACCACAAGCTTCGTGTACATTTGTGATTTCAGATTTCTTTCCAAATTTGATTGATTGCGGTTTGATTCTACTTTCAAAATCAGCATATATTGCATAAGGCACAGGCATCTGATTTTGATGATTTTTAAATTGTACAGTATTTTTACCTTCTTTTGGTATTTCTATTCTGCAAGAATTTTTAATGATACCCTCACAGTCTTCTCTGTGTTTGGTAAGTAGATCTTCTCTTGAAAAGCCGTAAAGACAACGATCGCAGAAATAAGTTTTACCTTTATATTTGTTTTGATCATAAAGTAATCTATTTAAATTTTTAATCCAGCAATAGTGATATTGTGTTGTTATTGTTTTTGGTTCGTTGGAATAATCATCAGGGTTATAATTGTCATCTATAATTCCTTCTTCATTATTTGGATCATCTTCATCTTCATTTTCTAAATCAACCTCAACGTCTTCAGAAATTAAAAGCAAGTTAATTCTTTCCATTTCTTGCGGTTGCTCTGATATTCTATATGGAAATACCCTTTTTCCTGTGCATCCGTAAACATTAATAGCAAGGTTGTTTTGTTTTTCTACTTGAAATTTGTGAAATTGGAGTGGGAAAGTCAATACCATCCATATTCAATTTACCCATGTGTTTGTTATAACTAGATATCCTAGTTGGATTATTTTTATTAGGCCACAAAGCAGAAACCAATGCCACTTCCAAGCACTTATTATCTTCATTATTAACATTAATTATTGTTTTTTTATCAGATACTGCTTTAGACAAAGGAATATATGAAGAACCTTTTAATGGTTCATACTTTGCAAAATTTAAGTAAAACGTAACACAGTGATCAATCTCCAATCCAGATGCTGTGTTTGTAAATCTTTCAAGGCTCTCTTGTATATTTGCAGATGATTTATCGTAAAACTCATTTATTTTTTCAGAGGTTAAAATTGCATTTTGTTCACTGTGTAATACTGCTGTGGTGTATTTTTTGGTATCACCATCATCTTTGAATAAATTTACAGTGAGACCTAATTGAAACTTTAATCCATTCATCTTTGCCAGCTCTTTGCTTATTTGTTTTGTGATAATGGATTTCTTATCACGGAATAGTTTTTGAGGGTGTTTGTATTTCTCGGCAGATATCTCGTATGCTTTAAAATAGCCACACATTAGTTTGTCAACCAGTTTTAATTCTGGAATACTTTCTTTAGATTTTCTATCATTAAACTCTTTCAGTTCATTAATAACATTGTCTCGTAATTTAGCATATTTCTGCTTTTGTTCATTTATAACATTTTCTTGTAATTTATCATATTTTTGCTTTTTCGTTTACGTTGTTTTTTAGCACGTCGTCTCTTGAATAAATTTTCTAATGTTTGAGATTTAACCTCTTTTGAAGTTTCCTTTGGAACTTCTTTAAGAGGTTTTAATGCATTTATACCGTTAGATAGTGTTTGCTTATCTATTACACCTGTATCAAACAGGCGTATTATATTTCTTATAGTCTCTTCGTTTTTTTCCATTTCCTTTATTTGTTATATATTTAATTTTTTTTATTAAATATAAAAATAATTATATACAAAATAGACAACTGAAATCAATGTTTGTAAATTTCTTAAAATTGGATTACATAATCCATGTAAAAATAAGCCAACAAAAGATTCTAGTTATTGCAGTTTGCATAAATATAGATTAAAAACAAGTCATGCATTACCGTGTCTAATATGTAAAAAAGGCACTTCTGCAAAATATCAAGTGTGTGTTGGTTGCGGTGCAGCTTCAATTAGAAAAATGAACGATTATTGGAGGTTAAAGTCGTATAACGCTGAGTGTCTCAGATTTAGACGTATTGAGGTTTAAATTATATTTTGATAACTAATAAAAAATTTAAACTTGCAATCTTCACTTCCCGTATTTTAAGAAAGTTTTTATAAATCAAGTAAATCACCATTTTATGGTGATTTATTATATATATGTATTTTAGGCGTTTTCTGTTGTAATTTGAGGCAAAACAGAGTGAGACGAAAATTACAACAGAACGCCTAAAATACATATAAATCCAAATAATCAAAGAACATCATTCAATACTGTCCAAGAAATCTAACTTTTTTTAAGTAAAGAAGAGTAATTAATGAAAGAAAACGGATATTTAAAATACATCAACATAAAGCATATTTTTTAATAAAAATGTTGTTTAATGTTTACATTGAAGTTTAAATCTATTATAGCCTAAGATGACAAATAGGACCAAAGAAACAAAGATCACAATTACCGTTTCCCGTATAACCGTTCTAGTCAACTGACACAAGTTTAAAGCAAATTCGACTCATTGTTAAATAAACTAGTCATTAATGAATGTAAACCTGTATTTAAAGATGAATTGACATAAAGCATATTTATGAAATTATGAATGATTTGACATTAGTTGTCATTTTAAGCTATGGTAGACGAAAACCTCATGATAGACATTATAAAACATATTGTTTTCATACGATATGTTTAATATTGATGCATCTATGTTTTTTCTTGAATGACACTCATTTCCTTTAAAACGAACAGCGGAGTTTTGGCCATTGATTTAGTTAAAAATGCTATATTTTGCCTCGTTAAGACGATAGGGCATTTATCCTTCTTCCGATCTTTACGAAACTTTACCAGATTGTTTATATCAATGAAAGCTCAGACAAGTTTGGAACCAGCCAGGTCGGACCAGTAACAGCGGAATTATGGCCCTTGATTTAGTTAAAAATTCTATATTTTGTCTCGTTAAGATGATAGGGCCTTCTTTTTTCATGCGATATTTACGAAACTTTACCAGATTAATAATATCAATAAAAGCTCGGACAAGTTCGAAAACCAGCCAGGTCGGAAAAGTAACAGCGGAGTTATGGCCCTTGAATTAGTAAATGCTATATTTTGCCTCGTTAAGATATCAGTGAAAGCTCCGAAAAGCTATCACAAAATCACTCCAGTTTAGATGCATTCTATCTTCTGTACAGGAATTTTCCTACATATACGACAATTTTCTCCAGGTAGGGTGATTATTCAACTTTATAACCATGCAATAAAATTCTATGAGCATCGTGATGAAAATCCAATGCGCAAGACCTCTCAAGTTACCTACTGTTATGCAACAAAATTCATTAAAAATTATTTTGTAGTCTCCAACATAACAATTATTGAACAAATGCTAATTGGATCTGGATGAAGATTTATTTATCCTTGATAATAAGTATTCAGACATAAATAAACACAGCATATTTGGCAACTATTTCGATTTATTAGCAAATAATCTTGGTAACTGATTTAGGTTACAAATGGTGACTAGGGAAAGGTAACTCCTACTCTAAACCAAAGAGAGATAATAATTTGGCGTTTAACTAACTTCCAGCAGTTATAAAACTTGTAACTGTTTATGGTTAGAGCTCTGACTGGCCAAAGGATTGATGATGTAACCAAAAAGTGCTGGACACGAAAACCATGCTCATATACCAAGTTATGTGCAAAAATATGAAACAATTACAGGGTAATTGAATTTTTAGTTTATTTGACCTTTTGACCCCCCCCCCCACCCAACTCCACCCCCTCCCCCACCCCCACTTCCGCACCCCATCTCGGCTCGGAGCCAAGCATAATGTTGCTCTTGCACGCCGTCATCATATGATGATGTCATACACTAAGTTTGGCTGAATTCCGTTCAGCTGTTTAGGACGCAATGCGGTAAAGGACATAGAGACGTCCGGACGGACAAACGGAGGTGATTTTAATGTACCCTTTTTCAAACACGTGGGTATAAATATTGAAACTTTAGCTCTTGTAGTTTCAGATAAGAACAAACTTGGTAGAGGACAATAAGCTGATGCTAAATACAAAATATGAAACCTTAGGCTCTCATAGCTTCAGAAGAAGATTTTGAAGATTTTCCCTAGGCATAAAAACAAGAGGGCCAAGATGGCCCTGAATCGATCACCTGAGGATCTTTGCAATGATGAAAAAATTGTCCTCTCGCAAATGCTCATTGAAGATGTTTATAAGTCTTTCCTTATGTAAGTCTATATAAAAACATGCACAATCTCTACATACAAACTTTGGACCCAGGGTTTGCAGCCATCTTTTACCCCAGGGACTTCAAATGTGCAAACTTGAGACCAGGGGTTAGCAATCCTTAATAATAATAGAGAACAAGAGAGCATGTGGATGTTCTACAAGATAAAATGGCTCTTATATCAAGGGGTTTCATCATTTAATTCCTTTCAATACCTGTTTACAAGTGCAAAACACAACAACCTCAACCAAAATTTAAACCCATAACTCCATGCTAACAATTTAAAAGAAGTTTTCCCTAAAAAAAAAGTTTTACCTCCAGTGGGATTTGAACCCACAGCCCTACACTAGCTTCCCAGTGTACAAGAAATAATTCAAAGATTTTTCTATGGCGGCCATCTTGGATGTCACGTTTGAAGAACATTCATCTAAGGATCATCCATGTGAAGTTTGGTCAAAATTGACAAAGCTGTTTATAAGAAGACACATTTTTGAATATTATCCCTATATAAAGATGTAAAAATCGAACAGGAAAAGTAGCATTCAAGGACGACAGTCAACCACAAACACACACAGAAACAAAGAACAACTTTAAAAATGAATAAAATGCCAAATAAGACATCACAAACACAACAGGGTTGACAATAAGATCGCTGGGGGTTTTAACCAGGTTCTAGGGTTCACCAAACCTCACACTTACTGTCAGCTGTCAACCCAATAAAACGGGACAGTGTAAATAAAGAAATCCCTGCCATGAACTATTCTCTAACCAACAAAGAAGCATTAATAGGCAATATAAGTAAAACACAAAGATGCTCGTGTATATATACATGTATATAAATACAACAAGAAATGTCACAGTAAAGTGACAAATGCTCCCAAAGTGTCCCTATAACCCCCAAATACAAGTGACAGGGAAGGCTGGTAGTGTTGCAGATTAATGGGCAATTATCACAGTTTGTGGTCATTATTGACCATGCACTTGTCAGCAAAGTTGATACACCCAAGAAGTACTGTATTCATCTGCATAAAAACTGTACAATACATAATAAATTAACTAATTAAATACTAAGTTATATATCTAAAATTAACACAAAACTATATGTTAGCAACTTAGCATATACCTATAAAGTCTATAACGCTAGTTCATGCAGCAAATAAACGTAAAATAAAGTCAAGATATTCCCTCAATAAATGATAGAGTTAGTATAAACAAATATTTAAAACAAGAAATGTCACAGTAAAGTGACAAATGCCCCCAAAGTGTCCCTTAACTGACTGACAAAGGAGTTGAGAGTATTTAAAAATCCCTGCATTGGTTTTGACGTTACGGTCCGGACACGAAATTGCATACCTGTTTTTGACCTATGAACTGCAAACGTGACCCATGCAGGGGTTTTGAGGGTACAGTCCGGAGACGAACTGCGGAATGACGGACGGCGGACGGTGCGATGAGATACGGTCCTGGGTCTTTTTATAATGATCACTTGTGCCAAGTTATTTAAAGATCCCTGCAGGGGTTGTGATGTTACGGTCCGGACACGAAAATGCGTACCTGTTTTTGACCTATGAACGGCAAATGTGACCTTGACCTTTGAGGAACGGACCTGGGTTTTGCGCGCGACACATCGTCTTGTCATGGTGATCAGTTGTGCCAAGTTATTTAAAAATCCCTGCATGGGTTGTGACATTACGGTCTGGACACGAAATTGCGTACTTGTTTTGACATATGAACTGCGAGTGTGACCTTGACCTTTGAAGTACGAACCTGCGTTTTGCGCGCGACACATCGTCTTGCTATGGTGTTCACTTGTGCCAAGGTAATTAAAAATCCATGCAGGGGTTTTGAAGGTACAGTACAGGCCTTCGGGGGCATAAAAAGACAAAAGCCTAGAAAGCAACAAACACTACTGGAAACGATGCCCATTAAATGGCCATAACTTACCCATGACCACAATACCATTAAAATTCCCATTAATAATGTAGTTTTTAATGGAAGTTGTTACTATATATTGCATATAAGTGGCCCCATTAGTTATGGCACTTTTAATGGCTGTAATATTAATGGCGTCCAACAATGTAATGCCCATTACTTTAAATAATTGCCATTACTGAATATTAAGGACCCCGTTATTATGACACTTTTAATGGTTGTAAAATTAATGGCATCTTACTCATTAATGCCCATTACTTTAAATAATGGCACCAGCCTCAAATAAATTAATGCCCATGAAATGAACAGAGGGAAAATGACTGCCATTATTTTCACTCATTAAAACTACATAATTAATGGAAAAGTGCCATAACTCATGGTGCCATTAAAATTTTGGGATATTTTTTAATGGGTCAGTACAAAATAATGACCTTGAAATATTTAAAATAATGGCCATTACTAGACTGATAATAATGGTCATTACAGAGCAACATCTCTTGTGAATAGTGGCCATTACTTTCAAATAAATGTGATCATTAATTTAAATACTGTTCGCATTGATCAAAGTAAGGGCCATTATTATTTACATGCACAAATGATAGACGGTTGTTACCTAGCTACCGTTCATAAGGATAGCTCTTTGTATTTATTTGCCAGTAGAGCTAAAAATGGAGGTACATGTACGATACCGTACAGCATGTACGTACATTTTCTGTACTTTAAGCTTTAATATGGTAATTTTTCAGATAACTGACAAAGTGATCACAATACACTGAACCTTGGATGTCATGCGAGCTTTCAAAAAGCATGTGAAGAGTTCATTAATAGCATTTAAACGTTCATGAAATGAAAATATCTTAATTAATAAATATAGAAATATGAAGAAATACAAAACACTTAAACTGTTATTCAGATAGTTAAAATACAAAATTTAAAGAAACTGATCATGAATGCCCCGGATGAATCAGGACAGACAACCAAACAACTTCTCTAATGGTTTATATACAGATTTATGCATACAACAAGAGGACCCATATTCCTCTATTGGCTGGAATAATATGGACATAATCAGATAAAATGTTTTCACTAGATCATTTGAGCGCAATCTAGTTGGTTCAAATACATGTCAAAGTGGTTATTAAGATAAACATTCCCCGTAAATTTTGTAAAGATCAGATAAAACATTAAGGAGCTAGTGTTAACAGAGCAAAAATAAAGCATGTTTTCAATAGTCAAGTCTATTATATACCATCTGTGCTCAATTTTGGTGAAGATCAGATGCAACATTGAGGTTCTCAAGCATTAACAAGGCAAACTAAAGCATTTTCTTTCTTTAAATAAGTTGCAAGGACTATATAACTTGGGGTTATATTTTTTTATGATACATGTATTCTGTGGTTTTGGAACCTCACTTTGCATTAATAAAAAGATTCTTACCAAAGTTAGTCAAGCTGAGATGACAAAAGTGCTGAAGTGTTAAGGCAAACACGTAACATTTTTTTCATGAAACAAGGTCCATAACTCTACAGTGTTTCTTAACCGATATGTAGTGGTTTTCAAACGTGTTAGAGCTTTCATCGATACAAAGGTCTGACCAAGTTTGATTAAGATTATATGCAATATGAATGTACTTGAGTGCTAACAACAACAAATAACAGACGGATGCACAGATAACGGACAACATACCATGACATAAGCCGGTCGAGTAAAACAGTATAAACTAGTTTTATTATAAAGAAGGGGTAAACAATAATAATTGCTTTTATTACCAGGTACTAGCTATAATATCATAAGGTCTTACTTTCTGAAATACAGCTGTATTAATTATTGACCATACGATTTATGACAGAGGACAACCGATTTAAACTGTTAATAGCAAATAGGGAAATTACTTAAATCGAACGGAAAAGAAACTTCCGGGATTCTGACATATTTTTTTTATTACTTCTAATCTTCACATGCGGTTACAGATCTTGATAATAGTACTACGTTTCCAATGATGAAATACCCCTAGTGGATTATTTTTGATGATTGAATATGAAATTCATCTCATTATGTGTCAATACAAATAGTCCATGGATATATGAAGCACTATAATGAATATATATAGCACTATTGAACCAATATATGCCACTAGCTTGTTGTAACCTATAAATGGAGAGATAAAAATGCTTGTTGTTGCTTTTTGTAAGTCAGGGGATATAAGTATACTGTCAAACATTTCTGTGCTGCGAGGAAAGTGACTATGCTGTTTGGCCAATGTAAAACCAAATAAATAAACTAAACTAGGGTATAATGTACAGGCTTGCATTAAATTAGTCGACAGAAAGGATAGACAGAAGAAGATATATTGCTGTATTATATGTAAACATGTAAGTCATATTTATTTCATCTACTAGAACATTTCTCTTCACTAATTGAATGCAAGCCTGTGCTACAATAAGCCTAAATTGGTTACTCGGAGAGGTTATTTTTTAGGCTGAAGTGACATGGAGTCTTCGTGTTTTGAATGTGTTTACCATAAGAGATGAAACAACTGAAATTATTCGCGAAAACACATGACAATGTAGAGCACCGAGATTGAAACAATAAATTATGCACCGATAGATGCGAAAAGAAATATAAAAGATCGGACAGGGAAAGTAGAATTCAAAGAGGACAGTTAACCACAAAACACAGAAACAAACACACAAACAGACAAACAAGAAGGCAAAAGCAATAATAAATGCAAACGACATCACAAACACAAAAAGGGTTGACTATAGGGCTACCGCCTTGAAACGGTCAGTGGCAAAGTAGGCCACTGGGGGTTTAAACCGGTTCTAGGGTGCACCAAACCTCACACTTACCCTACTGTCATCCCATTAAAACAGGACAGTGTAAATAAAGAAATCCCCGACATGATCTAATCTCCAACCAACAAGGCAGCATCAATAGGCAATATAAGTAAAACACAAATATGCTCGTGTAAATATAATACAAAAAAACAATAGCCTAGAAAGCCACAATGAAGGTACTCAATGACTTTGCAGAAGCCAGAGCAGTAAGAGAATAAACCATTAAGGGCACGACAAGAAAGATCATGGACAAACATCAAACGCCACCGTCCCAATGGGCTTTAGGTAGGTGTCATCATAGGGTCCACAGCCTGTCCGGTCATCGTACAATTAAAGAGGAAAGCATAGTGGCGAACTGTAAAAGGGTCCACCACCAAGCATGCAGTACGTTGCAAAATGATAGGGTCATAACCTCTTTTTATAAACTTTTTAACAAGTTTAACAAAGATAGTATAAAAGTGATCATGACCTAGAATCTTACGAAGTTTATAAATCACATCACCATAGAAGTCAGGTTGTGATAGCCCTTGTCGCAGAAGAGTCCTTAAATTACTTTTATATTTGGAAAGAAGATCAGGGTTACGATAATAAAACTTTGCAAATGTTTTACGAAGTTTATGGTAACGGTAACCCTGAATGAGTAACTTTTTAGTTATGCAAAGATTACGAATATTAAAGTCCTCAACTCGAGTACAAGCTCTAGAAAAACGAATAAGTTGTGCCACATTTACCCCATAAGAAGTTGCTCGGGGAACATCCCCATCCAAGTGTGGATAATTAAGAAAGATCTAAATCAAGAAAAGAAGCGTTATCATCAGATATATTAACTTTGTTAAGCTGAAGTTCTTTAGGATAAATATAATTAACCATAGTTGGAAAGAAAGTGTTGTCAATGTTCAATATGTCATCCAGATGCCGAGAGGTGTCATTAAAGGCTTCAATAACATCTGCCTGGGTATCTGGTGAAAGACTCAACATGAAATCCCTTTCATAGCAAAATAAGAACAAATCTGCGACAAGTGGTGCACAGTTCGTACCCATAGGGATACCAACAAATTGTCTATAAACGGTGGTTCCATACCTGACGAAAATATTATCTAATAGGAAGATGAGTGCTTCACAAACTTCATAGCAAGTCCACATAGTATAATTGTCAAAACTGCCGTTCGTAAAAAACGCCTTTATATTATTACATGCCCAAACTGTAGTATTTTCTCTAGCAAATGCTTTTTGAATAAAAGAAATTAGCTTGTCGTTAATGAGGTGATGTGTTAAGGTTGTATATAGTGTAGAGAAGTCATAAGTGCTTATTGATGAAACTTGACCTTTCTTGAAAATGTTATCAAGAACGTCTCCTGACTTTTTTATAGACCAAAATAAATTAATCCCAGAGTTTTCATAAGTTTTATCACAATATAGTTTAACGTGATCTTTAACGGCAGTAAGACAAGAAGTTAAAAGTTCGGAGATGTTTGTTGTGGTGCAGGCACTAGAAGGCTCCTAATTCTTTAACTTTGCATGACAAAATGAAAAATATAGCTAGAGGAGGCCCTGATAGTCTAATAAAACCTGATTAAAAATTTGGCTCCAAGTTCGGCTCCAGTTTTACCAAGTCGGCTGTGATTATTATCGTTTGGCAAAAGTGCTAGTACTCTTCTTTGCAACGGTTATAGCAAAAAATGGACTTTTCCATTTTAAATCAGGGCCGTCCATTTTAAATCAGGGCCTGTCCATTTTCAGAAGCAAGAAGCCCTGGGCCTGTCACTTAAACTATTTTTTTGTGAGCACTGATCTTTACAAGAACATGGTGTCTCTTTCTCTCTGCCTCTCTTTCAGTTGTTTTTGAAAGGTGTTCTCCCTTTCTCTCTCTCTCTCTCTCTCTCTATATGATACTTAAAAATAATAACATGAATGTAATGCCCATGATCTTCATATTGAGCTTTACTGATATTTTATTTCTTATTAATTTGATACAAGAAATTCATTTTTATTTTAATGGTCTCGCTAAATAAGTTAAAACAATTAATGGTCATCATATTATAATGGCAATTAAAACTAAATTACAGTAACTGATAATGGCCATTATTATTACAATTAATGGGCATTATTTCAATTGAAACGTAAACTAATGGGGCATTACTTTGGTACTGTCCCGAAGTTAATACCACAAGTTGTAAATATTTTTAATGGGATAAATAATGGTTCAGTTACCTATTAATGACCAATAATTTAATATTAATGATCATTATTTCTTTATTAATGGTACAGAACAGCATTGCCATTATATATTCAAAACAAGAAATAATGGCTATATTTCATGGGTTTGGTGATTTTAATGGCATTTTATTGGCATTTTCATGGCATTTTAATGGTTTTGATTTGCAGTTGTGAAAGAAGGCACACAATGACTTGGCAGAAGCCAGAGCAACAAGAGAATAAACCATTGAGGGCACGACAAGACTGCAGACAAACATCAAACGTCACCATCCTTTTTGGCTTTAGGTAGATGTCATCATAGGGTCCGCAGCCTGTCCGGCCATTGCACAATTAAAGAGGAAAGCATAGTGGCAAACTGTAAATGGGTCCACCACCAAGCATTTGGTAAACGTTTTAACAAGTTTACCAAGGATAGTATGAAAGTGATCATGACCAAGGATCTTACAAAATTTGTATATCACGTCACCATAGAAGTCAGTTTGTGATAGCCCTTGTCGCAGAAGAGTCCTTAAATTTATTTTATATTTGGAAAGAAGATCAGGGTTACGATAATAACATTTTGCAAAGGTTTTACGAAGTTTATGGTAACGGTAACCCTGATGGAGTAGCTTTTTAGTTAGAAAAAGATTACAAATATTAAAGTCCTCAGCTCGAGTACAAGCTCTAGAAAAACGAATAAGTTGAAACACATAGACCTCATAAGAAGTTGCTAGGGGAACATCCCCATCTAAATGGGGGATAATTAACAATATAAAATCATTTCTCTTGTCATATATTCTGCTAATTATTTCACCATTTTCAATGGAGAGATGTAAATAGAGAAAAGAAGCATAATATCAGAAATATTAGCTTTGTTCAGTTGAAGTTTTTTAGGGTATTATATTATTAACCATAGTAGAACTTCACAGGTTCCCATGGCTGATCTGGCTATCAAAATCTATCAGTAGAGCTTCAAGGGCATTGACCTCTTAATGTCAGGATTTTTTAGTTATTTCATGATTCTTTCAGATGATGAAATAATTCCATATTTGATACTGATTTAAACAAGAGGTCAACGACCTTGAAGCTCTACTGATAAATTTTGATAGCCAGATCAGCTATGGGAACCTGTGAAGTTTTATGGAAATAAGACCAACACATTTTTCCTATATGACTCTATGTAAACAAAGATGGCCACTGGCGGCAATGTTTGACATAGAATCAAAATGAATTTTGTTAAGGACCAACAGTGCTAGATGTCATACTAGTCATTTTAGTAAAGGCTCCAAATAATACCACTTATGGTTTTTGAGAAGTAGTTGCTTAAGCTGTGGCAGCCATCTTGCATTTCCGGCCAACCTGATTTTTACTTGGGACTAACTGGACATAAAGACCAACATTCCTGTAAAGTTTTATGAAAGTCATTTTGGTAAAGGTACCAAACCGATACCACTTATGGTTTTTGAGAGGTCGTCACCACATGTATTTAAAATCTAATTTTAGCCATGCCATTTTGAATTTTAGGCCAACCTGATTTTTACTTAGGACCAACAAGACATCAAGAGCAACGTTCCTATATTTCTAAATATTAAGATTTATTATTTTTTAGCCACTAGTCCGGAACTAGTCACCCTGTCAAAAGTGACTAGTCCCAAAAATTGGTCACAAACTGTCCTGAATTCTTTCGATTTCTCATTATGTTAAAACTTCGTCTTTTTTTAACATATTTGAATACTCATTATAATTAATTATACACAGTAAATGAAATGATCCGTATTGAATCTTCAGACAATTGATGTATGTTTCAGTTATATAGATTGTAGGCTGCCATTAGGTGAAACAGCAGCAATAGTAAGAATACTATGCTACACAGAGGAGCATCCTGGAGTGTCTTCTCCGCTTCTTGTAGATACTGGGATGCGCGGCAAATTTTATGAGGTTCTTGACTGAGCCAGACACAAACCTTCTGCCAAGTCATTCAGTACCTTCATTGTGGCTTTCTAGGCTATTGTTGTTTTTTTGTGTATTATATTTACACGAGCATATTTGTGTTTTACTTATATTGCCTATTGATGCTGCCTTATTGGTTAGAGATTAGATCATGGCGGGGATTTCTTTATTTACACTGTCCTGTTTTAATGGGATGTCAGTAGGGTAAGTGTGAGGTTTGGTGCACCCTAGAACCGGTTTAAACCCCCAGTGGCCTACTTTGCCACTGACCGTTCCAAGGCGGTAGCCCTATTGTCAACCCTTTTGTGTTTGTGATGTCGTTTGCATTTTTTATTAATTTTGCCTTTTCGTTTGTCTGTTTGCGTGTTTGTTTTTGTGTTTTGTGGTTGACTGTCGTCTTTGAATGCTGCTTTCCCTGTCCAATATTTTCATCCTTCTTTCTTGGGATAAGCCTTGCAGAATTTGCAAAACATCTTGTCATCCTCATGATACACTAACCACGAGAAGGCAGTCTTCGAATTAAGCCCAAAGCCCGGGGCTAGTGATTTTTCTTTGATTTATGTAGTCGGGCTAAAGTAAAATGCACTGGTTTTCATGGAGTATATAAGAATTCGGGCTAGTGACAAAAAAACTTAATTCAAAGACTGGAAGGCATCTACATGTAACCAGTGCTGTTTAAAAGACCTGTCATTTTGTTTACATCATATGTTTGGTTTTTATCCAACCAGATGATTTTGACTTTTTGGTTGTCTGTGAATCTCATTCTACAATTTTCCTTTTTTTACTTTCGCTTTCAATCTGAATATTTTCCTTATTTTTAACATCGAAAAAGTTCATTTTTGAGATGTAAACATTAGCACTGCTGAATATAAAATCAAACTGATTATGTATATCAGTCCATTTTGTTTTTATGTATTTCTTTTGACAACTCAATTCTTCGAACGTTATTAGTACACTATGCACAAACCGTTACCCCACCCACCGTTCATGTTTGGTACAATTACGCTCAAAAATACACTGAGAAACAACAAAAAATCACACCTACCGTTTCAAATCAAATATACTTCCATTATCAAACGTCCTTAGTTTTTTACTCATCGAAAGATTGCCCACAAATCAGCCTGATTGCTAATTATGGGTTAACGTGTTAGTGTAATTGTTTGTATGTATCGCCATTTTCAGCTCACCATGTGACGAACAGGTGATTTACTGTAGTAGTTGTTTCATTGGTTAGCGGGTCTGGATTAGAATAGATCGGGTCAATTGATTGGATAATGTCGATAATGCCGACTGTCAATTAAAGTAATTGTGAGGCGGGACTTTTTGCATGCTTGATTGTTGATGAAATTGCCCCGGATCATCGCTGATCGCCGCTGTGGATGCTAATTGCATTACATAAGCGAGTGCAATTAAAGAATTACTTTAAGAAGTGTGCTGGGGTTGTTTTATGACACTGATAATTGGACAAATCTGGGACTGAAATCTTCAAACTGTGACGCGTCCGACTTTCTCTTTTTTTTAAAATTGGACTATAAGTTTAGGACTGAAATCTTTGAAAAAGTGACACGCCCAACTTTGGGTTGGGACTAGTCCCGGGCGTCGGGCTATCGGATTTCTACAGCACTGCTTAGTATATCCTATACAATTTCTCAAAATCACCCTTTAGTAACATAAATGGAATGATCCATATTCATAACGTATAGCAGGTGTGTGGCCAGGTCACAGATCATGTTATACAATATCTCCACTATGACTCAGACTGTATAATGGACTGTCCTTTCTTTGAATTTGGACCAGTCAATTTATAGTAAAAATGGGTGTTTCGGTCAAATGACTGATGAGTACCCAGTGTAAACCCTGATCAGCCTGCAAGCTGTAGTGCCAGTCAGTTTTTATCACTTACAGTTTTTGAGAAGTAGTCGCCACTAAAAGTCACATTTTTTAAAATCTATTTTTAGCAGTGGTGGCCACCTTGAATTTCCTACTAACCTGAATTTTTGCTAGGATCAACTAGACATTAAAAGCAACATTCCTGCCAAGTTTCATGAAATTCCATTAGGTAGTTTCAGAGGAGCAGTCGCCATATCGTTTTCCTATAAAACTCTATGTAAACAAAAATGACCACTGGTGGCCATGTTTGACATCCAATCAAAATGAACTTTGGAAGGACCAACAACATGTCATGCCAGTCATTTTGGTAAAGGTTCCATATCAATATCACTTACGGTTTTCGGGAACCACAAAATCGCATTTTTAAAATATATTTTCAGCCGTGACGGCCATCTTGAATTTCCGCCAGCCTGAATTTTTGCTAGGATCAACTAGACATCAAGATCAAATTCCTGTAAAATTTCATGAAAATCCGTCAAGTAATTTCAGGAGTAGTCGCCACAAGTTTTTCCTATATAAATCTATGTAAAAAAAAGATGGCCTCTGGCGGCCATGTTTGACATCCAATCAAATTGAACTTTGGTTAGTACCAACTACATGTCGTGCCAGTCATTTTGGTAAAGGTTTCAAATCAATATCACTTATGTTTTTTGAGAAGTAGTCGTCAAAAGTCGCATTTGCAAAATCTATTTTTAGCAGTGGCTGCCGTCATGAATTTCCTACTAACCTGAATTATTGCTAAGATTAACTAGACATCAAAAACAACATTCCTGTCAAGTTTCATGAAATTCCATTCAGTAGTTTCAGAGGAGTAGTCGTCACAAGTTTTTCCTGTATAAATCCATGTAAACAAAGATGGCCACTGGCGGCCATGTTTGACATCCAATAAACTGAACGTTGGTTAGGACCAACTACATGTCGTGCCAGTCATTTTGGTAAAGGTTCCAAATCAATATCACTTTTTTTTTTAATTTAATATTTTATTTCATCAATGTGTTGCATAATACAAATCATAACTAACATTATTGTACAGGGAATTTTCAAACATATATGTGTCTTGTAATTTATAAAGATATATAATTTTGTTTTTAAAATGTATGTGTTAATATGATTATCATGTTATGTATATTGGCAGAATTTTTTTATAGCAGTGCATTTAATGTGACACATTTAACTACTAATACAAGTTTCTCCGAAGGTAGCACCTTCGGTAATCATATCCCTGTGATATTATAAATAATTATATATTTCGTATGAAATCATTTATTAAAGTTGAGTATCAGCAGGTTGATACTCAATGAAGAAGGAATATGAGAGAGCTATAGAGATCTGTAGCTTTTCCAATTCGTATCGTTTTAAATATTCTGTTGGAGTAAGACTCTCCATTGTTTAACATATTGTTCTAATTTATCCTGTTTAAGCGCTGTTTCTTTCTCGATTGCTATGTGTTTCCAGATATTGTTTAAAAAATATAAAATGAGGATCTGTGTTTTGACATTTGTTGACGAATATAAAATATTTTGCTAATAAAATTGTATAGTTTGTTACAACTGTTGAATCAGTTAAACAAAATGATATTGTTTCTAAATTTAAATTTAAATTTATGTTCACAGTTTTTAAGTATATCGTAAGATCTAGCCAGACCATTTGCGCATGCATACACTCCCAAAAGTTTCAATGTTCATATTGCAAATGTTACAAAGGTTGGAGCCTGCCAACTTGTATTTCATCAACGTTTTATTTGTTGGGATAATTCGCATTAAATATTTATATTCAACATTTCTTAGTTTGGAGTCTATTGTGGATATAAACGGATTTGTGTATATTTTATTTTAATTAAGATCGGTTTTTCTTAACGTATTTTCCCATTTTTGTTGTTATTTTGTTTTCTGTATTGTTTCTTTGTTTATTTGGAAGTTGTAAAGAATCTTGTTTGCCTTTTCTGAAGTAATTAATTTTTCTAACGTTTTGTTTAGTAAAGTTCGGTATTAATTTGTTCAATTTTAAGACGATCTTTCCACTGTTTCGAAATAACTGAAATAAGTTGGTTATATTTGAGAAAATCTGTAACTGGTATGTCATAAAGTTCACTAAATTCTACAAATGTATAGAAATCTCTTTTCCTGTAATAATATATTTGTTCTATGTATTTTATTCCTTTATTAAACCATGTATTATGAAACAGGGTTTTTCCTTCCATTTGTATTTGAGCATTATTCCAGATTATTTCTTTGCCAATGTTTAGTTTATTATCATTTTTTATTTTTATCCATGACGTTATTATTTGCTGTAAAAATATGTCTTTTTTGAAAATGTTTATTACTTTTTTTTCTTCTAAGTTACATTCGAAGATGTGTTTTCCGCCAAATCAATATCACTTACGTTTTTTGAGAAGTAGTCGCCACAACATCGCACTTGTAAAATCTATTTTTAGCCATCTTAAATTTCCAGCCGACCTGAATTTTTGCTAGGATCAACTAGACATCAAAAACAACATTCCTGTAAAAGTTTCCGGAAATTCCATTTAGTAGTTTCAGAGGAGTAGTCACCACAAGTTTTTCCTATATAAATCAATGTAAGCAAAGATGGCCGCTGGCAGCCATGTTTGACATACAATCAAATTGAACTTTGGTTAGGACCAACTACATGTCGTGCCAGTTATTTCGGTAAAGGTTCCAAATCAATAACACTTACGTATATATATGTAATTAAACTGGCATTTTTTGACATTTGAAGCTGTATATTGATAATAAATCTTGTATTATACATACATATTTTGTGTGAATAAATAAAACATAAACTGTTATTAACACAAAAAAGAGTGACCGAATTTACCCTGTCTATGAATTCGAGAGATGGGTAAATTCGGTCATATAGTTGTTTCCTCGTAGTTTGAAGCACATTATCAATGCATTTTTTAATTTAGAGAAGATGATACAAATAAACAATTAAAAACTATTCGGCCTTTAGACTAGGTATACATATTTTATATATAGTCTAGAACAAATATACTAACCTTAAGAATACGTATCAAGGGCCGCTTATCAACAGGGTTTATGTATGCAGGGTTAAGAAAAGGATAAACAACCAAAAATATGCTTGTTTTGTACACGTTTTTGATACTTTAATTTAAATCCTTAAAATGTAACATCAGATAAAACATTTATTACCTTTAAAGAGGACGTTGCATAACCCTACAGACATATATAAATATATATATATATATATATATATATATTTATTTATTTTTTCGGTTCTAACTTTTTTAAAAGTTGCGCCCCTAACCTTAAATCCTGTATCTGCAAATAAACGTCGGATTTTAGTCAGTGTTATAATGCATAAAGAGAGAAGGACACGACCTATATTTAAACAAACAATTTCAAAAAAAGTTTCATCACTTATTGCCAAAATTTTACATAACAGAATAATATATACATAGGCCTATATGCAATAGAAATATTATAATGACAAATGGCAGGGTAACACATTCGACCAACATCACAGTTAACCCTTTCCAGAAGATAAATTTAGCCTTCTACCAGAAGAGGATCTGTTACAAAGTACCTGTAAGTATATAAATTGCAGATAACTGGCACAAAAAGAGACCGACCGAGTTTCCCCGTTGGCTGACCGAGTTAAACCTTTTCGGAACAAAACAGTGTTTGGTTCTTTTTCTGGGGTAAAAGCCACGAAACCCATCTACCACTTGACAGGAAATGATATATTAGAGATCCCTTTACCATTACCCATATGCACTATATAGCCAGTTGGTCCGAGACAGACGGGAAACGACAAACATGACGCGCTTCTGAAACCTGTCCCGAGTTATACCGAATTTCCCCTAACAACTGATGACTGTCGTTTCCGCCTCGGGGGTAATCAAGTCTGTCATGCAACACCTTACAACCATAACTACACCATCAGGTTCTAACCAAATACCAAATAACACCTCATTTATTTACATATTTTACATGATTGACAAGATCCACGTGACATTTGTTTTGTTTTCGTTTTGGTTCATGACAATCATAATTGCGAGGTGTCGGCATCTGGATTTCACCAAAAAATGCAAACATTTTACATGAAGCACTGGTTTATTAATAAGTTTTTAGGATTTTTTGTGTATGTCATTGCCAAATTAGGTAAAAAAAGACGTAGCTATAAGCGAATGTCATTGGTTTTCGCGGTTCCGGAAATACAACAAAAACAGCAGGTTATGAGCTTGTTACTGATATATAGGTCTTCCTATACATCTTAAACAATCAAATGAAAGCCTCTTTGTATGATTCCTGATGTCATTTGTTTCAGCCAATTTTATTTAACCAAAATAGTGGTGTAGGAACATTCCAGATATTAGGGGCGGGGTCAGAAATAGTAACTGCTTTGTTAGTATACTTATAATAGTTATTATTGTTTATTACAACTTTTTTCATAAGGAAAACATATATATAAATAATTATTATTTATATTTTTTTGCTTCTATTTATTTCATTCTTTAGTTACAAGATGTATATAAACCAAATCTATTATTTTCAACCAACATTTAAAAAAAGATTGAAGCAGGAAGGGTGACACAGCTCCAACCCACCACCCACCAACCTCCGCCACCGCCAGTTCCAGCGCCCAATTCCATTTCAATGCAGAAATATTATCGCTCCTTTAAAAAAACAAAAACAGACGTTTGCTTGCAACACTTCATGTATACAATATTGCTTTTTAAAAAGGAACTATGTGTAACAATATCAATGATAATCATTCTAAATGAATAAATCACTAATTACTAATTGATCAGTTCCCTATAACATTAGTGTACTATGATCCGTTAACAAGTGAATTGAATTGAATTGGGTTTTAAGGCGCATCAACACATGAAAGGTTATATGGCGCCTAACAGGCTTGAACATGCCAGGCTCATCCTCCATGTACATCGAGATAAAATATGGAAAATGGGCATAAAATCCTCTCATCCTGAACTGCAGAGTTGCTGCAAATTCTATCGTAGAAAACTCCATTTACGCTGGAGCCACGTTTATTGTATTTTCTGCCACTGCTCTTTTGATTTGAGCGAGATGGCATCTGAAACACATTTAAAATATACATAAAACTCTAGAAGAAATATGGCTCTGGCCAATAAAGCCAAATGGCTCCAATTTCTCAAATTTGGCTCCACCTTTTTTAATTTGGCGCGAGTGGTGGCGCAAGAAAAAAAATGGCCAGAGGGGGCCCTGTGTTCCCCACTACCCTCCCCCCAACCCCCACACACACCCCACTCTCAAATATATGTTGTGTGGTCAAATTAAGATATAGCCGAGAACAAAAATTTGGTTTATATTTCGAATATTTATGTAATAATATTCAAAATATAAACCACATTTTTTTATGTGTTTTGTGAATACTGCCTGTGCCCATGCCATTGTGAAGAATAGCGGCATTTTTCTAGAAATTGTGAAAATTGTGAAATATTATAACAAAAGAGAAATAAACTTTTTTCACTTTGATTTTCAGTTTCAGAGGTTGGAATTGAGATATGTAGCAAACCAAACGAAATATCAGACTAGTATCCTTACTTTCCTGTATTTACCCAAAAATGGGTAATGGGGGTCCCCACTATGATACAGTTGCTTGTGTTTGTTTTCTTGCGATTTTTGAGATTTTAATGCGAGAATATCGCGGAATCGCGGCCTAGAGTGATCCCTGTCAGTATAATATATATATGTGTGTGTGTACATGTACTTAATAAACACTTGCCTTGATTGTTTTATTGTTTCTTGTTTATTAATTGACTTATACATTACAATAATTGATTAAATGGAATAACTATGAATGAATAGACCATAATAGTATCTAATAGGGACCAATCGAAAATGGTCACTCCCAACAGCAAACACACTGACCCAGCAAAGACAAGCATGGCACCAGAAAAAAACATGGAGTGGATTGCTGAGAAGCTGGAAACATCTCATCCCAACATGTTCCAGATTGCTGCCATTGGCCAGCTGCTCCCCACTTCAACAGTTGACTGTGAGAAAGGATTCTCCACCCTATTTAAAGCGAGTGAAAACAGAACACCGTTCAACGCTAAGCAACAAAGTTCTAAACAGCCTCATTGCAGTCTCGGTGCAGGGTCCATCTCCAGCAGACATGGACTACGACAAGTGTGCTGAAGACTGGCACAAGTCATCAAACCGAAGAACCTCTCTTCAATAAAGAAATGTAAAAGTGCCATGAACTTATGTGCTTGAATTGTGATGTGCTTATATTATCCATTTTAAGGAAGTTTTGCTTGTATATCGTTTCTGTTGAGTTGTTTCTGTTGAGTTGTGTTCTGTACATTGTTAGGTATGTTTTTGTTCTGTTCTGTACAGTTGTTCTGTTTGTCTGTTACTTGTGGATCTAATTGAATGTTTTACTAAATTGTGTTGTTAACTTAAATGTGCTTTCTTTTCTGTATAATGTTTTGTCTGTATATTACATGTGGAAATGAGTTAATAAAATACTATTTTACTGTATAATTATATTCTCTTTAATATAGTTCTTCCCCAACTTCATTTTATAATTAAAAATCATCTCGGGTATATGGTGCGCCCTAGAATTGGAAAAACAAATCTACAGAAACCCACCCATCGTGCTGCCTATGCCAGCGCCTGAAAAAAATCCTGTGGAGGACCCTGCTGAGCCTGGTGAAAAGCACAGTAGTTCAGATTCCTGGTAGAGTTCTAGGTGATTGTGGTCTACATTAATCTATTCTCTGTATTCAAGGGATTGCCAATTCAAGATGTTTAGCATGTTGATGACGCTGCTCGTGTAGTCAGTCATTCAGACATATAACATGCAGAGGTAGAAATGTTATGTTATACATTTCTAGGAAACTTCCGTATTAAAAGGGATAATGACAGTTCCATTCAACCAGGCAACATACCGTCACATCAAAATATTTAATAAAAGGTCTGGTAGGGTGGAATTCATCCCACTTTTTTATGTGACTAAACAAGTTACCTTGATATAGATCTAGCTGGATCATCCAAAACATTCGAATAATTGGATTTCAACTCGTCTAAATTTCTATCCAAGCTTTCTACCAGTTTCCTCAATTGGTCATCCACTCCGTCGTTCTTAGAACTAAAGTATTGCGTAAATAACCCTCGATTTATTTCAAAATTCAAAGAATCAGCCAAAAAAGTGATGGCATGTCTACATTCTTCAGATATTTATCTACACACCGATGTAGCATCGTTCAAAACATCGAGTGGGATTTCAAGTCCGGCTTCTTCATACGAACCAATTTGTTTTAACATCTGTACGTTCCATCTAGACACCATGTGTACTTGTTCTGTAACTCAGATCACTTTTAGGTTCATTAGTTTCATCACTATCAGTATCCCTGGACGTTTTCTCTTCATAATCCTAGTTAAGTCCCTAGTTCAATGTTGGCACTCAATTTTTTTTCAGGTTACATTGCACCATTGATTTTCCTTCTTTGTTTTATATAGGACGAATGTATATCAAGAGATAAAAAACGCGCATTTTTCTCAGTAGAAAATTTTAAAACACATATAAATTAAACGATCGAGCGTCCGCCAATATAAAAATGCAATAAAAACAGGGGGTCATTTATCATATAAGAACAAGCCAATCTGTTGAATGACGTCACGTTCTATTTTGACACGTCACAGATAGATTTACCCCATTTCTACTTTCGCTTTATTGTCTATGTCAAATATAATTAAATATCTCAAACAAACACTAATCAATGTTCACAATACATCATTTGGCTGAATTATAGGTAATAATAACAAAAAGCAATCAAAAGCATGCATTTTGCAGGGAAACGTTTTTTATTAGCACTATTTTACTATACACCACGAAGGCACAAACGCAATGTGCAATGTAAACCTTCACTCAAAAAGCGCAATTTCAAGCGGCATTCCGAATGAGATCCTCACACAGCGTTAAAACAACAATTTATTGACAGCATGAATAATAATTAGTTTTGTTTACGCTTGTATATGTTATTTCGAGCGCCCGAAAGAGAGGAAACGGATACATAGCAATTCGGAAACTCATAATTTCACCAACTCATAATTAATAATAGATTACATATTTCTATGATTCTTTAAACAAGCTCCGAGGATAGATTTCGATACAGGGTTTCACTATCAGCGACAGACGAGGCCATATACGAGGCTACGGGAAGTAATAATAACAACAAATATCCGCTAGGTATTAGTATTCTATATGACGATACTATAGTGTGTACCCGCATGTTTGTGACAAATACTCCCCTCCCACACACCCCAAATAGCTTATCAGGACAGTTATACTTAGCATTATTGAGATTTTGCTGGGCCACACTTTTTTAATTCGGGATACGGATCGGAACGATTGTCATCGGACCTCGTTAGGTATTTGGTATCATGTAATGACGCAAGTATAGTGTGTACCCAGTAGGTTTGTCAGAAATACCCTTCCCACAGACCCCAAATAGGGCTTTATCAGCAGTAATACATGCATTTTATGATGACTTTGCTGGGTCATCATACTTTCAATCGGGATATAATTGCCACCAATTGTACGGATCTCGTAGGTATTGGTATCCCTGTATGACGCTATAGTAGTGTGTACCCCGCAGGTGGTGTTAGAAATACACCCTCCCACTTACCCCAAATAGGCGTAGCAGCCAGTCATACATTAGCATGATATGATGTATTGTATATGGGCCACCATACTTTTCCAATCGGGATAAGATCGGGACGATTTCAACGGACTCGTTAGGTATTGGTATCCTGTATGACGGCTAGTATAGCGTGTACCCCGCAGGTTTGTTATAAATATCCCACCTACATTCCCCAAATAGGCTTATCCAGGCAGTCATACATAGCATGATATGATGTGTTTGAAGGGCCGCCATACATTCTATCGGATATGATCGGACCGATTTTCAACGGATCTGCTTAGGTATTTGTATCTTGTATGACGCTAGTATAGCGTGTACCCCGCAGGTTTGTTAAAATACCCCTCCACACACCCAAATATGCTTATCAGCCAGTTATACATAGCATGATATGATGTGTTCTGGAGGCCACCCATACTTTTCCATCGGGATATGATCGACCGATTTTAACGGATCTCGTTAGGTATTGTAGCCTGTATGACGCCTAGTATAGACATGTACCCCCGCAGGTTTGTTAGAAAAACCCCTCCCACATACCCCAAATAAGATTATCAGCCTGGTCATACATAGCATGATATGATGTATTTGATGGCCACCAGACTAATCGGATATGATCCGGACCGATTTCAACGGATCTCGTTAGGTATTGGTATCTTACATGACGCTAGTACAGAGTGTACCCCGCAGGTTATTAGAAATACTCACTCCCACATCACTCCAAATTGGCTTATCAGCCAGTAGACTTAGCATGATATGAGGTGGTTTGATGGGCCACCATACCATTCAATCGGGATATGATTGGACCGATTTCAACGGATCTACGTTAGGTATTGGTATCTCTGTATTACGCTAGTATATTGTGTACCCCGCAGGTTAGTAGAAATACCCCTCCTCACTCCCATTCTCAAATATTTTTATCAGCCAGTTATACATAGCATGCTATGCTTTTTTTGATGGGTCACAAAACTTTCAATCGGGACATGATCGGACTGATTTCAACGGATCTCAATAGGTATTGGAATCCTGTATGACGCTAGTATAGTGCATACCGCGCAGATTTGTTACAAATACCCCTACAACAGACTCCAAATAGGCTTATCAGCCAGATATACATAGCATGATAGGATGCCTTTGTCGGGCCAGCATACCTTCAATCGGGATATGATCGGACCAATTTTAACGGACCTCGTTAGGTATTGGTATCTTGTATGACCCTAGTATAGTGCGGGTTCTTGGGCAATACATTTTCCCTTAGCCTCGTCCGTAAACCGGGATGTCCCGTGTATCGGTCTATCCTCCGAGCACGTTAATCTATTCGATACTAAGAGTAGGGCATGTTCGTGGAATCCTATGTATCCTTCCCCTCTCTCTGGGGCGGCTCTAAATAACCTGTACTGTGTTGATGAGCAATTAAACAACATTCAATTCAATTTAATCCAGTTATACATAGCATGATATGCTGTCTTTGATGGGCCACAATACTTTCAGTCAGGATATGATCGGACCGATTTCAAAGGATCACGTTAGGTATTGGAGTCCTGTATGATAATATTCTAATGTGTACCCTGCAGGTTTGATAGAAATACCCCTACAACATACCCCAAATAGGCTTATCAGCCAGTTATATTTAGCATGATATGATGCCTTTGATGGGCCACCTTACTTCAATCGGGATATGATCGGACAGATTTTAACGGATCTCGTTAGGTATTGGTATCCTGTATAACACTAGTATAGTGTGTTCCCCGCTGGTTTGTTAGAAATATCCCTCCCACAGACCCTACATACCCCAAATAGGCTTATCAGCCAGTTATACTGAGCATTATATGATGTCTTTGATGGGCCACAATACTTTAAATCGGGATATGATCGGACCGATTTCAACAGATGTCGTTAGGTATTGGTATCCTGTATGACGATAGTATAGTGTGTACTACGCAGATTTGTAAGAAATACCCCTCCAACATACCCCAAATAGGCTTATCAGCCTGTTATACTTAGCATGATATGATGAATTTGCTGGGCAACCATACATTCAATCGGGATATGATTGGACAGAATTCAACGGATCTCGTTACCCCACTTACCCCAAATAGGCTTATCAGCCAGTTATACTGAGCTTTGATGGGCCACCATACTTTCAATCGGGATATGATTGGACTGATTTTAACGGAATTATTTTCTGTTTTACTGTAAAGGTGCTAGATAAAATGGGTGTCAATAAGAGGATGTACAGTTTATTGTTTGTTTCACAAATTCAAAGAAGGTATTTTTAGCAGTTAAATTATTGGCTTCTGTCTGGATAAGCAACTATATGAAACAACTGGTCCAGCTTATTTCAATTAATTATAGGTTCATACCAGCGGCTTTGCTACACGTACACAACACAATTTTCATCTACAACAAAAAATTTAACTTTTTAATGACAGAAGCTTCTGCAAACCAGGACCCACTCGGTCTGCAGATATAGCTCACGTTTCAACATGTTTTAAGCAATTAATATGTTCGTTTAAACTCTGTTTCATATATCGCACATTTAATTCATATATTTACAATATAGCTGAGAAAACCGTGAGAAAACGTGTTCCACACCAAAACAATCGATGTCAACACAAACTTAAGTAAAAGTTGGGAAACTCAAGTAGATTATGTCAGACAAAGACATAACAATTCAAGTTGAAATTCTCTTTAAAGATCAAGCCACCAAATAAGTATCTGTAAAATACCTTTATCAATTAAAGGGACACACGGCAATCTATATTTTTTTAAATCTGGCGGCATCCCGTTAGTTTTTCTACATAACTTGCATTTGTCAGTCATTACTATTACTTATAAGAATAATAGACAGCAAACTTGTTTTTACTTGTACTTATTACTAACTGTTCATTTTTTTTGCATCAATAATATAATTAACATATGTCAGAACAACAAAGAAAAACTAAATTTTTATTTAATTACATGCAAGCCGTAAATAGAATGAGACACTAATTTGAATGATTGATAACAATCTCAAGATTGCCATGTGTGACGTTTTGCCTAGATGGAAGAATTCGACTCCAGACACATTTGGTAGTTAAGAAGTCTTCTCAAAGTGTGGCTCCATGCTTAATTTACTCTAAACTTAAGTGACGAGCACCTTCCACTTCAGACACAGATAGTGGACTGGCCGCCTTGCCAACGCAATTGAAGAAAAAACAGTGAGGCATGATTTACATCATATATTAAAGTATTAACAAATAAAACAATAAAAATCCACTATAAAATAAAAAGCGTAATTCTATAACAATGCTTGAAGCAAGCAAGAATTTGTTATTGCTTTAGTGTATCAGCTGTCCTTGGCCAAGACACATAAACAAACATAATTAATCTGTTGAACACTTTTTAACATCAATAATAAAAGCATGCTAAAACTATAACACAGATAAGCTGAATTTATTACTTTTGTTTCTAACACAAGACAACAACAAAAACTAGGTATTAATACTTCTCGATGACTGAGGGATGGCAAACAACCTGTGAATTATACATCTCTCAACCCTAAATAGATAAGTATGTATACTGCAAGTCCCTCCATAGTTACAAAGTTTAGGATATGGCCCAGTGGATGCGCAGTGGCCTTCAAATCCGGGTTCACACCTCTATGGTGCCACTGACCTGCATCGGTGTGTTCTTCAATGGGCATGACATTTTCCCTTAGCCTCAACCGTCCAATGGGGATTAAACCATGCAGTTCCATTTATCAAAGTCTCTCCTCAGAGAACGTTCAAGGACCATAGGAATCTATGCATTAATAGGAGTAGATCCGGTTTCCGGATTCCTAGGTATCCTTCCCCTCTCTTGGGGCGGCTCTAAATAACCTATACTGTGTTGATGACCCGTTAAAAAACTTTCAATTCAATTCATATAAGGTTTGTATAGACCTCAGTGGTTAGTCATCCCTCAGTGGTTAAGGAATTTGTCCCTACCCAAACATTCTCTCTTGTTTCTAAGCTCACTGTACCTGTCTACTGATATGTACAGTTTTGCTCTCAAGATGTAAAAGAAATCTCCATAACAAAAGCACCTAGAAAACTTCTTTGTCTTATAAAACGTGTAATTCCTCGCTACACGTTCAAATCCACATTTATGCCTTAAAACATACTAATCAAGCACTACTTATGCAAAGCTAGTGCTACCAAAAGTAAGCAATATAATTAGTGTGCAGCACTAAGTTTAGCATTAAATTGTTAGAGTGTTAAACATTTTGCAGCAGATCTTTATAATTTTATGAAAAACTATGTTCTTTTTTAACGCCTTTGAGTCATCAGTATCTAATCATGCACCACATAAAATGCCAGTGTTTCCTTTCAGTATTGCCTAGAATTGTGCCCTTAATATTTCCCTAAGCTACCTGTTCTGTTGCTAATGAAATAATTGTTTTATATACAGCTTCTACGACACAACTCAGATAGAATTTGCTAACTCCTACATTTTTTGAAGATATTAAAATAAACTCTGAGGTTTTATATAAAATATTTTAAAAGCTCTGTTTAATAATCACATTATGTCTAATACAAGATATGTCACGGAAATGCTTTCTTATAAATTTATACAAACTGCATTTATGGAATGAAACAATTATATAATTTATACGTATGTTTAATTATTTTTACATCGATATAATTTTTTTAAAATTCCAAATGAAACCATGCCAAAATATAATGTAACCCTACTCCTAAAACAGACTGAATTCGATTTGCATCAGATAATTTCCCTAATAGCTGATTTTTTAAAACTAAAATATGTTTTGGAACAGTCAAACCTGGTCCTGCGACCACCTGATTTAAGCAACCACCTGATGTAAACTACCATTGTGAGTTCCTCCCGATGATATTTGCTATTAATTTATATTGCAATAAGCGACAACCTGTCTAACGCGACCAACGACCGCATAAGTTCATACTTAAAGACCGTTTATATGATCAATATGCGTTCACCATTTTTTTCTTCGGATAATCAAAATCCGCAAAAAACAATTTAACTCTCAACATGGTAGAGGACCATAAGATAATGCAACATGCAAAATATCAGAACTCTAGGTCTTGTAGTTTCGGAGAAACTGAAAAGTCACGGGGCGGAGCCAAATTCACACCAAATTTGGTCAAAATCCGACATGCAGTTTCAGAGGAGATGTCGTTTAGAGCAATTGTTGACAGACGGACGTCCCTACGAATGGTATATCTTAAGTGTTTTTTTCCATTGTTTAAAATATAAAAAAAATGACCTCTTAAGAAGCAATAGGCTTAGGTGGTTACGAAATAAATCCTATTGAATTATTTTGTCTTAAGCCACACCTCCTACCACCTCAGGTAGTGAACGTGTGCACTGATGAACAGATGGACAGACAGGCGGACGAAAAGTGATGAGCCTTTGGTTCATTGTAAAATGTCTTTTTTTCAAAATTATAAAGGTTTGATATAGTTTAGTGCCCTGGTGACAACAAACCTTAGTTATGCAGTTTTAAATGATTCAAGTATTAACACAATGCTCAAATGGTAATAACAAGAGCTGTCGGAGGACAGCGCGTTCGACTTTTAAAGACATTTCTATAAACTTGTCCACCAATGTCAACAATATATTGACCAAGTATCAAAGACATAAAGTGAGACAATCACATAAAGTTAACTGAGGTTAATTTACCTAACCAAGGTTAAGTTTGGGGTAAAAAACGCAAAATATGACCTTGCCCTTGGTATTTTTTGTCGTCCAGCGATGCGATCAGGTATAAAACAAAAGAAATTAAAGTTATCAGAAAAAGTTAATGAGGTTAACTTACCTAACCAAACTGATGTTTAGGGTAAATAACGCAAAACATGACATTGACGTTGGTATTTTTTGTCGTCCAGCGATAACAATACATATCACCAAGTATCAAAGACATAAAGTACGACAATCACATAAAGTTAACTGATGTTTAGTTACCTAACCAAGGTTAAGTTTGAGGAAAATAACGCAAAATATGACCTTGACATTGGTAATTTTTGTCATTCAGTGATGTCCACCATGCCAACAATACATATTACCAAGTATCAAACAAAGACT
Source organism: Cyrtodaria siliqua (assembly GCA_037043455.1). Lineage (NCBI taxonomy): Eukaryota > Metazoa > Mollusca > Bivalvia > Adapedonta > Hiatellidae > Cyrtodaria > Cyrtodaria siliqua. The sequence goes on from JAWPHD010000522.1 coordinate 133,551, forward strand.
TTAAAGTTATCAGAAAAACTTAACAGAGATGAACTTTAATACCTAACCAAACTGATGTTTTGGGAAAATAAGCCAAATATAACCTTGGCCTTGGTAATTGTTGCCATTCAGTGATGTCCACCAATCCAACAATACATATGACCAAGTATCAAACAAAGAAAATGAGGCAATCACATACAGTTAACTGGGGTTAAGTTACCTAACCAAGGTTGTTACCTAACGAAGATTAAGTTTTGGAAAAAAACGCAAAATGTGACATTGACCGTGGTAATTTTGACTCAACAAAGCATCTGACAAAGGTTCAGAAAAAATCGAGCAGCGGTTGTTGAGATATAGTTGATTTAAAATGTGTCCGCCGCCGCCGGAAAAGTGACTGCTATGTCTCACTACGCACTTTGTGGGCGAGACAAAAAGACACATGATAAAAGAAATTAAAACATGCGAAGATAATTGGTGGAGGAAAACATAAACAAAAAATAATACGAACAAGAAAGTATCGACAAAACATAATAGGAAAGTAACATGGACTGCATATAGAATTTTGTTGAATAGCAGGACAATAACGGCTAGAAGTACTGCATAACCCGATAAGTCACAGCAACATAGGACGGCAACCAATGGCTTATTTGGAAACTGATAGTCGATACCATATTAGCCTTATAGTTGTCACAGTATTTTCTGCTTTAACGAATATGTATAAACTCGTTTAAACCCGATATTCCATGAAAACACCACAAGGCAGACACATTGTTGTTGACACACAGGCCAAACCAAACAAAGCGATGACTCGACTAATTGTTGACACACAGGCCAAACCAACCAAAGCGATGACTCGACTAGTTGTTGACACAAAGGCCAAACCAACCAAAGCGATGACTCGACTAGTTGTTGACACACAGGCCAAACCAACCAAAGCGATGACTCGACTAGTTGTTGACACACAGGCCAAACCAAACAAAGCGATGACTCGACTAGTTGTTGACACACAGGCCAAACCAAACAAAGCGATGACTCGACTAGTTGTTGACACACAGGCCAAACCAAACAAAGCGATGACTCGACTAGTTGTTGACACACATGCAAAACCAAACAAAGCGATGACTCGACTAGTTGTTGACACACAGGCCAAACCAACCAAAGCGATGACTCGACTAGTTGTTGACACACAGGCCAAACCAAACAAAGCGATGACTCGACTAGTTGTTGACACACAGGCCAAACCAAACAAAGCGATGACTCGACTAGTTGTTGACACACAGGCCAAACCAACCAAAGCGATGACTCGACTAGTTGTTGACACACAGGCCAAACCAAACAAAGCGATGACTCGACTAGTTGTTGACACACAGGCCAAACCAAACAAAGCGATGACTCGACTAGTTGTTGACACACAGGCCAAACCAAACAAAGCGATGACTCGACTAGTTTTTGACACACAGGCCAAACCAAACAAAGCGATGACTCGACTAGTTGTTGACACACAGGCCAAACCAGCCAAAGCGATGACTCGACTAGTTGTTGACACAGTATCATACATTTTAATCTATATGATCATTCATGACTATAAACATATGTGTGGTTTGGTTTACCTACACTTTTACCTACACAACTGCTAGCAATAAAACCCCATATGAATTGATGTTTATGATTTAACAACAAAACTACACAAAGGCTCGTGTTTTCCAGTCCAAAAATTTCGTAAATAATAATTCAACTGAACTGAAGATGCGGCGTATTTAATGCATGTGCATTTCATGTGAGACAGGAAAACATTAAGGACAGTGTCTTTATTATTTGTTTTGGAACGAATAATTCTTCGAGAACGCCTCCGTTAATATGTTTTTGATGAAATTCAGAGCGCTGTGAATGTCAAGATTTGATATATTATTTCAATTATGTTGTCAAACAATATGGATTTTTCGTAGCAAGACAATTGATGATCGCATGTATGTTTAGGTTTATATCCAATTATTGTTTAGTTAACGACAAGTTGACAACGACAACAACAGTATTTGCAATTATTTCTGACGTAGATATCATTTGCTTAAAACATTCAAAAAAGAGCATATATTAGTTAAACTCATACGATTATTTCTAATTGTAGTTAATGGTTTATTATACAAAAAGTAGAATATCATGTAGGTGTTTGTTGGTCAGTCCACTATTTTATGCTTAAAACACTATATCCAGATGGAATCACATAAGCTCAACACAGATGACATCATGTCTGCGTTTGTCTGTCTGTCCTACATTAAATACGTATAATTTTTATTTATACATTTTCACATAAATAGGCCAGGATAAAATATTACTTTGAAATTAAATTAAAAACTCAATGGAGTATTTTACATTATTATTGTCTATTTCTCTTTTATTACATGTGTAAAAAATTGAAATACAAAGAATTAATCTTTATGTTAGATCATTTATTTAAACTATTCAACTTAAATTGTAATTCCAAAATACTGAATATTAACAACACGGGCTTCTATTATTATCAGAGTTTAGTGCATTTCACATTTAAGATGATAGTGCACGTTTCAGGTGAATATTTGTTCATGTTTTTTTTCATTTTATTCTACTTTTTTTAATAACTCCTCTGTGTGCAATGGCAATATACGATCAATATATACTGAATATGGAACTAAATATTATCTGTTAATTGTCAGGGTCGTGGTTCTGTTGAAAAACGATTAGATGTTTTTAATTACTTGAAGTTTAAAAACTGTGATATATATTGTCTGCAAGATATTCATTCAACTCATATATCTGAAAAGTTTATTGAATCACAGTGGGGCAGTAAATGCTTTTTTTCTTCATATTCTTCAAACTCAAGAGGAGTAGCAGTCTTATCTAATAAAAACATAGATTTTAAAGTTCATAATCATATAAATGACCCTGACGGGAATTATTTGATAGTAGATTTAAATGTTGATAAAAACAGATTTACACATGTTTCATTATATGGCCAAAATATGGACTGTCCTACCTTTTTTGAAAACCTGATTTCACAGGTAAACACCTTCAATAATAACATCACTATTCTCTGTGGCGATTCTAATGTGGTACAGGATCCAGAACTAGATGGTTTTAATTACAAATACATTAAAGGGAAACTGTCCGTAACTTTTAGGTTATAAAACACCCAATAATTATGTTCGCAAACATTCTACACTAAACATTATTCAATATTTACTAATTAAAAGCAAGATTGTTTAACGGAATTCAATCGCGGTACAAAAAAAAAAAGCAAATCCACTTCGTGGGTTTGAACTCGCAGCCTAAACTCGCAGTAAAAATAAGTGTGCGTGAGCGTAAAGTTGTCGGAACCCGCTCCCGACTGAGCTAAGCGGGCTATACGTATTACGCAATACATACTATGGTGAAAACTTAGTGCGCTATGGAAGTCACGTGGACGCATAAAAGGTAAATATTGTGGGTCCCACTTTATTTACATTTAATAATTAAAACTTTTTTTTCAAACTCACGAATGTATTCCTACATACTTCTTAGGGTCTATCCTCATGTTTTCATGTATAAATTTCAATGAATAAAAGTCAGACAGTTATTTGGTTATGCTCAATATCTGCTTACTTACGGACAGTGTCCCTTTAACAATGTTGCATCACATAATAAATTGCTAGAAATTAAAGATCAATACAATTTAGTTGATCCATTTAGAGAATTCAACCCGGATACTAGGCAATATACATGGAGAAGGAAAACCCCTTTAAAACAAGCTAGGCTTGATTTTTTTCGGAATCAATATTAGAATCAATTAATAATTGTTCAGTTGCATCAAGTTACAGATCAGACCACTCTATGATTATTTTGAATATTACGTTTACACCTTTTAGAAAAGGTAAGCCATTATGGAAACATAACAATAGTTTGCTGCAAGATATAAATTACTTAACTTTTATAAATGAAAAAAGCAAAGACATAAAAACTCAGTATGCAGTACCGATATATCAAACAGATAACATAAAAAATATACCAAATGAAGAAATTCAATTTACCATGAATGACCAACTATTCTTAAAAACTTTATTAATGGAAATTAGGGGTAAATCAATTTCGTATTCAAGTTTTAAAAAGAAAGAAAATGAAAGAATTGAAAAGGAATTAATAGATGAAATTGAAAAAAATGAACAGGATCTATCACAATATAATATGGAACGACGAGAAACATTAAACGATTCCTTAAAAAATATAAGAAAACTAAAAATGCAAGGTATATTAATTAGATCACATGCTCAAAAAATAGTAGAGGATGAAAAGCCATCAAAATATTTCTGTAACTTAGAGTCTCATAGTTATTCAAGTAAAATAATTCCAAAAATAGAAAAAGAAAATGGTACATTTATTACAAACCAACATGAAATTGTAGACGAAGCTAAAACTTTTTACCAAACATTGTATAGAAATAAAGATCCTGAACTTTTAGATGTAAATTTAGAACTTGAACTTGAAGTTTGCACAGTGCCTAAATTAAGTAGCCAATAATCCTCTGCTATTGAGGGGCTTTTAACATATGAACAGGCTAATAATTCGCTTAAATCTATGGCAAATAACCGCAGTCCTGGTACTGATGTATTTAGTGCAGACTTCTTTTAAGGTATTTTGGAGTCAGATTGGTCATTTTGTTATAAGATCACTAAATTATGGTTTAATAAATAAAGAGTTATCAATTACTCAAAAACAGGGAATAATAACATGCATCCCAAAAGAAAACAAATCTAGATATCAAATAAAATACTATAGACCAATTTCTTTACTAAATTCTATATATAAAATAGCATCAGGAGCAATAGCGAATAGAATAAAAACAACATTAAATAAACTAATTCATAAAGATCAGACAGGTTGCATGGCAGGCTGATATGTAGGGGGAAACGCAAGGATTTTATACGATGTTGTGCATTATGCAGAGGAAAACAATTTACCTGGCTTACTTTTATTATTGGACTTTGAAAAAGCGTTTGACTCACTTTCATGGAAATTTGACTCTTTTTGGTTTTGGTAATTCTATTATATCATGGGTCCATGTCCTTTATAAAAATGCTACACTAGCAGTCACTCAGGGAGGTAATATTTCATCTTTTTTAACATAGAGGTTGTCGACAGGGAGACCCACTATCTCTATATATTTTTATTCTATGCTCTAAAATACTAGCAATTAAAATCAGAAATAATAAAAACATTAAAGGAATTAAAATTAACAAGACTTAGTTTAAAACTTCTCAATATGCAGACGACACATCCACAATTCTTGATGGATCAGAGTCCTCTCTATATGAAACACTTAATGAGCTCACAAAATTTGCAAATATCTCAGGGTTATGCGTAAACTTTGATAAAACACAGGTTGTGTGGATTGGAATTAAGATATACAGTAGTCAGAAAATAAAACGAAATGGAAACTAAACTGGGGAAAAAACGATTTTAAATCATAGGAATATATTTTCATGTCGATCTAGAACAAATTAATAATATCAATGTTTATACTAATTTTGAAGAAAATATTATATGTGTTAAAGTACAAAAAATTGGGGTTAGTGACCATTATCCAATTTTCTGTACTCGTAAAATAAATTTTAAAGATAAAACAAATACTCACTAATCTATTAAGTATCGGTCTTTTAAAACTTTTGTTGAGGAAAACTTTATTAACGATCTTAAAAGCATATCATGGAGCACACATGAAAGTTATATAGATGCAAATGACTTACTTAACACCTGGGTGACTAATTTTTCAAGTTTTATTGATAAGCATGTGCCGCTTAGAATACATAGGGTTACAAAGCTCCAACAACCTGATTGGCTTAATTCTGATATTTTAGATGCAATAAAGGAAAGAGATAAATGTAAAGCAAAAAATGATGCTCAAAATTACAGAATTTTAAGAAATAAAGTATGTAATTTGATTAAAGAATCTAAGAAGTCCTCTTATGAAAGAAAAATTGAAGAAGGCAAATCAGATCCAAAGTCAATATGGAAAATATTTAAAGAAATAACAGATAATTGTGAGATGGCAAATGAGTTTAATAATTTTTTTGTAAATATAGCTGCAAATTTAAAAGAACCTATTTCAAACTCAGACTTTACAAAAGTAAAGCAATTTGTAAATCGCACTGTTCCGGACAAAATGTACTTTAACATTCCTTTCATAACAGAAGAACAAACTCGTAAAATGCTTCTCAGCCTAGATACATCCAAATCCACGGGACTTGACCAAATTGGTCCTAAATTACTATAATTATCAGCCAATGTAATATCAAAAAGTATTACATATATTATTAATTGTAGTATAAGACAGGGAATTTTCCCAGATACGTGGAAAGCTGCTAAGGTTAATCCCTTATTCAAATCAGGTGCATCTGATAATGTAAACAACTACAGACCAATTTCTATTTTACCAACTCTTTCCAAGTTGATTGAAAAACATGTGCACAACTCATTTGTTGAGTTTTTAAATTATTATAAATTACTATGTAAATCTCAAAGTGGGTTTAGAAAAAGCCACAGCTGCGAAACGGCTTTAGTTCATATGATTGACAAGTGGTTAAAAGGATTAAATGAAGGTAAATTTGTTGGTGTAATAATGGTTGATTTTAGGAAAGCATTTGACTTAGTGGATCATAACATTCTTTTAAAAAAGATGCAGATCTATAAATGTAGTGACACTACAGTTAAGTGGTTTAAATCTTATCTAACAGATAGGAAACAAAATGTTTCCCTAAATGGGTATCTCTCTGATAAACAGTTAATTACATGTGGTGTACCACAAGGCTCTATTTTAGGACCTCTCCTATTCTTATTATTCATAAATGACCTTCCTATTTTTCTTGATGATACTGTATCTAATACAGACATGTATGCGGATGATACCACTATCTACGATGTTAACACATCAAAAGCAGTAATTGAGCAAAATCTTCAAACTGCTTTAAATACCCTCAATGCTTGGTGCCTAAATAATGGTATGGTTTTAAACACAGAAAAAACTAAAGTGCTCTTAGTTACTACACCTCAAAAGCGTGCAAGACTGTTCCAAGGCGGTAGCCCTATTGTCAACCCTTTTGTGTTTGTGATGTCGTTTGCATTTTTTTGTTACTTTTGTCTTTTCGTTTGTCTGTTTGCGTGTTTGTTTTTGTGTTTTGTGGTTGACTGTCGTCCTTGAATGCTGCTTTCCCTGTCCGATATTTTTATCCTTTTTTGTTAATAACAAATTATCATTAACATACAATAACATTGAACTGCAACTTACAACAGGTGATAAAATTCTGGGAATGCATATAGATGAACACTTGAAGTGGGATAATCACATTATGTATATTCGTAAGAAAATATCAACCAACATCCGGCTACTGTCAAGAATAAAATCATATATTCCTTTAAATTACCGGATAATATTTTATAAGGCATATGTTCAACCTCATCTAGATTACTGTAATATAATATGGGGAAATACAAATAAAGCTAACATACAACTGTTATTACGTTTGCAGAGAAGAGCATGTCGTACTATTTTAGGCGACCAATATACCACACTAAATGAAGCACTAGTTATCATTAATTCCCTTAATATCGAGCAAAGGATATTTCTCCAAAATAGCAAAATTTATGTATAGAGTATCAAAACATGCAGTCCCGTCATATATTTGTGATATGTTTCATCCTACTGTTATCTCGCAGAGAAATCTACGATCTGCTTACGAATTAAATTATATAACGCCAAGACCAAACACCGAACTATTTAAAGGGAGTATGTCATACGCTGGAACAATTGTGTGGAATAGCATACCTTCATATATTAGAGAATGTACTTCTTTAAAAAGCTTTACATCTAACTGCGTTAAATGGCTGAAAACACAATCATAATGTAATTATTGTAAATGTATTGTTATGTATGGCAGTTTTAGATAATTATTGACATCTTGTGTACTGTGTGGTACTTTATTATGCACACCACCACCTCAAACCATGTATATAATTATGTATATATATTAAGAATGATGTGTGCATATAGTTGTAAATGTGTGTGCATGTGTGTGTATTTGCATGTATGTATGCGCAATATTGTAAAGGAAATATCACTGTTTTGTTATATATGTTTTACATTGTACATGTATATGTATGACTTTGCAGAGGGCCCCAAGAGAGATTATTGTTGGCTAATTGGGTCACCCTCTATAAGTAAAGACATTCATTGATTCATTCATTCATTCATTCATTTAATTATAAGGAAAAAATAAATACTATAAAATTTAAAATTAAACAATGGAAAAGAAGATATTTGACCCCATTAGGGAAAATTACAGTTATCAAAAGTTTGCTTTTACCTATTTTAAACCATATTTTTTTAGCATTACCAAATCCTAATGAAGACATAATCAAAGAAATAAATTCAATTTTTTATGATTTCATATTGGGCGAGACAGCCAAAATAAAACAAAAAGTTATTATTAAACAATACATTGAAGTGGGGTTAAAAATGATCAAATTTGAGCATTTATTTTAGCCCTTAAGGCAACTTGGATTAGGAGATTACTACGTATAGTGGGAATCTGAACTGAAATAATAGAACACGAAATTAGTTTATCAAGTTTTACCAATTTTGGAAATGCTTACACAGAAAAAAAGATCAACACAATTAGCAATACATTTTGGCGGGATGTTCGTAAATCACACATTAACATAATACAATAAAACAAAATAACAACTTTTGAACAGTTTATTCAGACGCCCTTATTTCAGAATAATAATGTGTTAGTAGGTGGAAAACCCATAATAAATAAGCTATGGAATGAAAAAGATATATATTTTATTAATGATATAGTGTCAGAAAAAGGGGAATTTTTAACAGGAACAGAATTTAAAAAAGTATACAACCTGAAAACCAACTTTCTACAGTTTCTTGGAATAACTGAAGCAATAAAAAAATTAGCAAAGAAACATTGCATGACTATGAACCACAAGAAAATGCGAAAGCCTTTTTTACCCACCACTATAAATATATATTTTAAATCTATAAAAGGATGCCAATATTTTTACAATGTTCTAAATAATAATGATGAAGTACCCAGTTCAAAGTTTAAATGGGAGCAAATTATAATATTTCAGTGGAAACCTGGAAAGATATATTCTTATCACCTTTCAAATATAAATATAGTTCAACCTTACAATGGTTTCAAGCCAGAATTAATCATAGAATTTTACCAACACGGAAATACTTGAAAATAATTAAAGCTGTCCCAAGCTCATTATGTCTTTACTGTAATCAAGAGGAAAGTATTATTCATTTACTCTGGACATGTCCCTCAACAAGATCATTTCTTCAAAAAATACAATCATGGTTTATAAGGAACAGTATTACTTTGCCTTTTATTTTTACAATGTTCTAAATAATAATGATGAAGTACCCAGTTCAAAATTTAAATGGGAGCAAATTTATAATATTTCAGAGGAAACCTGGAAAGATATATTCTTATCACCTTTCAAATATAAATATAGTTCAACTATATAAAACTATATAAAAGAATTATTTATATTTAATATAGGAGAACAATATATACAAGCTGATTTGAATATCATATAAGAAATTAAATACTATATTTTCTCGGCCAAAAAACTAACTTCTTCATTATCTATTACCGCACTTCACAACAGACTTAAACACTCCTTCAGGGAAAAGCAATATATAGCAGTCTAAGATAATACCTTAAAAACCTTTGAAAATAATTGGAACAAATACAAAACTTTATTCCAAGATTAAATTTATTAAACAGCAGTTTAGTCCCTTCCAAAGAACTTGTGTTATATCCGGGCTCTCGTAAAACAAAGGTTAAAAAAAAATATAAATAGATTTAATAAGTAAAAGATCTACTACTGTAACAAACAAGACATGTGACTAGACCCTGACAATAACATATTCCATAATGTAACATATTATTGATATTGTATTATATGGGTAACCGTGCACACAGAGTATCTCATTTTTTAAATATTTTTTACATTTCTTGTATATGATTAAGAGAACGTCCATTAAAAAAATGCTTTAAGACATTATAAGATTGACTGCAGTTTTTACAAAAATGAGTGAAAGAGTATGAGAGGATATTTATGGAATACATATATTGATTTTGTAAAATCTTGTGTATAACTCTAATATTAGCACATTATTATCCATGTTGTTTATAGCCAAATAAATGGGGCTTGTAGAAGGGCTGAAAAAAAAAGAAAGAGAAAAAAAGTAGAACTAAAACATCGGTTTGCAATTGCCCTTTCACTGAAGTTCATTCGCAGAAAGAAAACGGTTACGCAGAATTACAATATTATACTGATACCGTCCGCCTCGCATGTGAGACGTCGCGGTTTCAATTTCCGGCCGGTCATACTTCATATGATAATGAGATTAGTAGCTCCCTTGCTTAAAGCTGAGCATATAAAGAGTGGTTACAGGTCTGGTCATCCATCCAGGTGTCAGTATAATTGGAATGGGTGGGGATTAGTACCTTCAATAATTACAGATGTTCTCCTTGTAAAATACCGATATAAACATTTCGTAGACCACGTTTACTGAACGTGTTCCACATAACGTTAATATCATTCGAATAACAGACTTCTGGATTCGTGATATAAATAGATTCTCTCTGCGCATCTGCTTTTGATGTTAAAACATAATTACGCCATGATTATTTTAATTGATAGCGCTTATCATTCTGTTTCTGCTAACAATGCAAATGGGTAATCATTTATTTACGATTCCACTCTCCTTGATTTTCATTTCGTATAGAGAAAGAACTTCTAAATTACTTAGTGCTTTTTTTTTATTTTATTTATTCAAGATGAGAATATCGGCATAAGCAATGTGATGAAATAAACCGGGTATACATGAAATTTCTATCTTTGTAATTAATTGTTCATTAAATATCGAGTTAAGTAATATGTATAATCGTTTTACTCTTTTTATGTAAGGCATAACATTTTGTTAATCAGATCGTAACAGTTCTGCTGTTATATGATAATGGATTTATGTTTTTAAATATCGTGTGTAAATACAACAGGCGCGGGCTCTACATTTCTAGATTAGACTATATATAAAAAAAGAAAGAAATGAACTGATGTATAATGGATATTGTGTATACAATAAGTTCCATCCTCTTTTAATGAAGTAACATAAATTGGAGTAATATGTATGATTTTGTGTAATTTTCTGAACTACTTTTGTTTGCTCATTTAACTATAGATACATACTGATTTTTGGTCGAAGTATTAGGAAAATTTGAACGTAATAGTATTTCTGTTACCGGTGTTTTCTTTGCTTTTTTTGTAAGTGTGTATGTGCGTGCATGCGTGCGTGAGTGAGTGAGTGTTTATGTATGTGTGCGCGAGTGGTTGCATATGCGTGCACGACATTGATACAATATAATTATATCTTCATTTTGCATGAACTGCCATTGACAACTGTTAAGATAATTATATATGTTTAACATGTATACTGATAGTCCATTATGTTTAACATGTATACTGATAGGCCATTATGTTTAACATGTATACTGATAGGCCATTATGTTTAACATGTATACTGATAGGCCATTATGTTTAATATGTATACTGATAGGCCATTATGTTTAATATGTATACTGATAGGCCATTATGTTTAACATGTATACTGATAGGCCATTATGTTTAACATGTATACTGATAGGCCATTATGTTTAACATGTATAATGATAGGTGATTTGGTATTTTGTATGAATAAAGTATCTGTCTATCTATATTCAATATTTTAAAACAAAGGATTGTTTTTATTGTTTAGACTATATAGCATGTCCATGCGGTTAGGTCTTGCATATATCAAATTTACCTCGGTTGTTGTCCGAAATTTTGTTATTTTTACTGATCCCGTGGAACCAGCGGGTCCAGCATTGGTGGCTTTGAAGTAGAATACCGTTTAAGCCGGTGATAGGGTGTGTGATAGGTGTTGCTTCTGATACTACTTCTCATGAGCTGATTCAATAAAACCAAGTCTGCTACTTATTCGTTTGGTTGTGTTTGTTGCTTCCAAAGAATCACCTTAATCAGTATGTATTTGTCTATTACAAAACTATTATTAAATGACTTTGTTCGTATTGAAATGTATATTGTAGGTTAACGTGATATTTACATGATGTGACGGTATTTAACAAATAAACTATATATTCAATTCTGGTATTCAGCATGAGTGACGAATTATAACGAACTTCATGGCGGGAATTTCTTTATTTACACTGTCCCGTATTTTTGGGTTGACAGTAGGGTAAGTGTTATTTTCTTTTGCCTTTTTTTCATCTTTAAATGTGTTCTTTGTTTCTGTGTGTGTTTGTGGTTGACTGTCGTCCTTGAATGCTGCTTTTCTTGTTCGATTTTTATATCTATATTTTTAGAAATTAAAAATAAACAAAAAAAAAAATCAAGGTAATAAAGGAATATAAAAATATCGGACAGGGAAAGCAGCATTCATGGACGACAGTTCAACCACAAAATACAAAAACGAACACGCAAACAGACAAACGAGAAGGCAAAAGTAATAAAAAATGCAAGCGACATCTCAAACACAAAAGGGTTGACAATAGTGTTACCGCCTTGGAACGGTCAATCACTGTATATTAAACAGAACAAACAATCGGTCCGAGGAGTGTTTGAAGAATGTTCTGATAACCACATGGCAAGTTTCATCTCTTTCAGCATTTATTATGCATTAAGTCTAAGAATTCGAAACAAACTGCATTGACTATGCTGTCAATATGTAGTTCGGTTCCTGTTAAATATATACAATATTTTAAAAAGTCAATGGAATTTGAAACGTGGGTTGAACTATGTTTAATTTCATATGTTCATCACATATATACTATGATGGAGTAATGCATATTTTTACGATTGGAATAAAATGACAAATTTAAAGAAGTCAACATCAAAACTCAGTGTATTCGAATATGTCAAAAACAAGTGGCAGTAACTGCTGTGGTTGTTCAGTACAATTATATGTATACATCCCGAGGTGTTTCTAATAATGTCTTATCTCTCGCTTGCGTAAAACCTTGCTTGTTCATCTTTGTAATATTTTTTTGTTTCTGTGCGTGTTTGTAGTTGACTGGTACTTATTGTTTCTGTGCCTGTTTGTGGTTGACTGGTACTTATTGTTTCTGTGCGTGTTTGCTGACTGGTACTTATTGTTTCTGTGCGTGTTTGTTGTTGACTGCTACTTATTGTTTCTGTGCGTGTTTGTGGTTGACTGGTACTTATTGTTTCTGTGCGTGTTTGTTGTTGACTGCTACTTATTGTTTCTGTGAGTGTTTGTGGTTGACTGCTACTTATTGTTTCTGTGCGTGTTTGTGGTTGACTGCTACTTATTGTTTCTGTGCGTGTTTGTGGTTGACTGCTACTTATTGTTTCTCTGCGTGTTTCTGGTTGACTGCTACTTATTGTTTCTGTGCGTGTTTGTGGTTGACTGCTACTTATTGTTTCTGTGCGTGTTTGTGGTTGACTGCTACTTATCATTTCTGTGCGTGTTTGTGGTTGACTGGTACTTAAATGCTACGGTTTCTGTTCGACTTTTATATCTACGTACTTTTGATATTAAGATGCTTTTACAATATATTCTATGATATATATTTTTTACTAAATGATAATCATTAACTTCTCGATACAATGTATGGAAAATACGGATGCTACACTTCCATTTAGAGTATGTTGAACGTTGATATTCGTCTTGATTGTAGAGGAAGGTGAAATGCCTTGCGGTTCAACTAGGCATGAATGCAGATAAAAATACATTAAACCCTTAAATCATCCGGAATATGTTTCACCAAACATTTTGTTAAACAAAACATACTTATTTGTTTCAAATATAAGTCGATTTAAAATATATGCAATGGACAAACTAAATTATTATGTTATTCATTGTGTTAAATATCTCAATACATTTTTCGATTTAGGTGTATGTAAACAAAGAAGTCCGCTGGTTGGCGACTATTTTGGATGTCAAAATGTCAAGATTGCACGTCGAATGACATACAAGGCAAGCCAAAGTATAGATGGGTATTAATCTGGTTTAGTCAACTAGTTTCCACTGTACATTTTCTTGAACATTCTCTCAGTGATTAAGGTGAGGAATAGAGATAATGAAAGAGAATTATGAAGACACACGGAGGGATACATGGACACTGTGTCATCGCATCCACTTTGGTGGTCTAGTGTTCAAGTAATATCCATAGCGCATTATATAATGAAAGCTCAATTATCGACTTTGGTATTTCTGTTCAGTAACCAGTGACTAAAAACGGTTGCGTGGAGAGAAATAATCACCGATCGCATTTCATAAAATGTATTATGAAAGTTTGAATCAACTCAATATACCAATGCATAGTTAAGATACCGGGCAGAATTTTGTTGACGTCCTTTGTTGCAACGTTATATGACGTTTCGTACTTGTCAGATAGTAAATCGGGCGTTTTATGGTCGCACATTTGAGATGTCAGCTAATTGAGCAACGTTTTACAAAATATATGAATTAGACGTTTTATTATCTCCTTTCGATGTTACTTTTCCAATATAACAATATAACTTACTCGTTCTGAACGCTCCATTAAAATGTTTTGCTTTTTCTTCTTCTTTTGTTTTGAAAATGTTGACACCAAAATTACCTAAATCATTCTAAACGCAGACACACGATGGACAACAAGCCTTCAAGCACAATACATCACCGTCTTGATTAGACTGGTTTGGATCCAGATATAAGACTATGTCGTAAGAATGGGGATAATCCCGCTATTGAAACTGTAGAAAATATTCTGTGATTTACAGATCGTGTGGGTAAATAAAATTGACATGATGAACAATTATTTGCATACTTGCAATCATTTGTTAACTTTGATATGTGTCTGACAGTAAGCACTTTATGTGCATGGCATCCGAAGTGTCGGTTTTGCCGTGGTAAGTACACTTGTGACTAAATTAGGGACTTGACGCATCAAGAAAACTGCCAACCTTCTATTATTAAATCATTTTCTCAATCGATTTACATCGGTGTGTTGAGAGAAACACGAAACCGGTAGGTTAAAATAAGTAACAATGTCTTATAACAGTTTTGAGTTAACAGTTTAATCAATTGGAGATTTTCTTTCAAAGTAATAAACTGCGCGGCAAGAAGGTAGGTTCTTGTACCTTAAACTATTGAGCCATGGGCTATGATATAAAAGTATTGCTTATGTCAGACAACAGGAAATAAACTGAGCAGACTGTGTATTTTAAAACTCAATTAGATACACATTCACTTGTAAACAATTTCATGGTTTACTCAATATGTCAATTATTTTATTCCTTTAGATTTAAAGTAGTTTCCTTCAAGCTACAGAGTCCCTATATCAATCAGTTTCTTCTTTGTAGGCGTGTCTTAATTTGTAACTTCATGTTCACCAGCTCATGTCGAAATCGGGTATTTAAGCGAGCAAATATAGGAAATAAAGGAAATCATTTAATGTATATACATCGACCAGTGCACATCGACCAGTAAATAATAACACTACGGATTTTTAGTCGGGGTACCTTTTACGGCCGCCACACAGCACTAAACAAACGCTAGTGTGAATGTCAATAAATACAGAAAAGGTGATCTCTTGGGAGCAACACAAACAAACAAGAGAGAAAAGCAGCAGACTCTGTTTTATAGTGTCTGTTCATAAGATGGAACACATCCCATGCCTCCTAGCACCGGCTTAAGCGATATTCTACTTTAGAGCATATAATTATGCTGGTTACACATTTCAACATGTTTAAATAAAGCTTAAGAAAGACTTTGATCAGACTAAATAAATTAAGCTATTAAATAACATTGAACGGATGTTAGCCTTTGAGTTGTATTGGTCATGAGCAATATCGTTAAAATAATTATGACCTATTTGCAAGGAATTCTTTTAAAGATATCTGCGGGATATATTTTTGTTAATTTACATGCTCTACATAAATTATAAGTTCCCTCTTATTTCAATGTAAAGTGAGGTTATTTTAGAATTTAAAACTTTGGTTCGTTACGTTCTGCGTTTTTTAACACTGGAATCACAGAACATTGATTTAACAATAGTTTAAATATGTCTTAATCGTAATCCTATGGTATTATGAAATATCTGATAGTTACATAGGTTCGTGAATTTTAAATGTGAGGAAAGAGCATCACATGTCATGCCATTTTGTTTTTTAATTCTTCACAGAATACAATATGATGTCATGTCCAATGAGCGTAAATTTCTGAACTTATTTTATATTTTATGTATATTCATATTGAGCTTTAAGACTAAAGATGGACTTCTTATTGATAAAATTACATAACTAACTAAATGTATCGACAACTTATAGCAGAAATTAAACATTTATGTACAGGTATATCGTATTTAGAAATTCCCAATAATTCCGTTTCTTATTGCAAGACTAAGACACTCATATCTAAACGTAGCTTATGTTATTACAGGATTATTGATTGAAACAGTTTTTAAATATAACAAAATATTTATCAATCGCTAAAGCTAAGAAATCATATGACATTCAAATCGCTTAAAGGTTTGTTATATGTGTGCTTGTTAGTTGAGTTTGTCTAATTGTATCCTGACTAGGTTGCTTCCGGCTTTCCGTCGTCAGTAATGCATTAATGCATGCCGTGACAGTTGATATTTGTATGGCTTCTAGTGATATTTAGGTGATCTTAAACGAGTTCCCATTTCTCATGTAAGATTTATGACACGGGTTATGAATTATTTTAATTTTAACCAGTCTTTTGGCGAGTTAAAACTAAACGAGTTTCGTAAATTTTAAATGGAATGGGAACGAGTTAACGATCCTTTTTATCACAAAACATTGCAATCAAATTAGACAAGCTTTAGCGCCAAAACGTCATAAAATATGTGACGTCGTAACGTCGCGTCTCACACATAACGTTGAGTATAAAGTGCAGTTTACGCCAACTTTTTAACAAACCAACAACAGTGTTTTGTATAACGCGCATTATTTTTATAAGCTGTCACAAATAAGAAGTTTATGACTCAGATCTGGGTGAATTTATAATAAATAAAATAGTTTCAGTTAATAAATTTGCGTAGTGTTACAGGTTGAACTCAACCAATCAAAATCGGTCCAGGTTGTATTACACGTGTGTCATACAATGGAATATTAAATGGGTGTTCGACACTGCTATCAAGGGACGTTATGTGATACAATTGCACAACGCAGATGTAACTGTGCTTTATCCATCACTGCTGGTTTGCGTCATACCTATCTTTGTAAACATATATGTTATCCTGCTACATGTCATGTCGCTCATTGTATTCCTTTATAAAGGTCCTCGATGATGTGTTACAGCTCATTTCAATACAGCCGTGTCTTGTTTAGATTAAACTTCTGAGCTAGCATATTTCAATCAGCATTCTTGCGTCTAATACAACGCTTTACTGACTCGTGATTTGGAAACATTACAATAATTAGAGGTTAATATACGGCCGTGGTGTGCCTTTTGTGGATAATGGCACACCTAGTGCCTTAATAGCCCGAGGGCCATGCACTAGGTGTGCCATTATCGACAAAAGGCACACCACGGCCGTACATTTACATTTTTATTACATACCTTACTATAAATGGAGAAGAAGAACAAGAACAAAACGGTACGATTTAAGCATATTAGTAGTCTTAAGGTGAAATCAATTGTTTTGCAAATAAATGAATTACGTCTGTTAAATTAATAAACTACTTTAAAATCAGTTTTCTGCCTTGACTGTTTTTAAAAACCACGTCTGCCATTAGATCTATAATGATTTATTTCGATGTTTCAACGGAACTGGGCTGTGAAAACTGCTGTCGAGATTTCAACGTCCGCTCCTATTCTCTATAGCTCTCCCCTATGACGTTTTTGGTGCTTGCTGACGTTGAAGTCATGTTGCTTGATGACGTCGACGTCATCGCGTGCGGACAGTCTGTTATAAGTGTGTGCCGATTATGGATTTAGAAAAAGGACTGATAATCATTGTTTTTCTACTGAAATGTGTAACTATTTATAGTAAAGTATGTAATAACATGCACCTAATAAATACCTTATTATAAATAGTAACACATTTTAGTAGAAAAACAATGATTATCAGTTCTGTTTCTAAATCATAATCGGCACACTGTGCCATTATGGATTATGGAAAATCGGCACAGTAGCAACAGACTGTCCGCACGCGAAGACGTCGGCGTCATCAAGCAATACAAAGACGTCATATTGGCGCGCTACATGGCTGAGAAGAGGACGTTGAAATATCAACTGCAATTTTCACGCCCAGTAAACGTTTGAAGCTTTGAAATATATCAATAAAGTGAAAACAAGGAAGACAACTAATTTAACCTAATTTATTAATTTAATGTAATGTATTTATTTGCCAATTAATTGTTTGCATCAAATGCTACTTGTATGTTGTATGTTTAATGTACACCGTTTTGTAAACATGTCGACGTATTTTGACATAAAAATGCACTGATTGTTCTTATTCTTCTTCTCCATTTATAGTAAGGTAATTTAATAAAAAGGCAAATATATGGCCGTGATGTGCCTTTTGTCGATAATGGCACACCTAGTGCATGGCATTCGGGCTAAAACCCTCGGGCCACAAATTTACATTCGCCACTATGCTTTCCTCTTTGGTTGTGCGATGACTGGACAGATTGTGGACCCTATGATGACGTCTACCTAAATCCGCATAGGACGGCAGCGTCTAATGCTTGTCTTAAATCTTGTCTTGTCTTACCCTAGATGGTTTGTTATCTTGTTGCTCTGGCTTCTGCCAAGTCATTGAGAACTTGATTTGTGACTTTCTAGACTTTTGTTTTTATGTTCACATTAACATGATCATGTATGTCTTATACTTATATTGCCTGTTAATGCTGCGTTATTTGTTAGAGATAATAACCCGGCGGGGATATCCTTATTCACACTGTCCCGTTTTATTGGGATGACAGTAGGGTAAGAGTGAGATTTGGTGCACCCTAGAACCTGGTTTAAACCCCCAGCTTCCCATTTTAACACTGACCTTTCCAAGGCGGTAGCCCTATTGTCAACCCTTTTATGTTTGGTTTGTCGTGTATTGCATTTTAGACATCTTTAAAATTGTTATTTGTTTCTGTGCGTGGTTTTGGTTGGCTGAGGTCCTTGAATACTGCATTTCCTAATCGACTTGTATATCTACTTAATATACTATCACCATTAAGAAGCTTTAGTTTACTTATATTTTTAAACAGGATTTCCGCACTACCATTTATCGTCGTGTACTGCCTATCCTAAAAAAGCTTCGCTCCGTAACCCGCCCCACCTGCCCCGCCCCCACCTCCAAATCAGTTGTAGCGCTACCATACTTTATAGGTCGTTTATATTGTGTTGATATTATTCGTATGCACTATCATAGTTAAAGGTGAATGTCCACATTTTTGTAGTATTACCAAATAACAAATGTAACTTTACTTAAACATCATATGAACATTTCTTGATAGTCCCCGAGAGAAAATGTATTTAAAACCGCTACTAAGTTGAATGAAAAAAAAATGTATTAGTTGCATGACGTATTATTACTTTTATCACTGTGTGACTGCACGGGAAAATGAGATTAAACCTGAATTGTACAGCTGCAAACTGTTGCCAGATAATTGATAAATACATTTACCTGTTCAAAGTATTCTACGTCATGAAATAAAATCTTCTTCTCGCTTTTCACAGATATTGCAATGTGTGAAATGTAAATACCTATTGTTGTGTATTGATTTCGATTTAAATAAACATAAACATGTTCATGAAACAAAATTTGGCTGGAGAACTTTAAAGATACCTCCAACTGGTCTTAAATGAAAGCTTATCATAGTCGAATTTCAATGCCGTATTACGTTTGCTCAACAAACATCAATAAATGTGAATTTTTACAGGTGGTAGGAAGTTATTTTTTGTCAGCTAATAACTATTGTTTGGCCTTTTTTAACACTCTTCTAATATTGGGGCACACTGAATGTGTTACACCTGCCGTATATACCAAAAGGCAGCCATCAGTCTGTGTAATGCAGGTTCTTCTTGTACCACTTATGCCTGGTCAATGGTTAAGTGTTCCAAAAACACTAGTTGTCTACATGTTTGTCCAGTCTACCCTTATCCTTTCCCCTTCAACTTTCACGGATGATTGTTTTTGATATATTATGTGTTCCCTGAAACAAACAAACCAATACAGTAAACTAAACCATTCAAAATGTGTGTATATAGTTCCACTGAATTAAGTAAACAGCAAACTATGTTATGGTTAAAGACACTACGTTAACCTCATCAGGTATGAGTTTATTTTGTTTTCGATATTATATACATGATCATTTATGTATTTTACTTTAATATATAGCCTATTAATGCTGAATTATTTGTTAGAATATAACTTGGCGGAGAAACATTTATTTACACTGTCCTGTTGTTTTATTGGGTTGACGAAAGGGTCATAGTGATAGTTGGTGCATCCTAGAACCTGGATTTTGGCCACTGACCATTCCAAGGCAGTAGCCTTATTGTCATATTTTGCCTGCTATTCACCTGTGTAAGTATTGTTGTATTGTCTCAATCAATCCGAGACTGCAATAAGTGTTTTTAATTCATTGTGTTCGGCGATCTCCAATTGTTTTCATACTATTTTTGAACGCAATCATGTTTAAGTAGGTTTTGTCTATTTTCATATTTACGTGGATTTTGTCCACTAACTTGTAAAAGTTGGTTTTATCCACTATCATGTTTAGGTTTTGTCGACAGCTATGCTCAAGTCGACAGGCTTTGACTACTTCTTTGTTTAAATCGATTTTGTATTTTATCATATTCAAGTAGAAAGTTGGATTCATCCACTACCCTGTTCATTGCCATGTTTAGGTAGATTTTGTCTATTTTCTTGTTTACGCCAACCTTGTCCACTACTATGTTAAAGTTCACTACCATATTTAGGTAGGCTATGACCACTACCACTTTTCAATAAGCTTTGTCCACTGCCATATTTAGATAAAATATGTTCACTACCATATTAAGGTAGGCTATGTCGACTACCGTATTTAGGTAGGCTATGTCGACTACCATGTGTATGTAGGCTATGACCACTACCATGTTCCAGAACACCTTATTCACTACCATGTTTACGACGTTTCGTCGCCTACCATGTTTAGTTAGGCCTTTTACAATACTATGCAAGTGTGTTTTACCACCTATAAATCAAGTATCTACTTTTATCCCAGATCAGGTGCATTTCCTTGTTCAGTGTAGGTGTGTTTGGTGTTTGGTATGATCTATTGTTTCACTGTTCTAGTATTACCCAAGTGGTGTCGTCATTGATTCAAGTACGCGCGTGATAAATATATTATTACAAGCTTTCGAGTATATTATTATATATTAATTTACATTTTGCAATATGATCCTTATCAACAACTGGACACACACTCCTGTTGATCTGGGTTTAGCAACGACGCCTTGACTTGCACACTTCCTTGTACTGAAGTTTGAAACTCTGTGCTCGTTGTTAATGCGTTTGTTCTTGATGTTTGCTGAAGGTGAAACTGTTTTATGAAAGCTTTCCAAAATTGTTGGTTGTGACACACATACACCAGAGGGTTCCAAATACATGCCGTTTTTGCCATTAAAGAAGGCAACGCCACTAAAAATGGCGAGATTTTGTATAGGTCCATGTTAAGGAACGATTCACAGAAGCTTATTACAGCATAAGGTGTCCAGCTTACTAGGAACGAAGCTGAAAGCACACAATAAATTCAATAAATTATAAAATCAAATATTGCATGAAGCGTATATGTTTAATTATTTCGTCTAAAAACATACTAGTCGGTGCAACTATACTTATTCAAGAACCTATAATACATAAACTGAAACACTTGGCAGCGAGAAAAGTGTATGTACGTGTTTATGTGTATATTTACTATATTATAGAGATAAATACATCCTGTAATACTAATGCCGGAGTTAAAGTTTAAGGAAATTCGCATAGAAAAAAAAGAGTAACATTCTTAGGAAATATTTCAACCTGGGTTTGCATGCATGCGAAGCGAGACTTTTGTATCGTTACTGTAAGATGCTAGTTTAATATCAAGCCAATGTACATTCCTGTAACACGTTGTATCTAGTAACATGAAAACTAGTGATGAAGAAGTAAACATTTCAATGGGAATTCAACCGTGATTCCCATTGGATAAGGCAGGCACTCAGCTGCATCTCAATATTATACAAATATCCAAATGAAGATCCCCCAACCCACCACCGAGATGTAAGCTGTTTTAATGTAGACTTGTTATGAAAGAGATTTTATGTTGAGTCTTTCACCAGATACCCAGGCAGATGTTATTGAAGCCTTTAATGACACCTCTCGGTATCTGGATGACATATTGAACATTGACATCCCTTTCTTTCCAACTATGGTTAATAATATTTATCCTAAAGAACTTCAGTTTAACAAAGCTAATATATCTGATAATAACGCTTCTTTTTTTGATTTCTCTCGATTGAAAATGGTGAAATTAATTAGCAAAATCTATGACAAGAGAGATGATTTGAATTTTGACATTGTTAATTATCCCCACTTGGATGGGGATGTTCCCCGAGCAACTTCTTATGGGGTGTATGTGTCTTAACTTATTCGTTTTTCAAGAGCTTGTACTCGAGTTGAGGACTTTAATATTCGTAATCTTTGTATAACTAAAAAGCTGCTCAATCAGGGTTACCGTTACCATAAACTTAGTAAAACCTTAGCAAAATGTTATCATAGTAACCCTGATCTTCTTTCCAAATATAAAAGTATTTTAAGGACTTTTCTGCGACAAGGACTATCACAACCTGACTTCTATGGTGATGTGATTTATAAACTTCGTAAGATCCTTGGTCATGATCACTTTCATACTATCTTAGTTAAACTTGTTCAAAAGTTTATCAAAAGAGGTTATGACCCTATCATTTTGCAACGTACTGCATGCTTGGTGGTGGACCTTTTTACAGTTCGCCATTATGCTTCCTCTTTAATTATACGATGACCAGACAGGCTGTGGACCCTATGATGTCGCCTACCTAAAGCCCATTGCGACGGTGGCGTTTGATGTTTGTCTATGATCTTTCTTGTCATGCCCTTAATAGTTTATTCTCTTGTTGTTCTGGCTTCTGCCAAGTCATTGAGTACCCTCATTGTGGCTTTCTAGGTTATGTGTTTTTTGTATTATATTTACACGAGCATATTTGTGTTTTACTTATATTGCCTATTGATGCTGCCTTGTTGGTTAGAGATTAGATCATGACGGGGATTTCTTTATTTACACTGTCCTGTTTTAATGGGATGACAGTAGTATAAGTGTGAGGTTTGGTGCACCCTAGAACCGGTTTAAACCCCCAGTTTCCTACTTTGCCACTGACCGTTCCAAGGCGGTAGCCCTATTGTCAACCCTTTTGTGTTTGTGATGTCGTTTGCATTTGTTATTACTTTTGCCTTCTTGCTTGTCTGTTTGCGTGTTTGTTTCTGTGTTTTGTGGTTGACTGTGCTCCTTGAATGCTACTTTCACTGTCCGATCTTTTTATATTTCTTTGTACATATTAAAACACTAGTCCTGACTTTCATGTCTTCGCACATTACCCGATAAGGTGTGTTTATAAAGATAAGACAATATACAATACCAATTGTTAATGCAACAGTGATGGTGACTCGTATGTCTCGTTTCACTCGTCGTTTCTGTATCCACTCAGAGTTGGTACGTGTCTCTCGCCACACCTGAAATGCGAAAAACTGACGTATACACATTTGGTGCAACAGGTGCAATAGGTACAAGAAGTTATACTCTCTTACAGCGTAAGCATATCTTTTACATATTCACTGGTCTGACAGATATAATACCAAAATGAAATAGTTTACTACAGATTTTTTAGGGAATATATTAAGGACGAATAAAAGTTTGAAAGGAAAATCAGTTTAAAAACGATATGCTCCCGAGTTCAATGACGCAATCGTAAATAGAATAATCAACCATACAATACATACATAAGCTCTCATTTTTTATAATTAAAATCCTTCATTAAAAGGTTTGAATGTCCAGGTACCGTAATTATTTCCATTAATCATATATATAGACACAGTGTACAGGTGAAACACGTCAAGAGCAGACATGTGTGTTGCTATTCATAAAGACGTGATCAAGTCCTTAAATACTTATAACAGGTGGGGAAAATCGTTCCTCAAACGGGACTCGAACCAAAGTCTCTGGTGTACCGTACCATCGCTCTAACCACTGTCGCTCTAACCACTGAGCTATCGAGGGCATACGGTTAGGAATCGATTATTCTCCATTTATCTCTACCCAGTTACACTGTTATAGTGAAAGTTAAGTCTGATAGAGGTTCCATCTGCAATTTATTTAGTTTCAAAATAAATTATTTCTTGGGGAATAACTGGATGGAACTTATACATTATTCAATTTTTACGCTTATTTTCAACTTACGCAAACTGTATGGCACATTAACAATATTGACTACTACAATGTTACCATAGAAAATACATTCAGTTTGTTTCGATGCAATGGCATTTGTAGGCAGACCGAGATATTTAACGATACCTGGCGGCCTCTGCCAGTTAGGTGATTTTTGCCAAATATAAATGTCATTGGCTAAACACTTACTAAAAGGATTTCATAACTGTTCTACATGTTTATCTAAACAATAAAAATCTCTAAATAAAGGAAGAGTTATCATTTATTACATTTTTTTTAAATCTGTAAAAACAAAAAAACAAAAAAATAATAATTTAAAACCAACAACAGCAATAAACATTATTCGGACAAGCTCCAAATATATCGGAACCACCCCTATCTACATAGGACACGTTGCTAAAAAATAACAGGCGAAGCACCTTTAAGTACATCGGACACCTTTACATACTGACATGACGAGGTTGGGAATTTTGTTATCTCCATGAACCTCTTTAACATTTAGACTTTTTATAAATGTATCTATATCAGTATATCACAAAAATGGGATCCCGGAGTGAGATCATTTTACATCTTGAGAATATGATTATTGATGTAAGGCCATTTGACCCGCGGACTTGACTAGTCTATGACGGTTCTTGAGAATAATTAAGGTCTCGGCAGTATCAGTAGGCTACAGAAACTGGCGAAACATTTCTAATTGGTATTCATTTGGTATCGGAACGTTTTTGGAAGAATATACGGAGATTATCATGAAAGCAAACCTAAGCAGTCGTCAACCGAAATGTAGTCGTTTGAAATATCATTATTGAAGGTGTATGTTCACCAACTTCCTAAGAGATGACGGGCATCCGCAACTTTGCAAATACCCCACCTATGGAATAGCTAGGTCAAATTAACAATAATCAGAAATCAGAGTCAAAGACGGAATCATTCGTGTTGTAAGTCCCGCATTCCAGTGCCGACTACGACGACGATGAAGATGACATATAAAATAGTTATGGTACAGACTCAAGGCGTGACCTTTTCCACTACTATCTACTCCCGACTTTTGTCGGGGTCACCCTATGTTGCAAGGTCGGTGAATGGTCAGATTTCGGAGTATTCTCGCTGTTGAGATTCTTTTGACCAACCATAATATTACTGATTAGGATTAGCGCGTATTTCGATTTATAAACAACAAAATATTTATAAACATTGAAAATGGATTCTGAATTGAAAAATGGTAATATTGAAGAGTCTAATACTTTTTTGTCGGATTCGGGCACAACCTACATCTATTCAAATCTGGTGACTTTGATTCTGATGATGATGTTCTATTAGCCAGACATTTAGATCAAAACAGTGACAGTGAGAGAGAAGCTGAAGAAATGCACAGGGAACCAACATACACGAGTGTATTGTGTGCCATGAATATAGCAGACGTCACAGGTAATCCAGAACTAGTGCATGTATTAGAAAGAGAAACAAAATGACATTGATTCTTTTACCTTAATATTTACAACAGAGCTTTTAGCAAATATCGCACAGGAGACCAACAATTATGCAGCTAAATCTAAAATGGAGGATTCCATCTGCAGGTAAAATAATAACATATGTGGGCTTCCAGATTGCGATGGCGATAATACCGTCACTAACTCTAAACATATACTGGTGTTCTGATCCCATGTTCAGACCCGCAGATATGCATCATCATACCATTGCACGTGACAATTTATTGGCTTTGGAATGTTTTCATTTCGATTTTCTTGATTGAATTAATTATTTAAATCGTATCTGTGTTTGTTTGTTTGTTTGTTTGGCTGTTATGTTGATTAGCTTAGAGCCTGCTTTTATTTGCAAAACAGTGATTATAATTAAAATTGCTTATAGATGTTGGGAAATTGTATTAAACAATAATTCCAAAATAAAACTAGAATAAAAGAAATAAGTGCTTACGGACAAATATGATTTTAACAAATCCTGAACAGTAATGCAGTCTAAGTACATTCAATAATTTATAAC
Organism: Cyrtodaria siliqua; assembly: GCA_037043455.1. Classification (NCBI taxonomy): domain Eukaryota; kingdom Metazoa; phylum Mollusca; class Bivalvia; order Adapedonta; family Hiatellidae; genus Cyrtodaria; species Cyrtodaria siliqua. Next base: position 160,089 of record JAWPHD010000522.1, read on the forward strand.
ATACGAGCATGTGTTTAAGACCAATCATATATTTTTCTAATTAATTCTGCAACTCGGATCAATATCGAACTACCTGTAGGGGTGATGTAGTAAGATAAGCTTAGACGCTGTGTTAAGTCTCACACAGATATCACAGATTAACGATCGACACGAAAACAACGTGAATTGATTTATCGCTTATATTCAATGTTTCTTCTCGAAAAGAGAAAGCTGAAATATGTTAACACACCTAAACACATAATTATGTTCTTATATTACATATTTGTCTGTGATTTGTATAGGAAATACTAGGAATAGAAAAGCTATATCTACTCCTTTGCTCTACTGCGAAATATCTCCTAGTGGGAGTTACTTCAATATTTCCCAGTGGTAGTTATTTCGCCTTACGGAACATTGCTCCGTCTTTTCCGTCAGTGGCGGGAACGCCAAATAACGTTCCGATTGTTTTACGGACGTCATCGTCAGACTCCGTTAATAGGGAATACTGATTTCGGAAATTAACGAAGATCTCCGGTTCCACTTGTTTTGTTTGTATTACGTAACGTTGTCTTGGCGTTCTCGGGCAAACTGGTGTAAAAAAGCGTGAATCGTTAGAAATATTAATAAAATATTATTTTAAATGATGTAATATATAGTTTAATAACCAGTGTTTTTGTGATACAATGTTTATGAATGGTTAAACATGTAATGCAATACTACATGTAATTAGGCAGCACATGAAATGCTTCCCTTGTCATTTAAATCTTTCCCCAGCGGTCAAATAACCGCTTATTTCATTTTATAATATTAAATTTTATCAAAATCGTTGCAATAGTTTTCTTAGGGAAAAAAGACGACATATATTATGTTGAATTGACACGACACACTTCAATTACAAGCTACTCTTGTTAAGCTCTCTATTGCTTTTGTTTATGGAAAGTTATCTATAAACTATACGTGTTTTGTCTCCGGTACACGCCTATGAATACATTAAAATGTAATAATTTCAATGAAATGAAGCATACATAATGTTGATTTATATATGATATGTTTAATGTCAGACATTGCAAATCATGGATGTTGCGCGTGTACTCACTGCATCGGCCTCAGCGACTGTACATATGCCTGGTGACATGTACCTTTAAGTTGTTGCCAAGCCTAATTTATGAAAAATTATATATATTTGTGTATTGAACATGCTCATAAGCAAATTGAGTTATATATATGTAGAACAAAGATCCAACTCACAGTTACTCAAAATTAGACATTGACCATGGCTTAAAACGTTTTACTCGATCAATCGTTATGAAGCTGTGTATTATTTTATATTTAGATTAGCATGCACATATCTTAAGTTCTGGAATCAAACGTAAAACATGTGAAGATCACATTGAACTTAAACATTAACCTCAAACATACATCTACAGTTACACATTGTCATTAACGTATGCCACATTTGGGGATCATCCATTGTCTACCTATGTTTACTTCTTTAGCTCAAATATGAAAATGGTTTGGGCACACTATCTCAGCTAGATAAACTATGTTCATGAAAGGTTGTAAGTATAATAAAATTAGGATATGACAGAAGCATGCTGATTGTTGGGCCAGTATGTTAAAATTCATGATTTGCTACAATATCACCATCAAAGGAATAGTCTATGGTGCCTAGATTCCGTATATGTTAAATTTATTTTCAATGTGTATAAGTGTTCAATATGCCTATATATCACATGCATTTAATGCACCTATCATGTAGTAATTTCCTGACAGAGGTTCCAATTTCCGGTGATACGATCAATTAGTTTCAATAACTGTCAAAAGAACTCTGTTCAAACAGTCACATGAGTCTTCGTTTATAGACAGAAAATAAAATTCAATATCGTTTGATAGCCAATGCATGAAACATAAATATAAATTCTTAGCAATCATTAATGTCCACAGCATTATATAATAAGGCATTTTGTGACAACCACCACCATACAAACTCACATTTGTAACAATATTAATGTAGATGTTTACAGAATTTATTATTCTAAATTTAGAAAGTAAGTTTTGCTTTTTAGGAAACATCTAGAATATGGACACAAATATATATATAAGCAACGAAACGTCATTAAAATCGTAACTGTTATAAATGCCGCGGTTGTGTAGTGCCACAATAATTATGCCCGTTCCTCGTAGTCCTACAAACACCACAGTACCCGACCGCCATTGTACCGTCGTTTCGCACTGTATCACAAACTAATCTAAGTTTGAATGAATTTGAATAAGCAATGTTGGATGTTGACGTCGTCACCGTCACAGCGGCCGCATAATGATACATACGTCTCCACCTTCTTCGAAGGTGAGACAAATATGTTTAACATTTGTGAGACGCAAAGGAAATGGAGGTTATTTGCTTGCCTGAGTATAGTGGCATACTTATGCCAGCTTGTTAGCCTGTTTGTCAATTAATTATTTTAACATAACTAAATTATTGCGGCATCCCATTTTAGATATGTTGCCATAAGCATATGGGAATACTTCTTATTTTCACTACTATACCAGACAAAATAATAGTCTAAAGTGCATTGATTTATAAGAAACGAACGTGCTTAAAACCCTGGATGTAACCAAACCTCAGTCTCGTCCTATTATCATCCCAGTGAAAGTGGACAGTAATAAAACCATCCCCGAGATGCTATATCCTCTAACAAACTAGGAAGCGTTACCAGGCAATATAATTATACCACATTACACTTCATGAATAATTACAGCTGAAATTATAGATGAAAGTGATATGAAAATAAGTATAAAAGTAAAACAGGAAATGTGGCTTTTAAAGAACACAGTAAACTCCAAAACACGCAAAACAACACACATAAATGGCAATGTAAAGGCATATGACGTCGCAATCACAAAAAGGGTCGACAATAGGGCTACCGCTTTGGAACGTTCAGGGCACAAAAGGGTCACTTGGGGTTTAAACCAGGTTCTTGGGTGCATTAAACCTCACAATTACCCTGCTGTCGTCCCCAATAAAACGGGACAGTGTAAATAAAGAAATGCCCGCCATGAACCGTTCTTTAACCAATCAGGCAGCATTAATAGGCAACATAAGTAAAACACAAAGATGCTCGTGTATATAATAAATGCAAAAACACAATAGCCTAGAAAGCCACAAAGAAGGTACTCAGTGACTTGGCAGACGCCGGAGCAACACGAGAATAAACCATTGAGGGCACGACAAGATTGCAGACAAACATCAAACGTCATCATCCGTTTGGGCTTTAGACGTCATCATAGTGTCCTCAGCCTGTCCGGTCATAGCACAGTTAAAGAGGAAAGCATAGTGCTGAACTGTAAATGGATCCACCACCAAGCATGAAGTGCGTTGCAAAATTATAGGGTCACCTCTTTTGACAAGCCTTTTAACATGTTTAACAAAGATAGTATGAAAGTAAGGATCGTAAGAAGTTTGTAAAGCACGTCACCATAGAAGTCAGGTTGTGATAGTCCTTGTCGCAGAAGATCTTAAATTACTTTTATATTTGGAAATAAGATCTGGGTAACGATAATATAAATTTGCAAAGGGCGATCACGACTTCCATTAAAATCAATCACAGAAGGCAGTCTATACTTCGGACCTTTTGAAAACAAATACTGAATACGTTTGTCTATAATATCAAACAATTACCAGTAATGACATAGCAAAATTTAGATGTTCTTAGGAGTTTCCTTAGGAGTTTTCCTGTATCAAGGTCAGACACTATTTTGTTGTAGTTGAAACCCATTGCTTTTTTGTACTTATAACCAATTATAGGATTTTCGGAATCTTTGCAATATTTAGGAACAAAATCAACAACACGATTATCTCGAAAAATACTTGATATATCAATAAAATCAGTGCCGTTATTAAGATAAAAAAGTGTTAGAACATGTCTGACGTGATCAGACTCCTTGTCAATATGGGGCCGGAGAATATGGTGCGTATAGCTTTGAATTATGGAAGCAGTGTTATACAAAGGATCTGCTCAAATGAAAATTATGTCTGCTTCCTCGTCAATCAGCTTAAGTGAGGAAATGGATAGAGAGGTGAGACTAGAAAGCACCAAGTGCTTTCCAGACTGTTTAAAAATAGTATGTAGATCAGCGACTGACATAGTAATACGTGATTTCCTTTTGATGTTACCATTACATCTACAACCATGAGACGTAGGTTTACGCTTTCGAATGGAAAAATATACAATCTCTGTGGGATGTAAAAATAACAATATTGATTGGATGTACCGGGAGACCTTTTACGGCCGTCAAATAGCACAAAAAACACAATTGTGATAATAAACCGTTACGTCCACAACCATAAGACCTAGATTTACGCTTTAGAATGGAAAATATATACAATCCCTGTGGGGTGTAAACATATAAATATTGATTGGATGTACGGGGAAACTTTTTACGACCAAATCACGGCACAAAGAACACTGTTGTGATAATAAACCATTACAGTCTTCAGAAGGTACAGTCATAGAATTCCACTAGATTGTCAAGTCATTGAGAAAGCGAAAAGTGAAGTTTATTGACTAAGTGCAAAAGGGTCAATCAGTAAACATGAAGTGCGGTGCAATATTATAGGGTCGTATCCGTTCCTGACGAATGGTCTGATTTGTGTAAAGTATTCGGGAAACCTATTAGACACCACAACATCCGTAGTTTATAGATCATAATTATGTACTAACTCCATGAAACAAAGGCTGTGCAATTCGTAGTCTCAGTAATGCTTAGGTACGACTTGTTCTTCTCCAGCTAGATTTCGTTGCGACTATATAGGTGTTATCTACATAAAGATCACGAACAGATGCTAAAGATGTTCACTTGACATGTAATAACATGAGTTCGATCCCAGAAGTCCTTAACAATTTACAGTACACGAAACGGAAAAACTATTGAGCTGGCACACGATATATCACGCGGTATATCCTCAATTACATGTGAATAGGTAACGCTGCCATAGTTAAAGTCATCTCATTTGTTATAGATTACACGTAAACTATTTAACAATTTGAAATAAATCGGGTAATGCAGATGGAGGGATGCCGCTATAGTATCCGAACTGCTGACGTTATTCAACACTGAGTTACATATATGTGACCATGTAAGTCTAATTATCAGTATTGAATATGTCATTTAGATACATTTTAAATAATGTCTTCCTGGCTAGCAGGTAACATTCTCAACATAACATCTATTTCATAAGTGTATAAAACAAATACATTTGCGACACGTGATGCTCAAGTACCCATTAGAGTACCAACAACCTGGCGATTTTACCGTATCAAAACTTGATTTTGTCTAGAAGGAGATTAAAGTTTTAGTCCAATAACATTATTACTTGCAAACATATAGTTTCTCTCTAGCAAATGCCTTCCGTACAAGCTGAAGTAATGTATTATCAATATATGCGGTAAGTAGTGTATACATAATTATATAGTGTGTAAAAGTTGCATAGTGTTGAAGCATCGAAACGCTAACGTCGGAGATTATCGCTGTTTCTCCGGATGCATTTTATCAACCAAAGCAGATTGATTCCTGAACTTTCATGAACCTTTTCGATAATTTTGCAATCCAGTATATAGTATGGAGCTGAACAGGTGTCGACATGGTATGGTTTCAGATCATTTCGCCTATTTGACAAAATCAGATATTTACTGTTTATTGATGCTTCCCCAACTGATTTGTATCACATAGGGGCGTAAAAATAATTTCTATGATATACATTGTAATGGAATTGAGAATAATGAAGTAATAATACATTTTCATATTTAGAACAGCAGTCGTATTCTTCCAGTCAGCTATTTAAATGCACACACTGTGGTTCCGTACTATTTTATCTTTCTGATCCATAAAGCTGGGAACCACATACCTGGCCTGGAATTCACAAACAATTCTTCAAACTATTCTTAGACTTGAGATGAAGTACTAAAAATTAGTTCACAAATATTTCCATGACCTTCAAAGATAAACAATCGTAAGAAGTTGCTATTTATTTGTATGTATACATAGCAGCTTGTTATGAACGTCTGTTCTGCAAACTTATATATAAGTATATATAAACATTGTTGGTTTAACAATTAACATATACCTGAATATACCTGAGATTAGTTCCATTAGTTGTTGTCAAATATGGTATACAGAGAATAGATAGGAAGAAGCAAGGTCGTGATAGCAGAAAGCGAGATTATAGACATTCAGTACAGTGAGTCAGAGCAGTATGCATCCTTTGTAAGATCTTGGTAAAATGTGCTAGTGTGTAAAGCGCTTGGTTTCGCTAATGTATTTTTAGAAGGCATTAAACATTAATGTATGTTCATCATCTGAGAGTTATTCTTGACCGAAAAGCAAAGTGTTTAGTTTACACTTAGTGGATGAAAACGTCGAGTGGATTGAAATAGAGTAAGTCGTTGTATGTGAAATCAATTACAATTAAACATAAAATGTTCTACATCTTCTATTACATGTCCGCAGTCGCAACTTGGTGATGGTCGTAAATGATTTGTATAAATATCGTATTTAAGCTTGTTACATGCATTACGAATTCGAGCGTGTATAACGGCAAGTGGTTGCTGACCATGTAAGAAGACATTAGCAACAGTAGGACTAACAAATATTAAGCTTTTAAGTTTGCGTTTAAAGGTAGCAAGAGATTCGGAGTTTCTAATTTCGACTGGTAAGTTATTCCACAGAGTAACAGATGATGGTACTAATGATCTGGAAACTTGCCATTGTCTCATAGTTGTTATTGTTTCTTAGGTTATAAGGGTTATTAGAAGAGTCTCTTGCGTGTTTGTTGGCACCAAATACTCTTCCAGAACGCCTCTATTCCACATTTTGTGACGAAATAGGAATGTCTTTAATTGATACATTATCTTAATTATATTGTCAAACGATGTGGATTTTCCGCAGAAAGATTTCATGATTGCATGTATGTTTAGGTATATATTCCAATACGCTGTAGTTTACAGTCTAAAAAGGTATTTCAAATCTTTCTTACGTCCACGTCATTTGTTTAAAACGTTCAGTAAAGTGAAAACTTTGGGGTGAACTCATATAATTGGTTTATTTAACTGTTGTTATTGGTTATAACAAAATTATAAAACAAAAGATTCGGTTTTTATTTGCTCTTTTGTAGAGCTCTTTTATTGAATAAATACCAAAAAGGGGGATCCCTTGGAAGCAACAAACACAAACAAGAGATACAAGTAGCAGACTCGGTTTTATTGAGTCTGCTCATGAGAGGTAATGTAAAGTGCAACACCTCTCACGCCTCCAAGCACCGGTTTAAGCGATATTCTACTTTAAAGCCACAACGATCGGGCTTGATGATCCCAAAGGACCAGTAAGCAATAACAATACAGATTTGTAGTCGGAGCGACTTTTTACGGCTGCCACACAGCACTAAACAAACGCTAGTGTGAATGTCAATAAATACTGAAAAGGCCTTGGAAGCAACAAACACAAACAAGAGATAAAAGTAGCAGACTCGATGTTATTGATGAAGTTCATTTGTAAACGGTTTTGCATACCATGTTTTGCTGATAGCGCACATTTCGCGTGCGAAAGGTCGTGGTGTCAATCTCCGGCCGGGTCAGACCAAATACTTTATAAAATGATATGAGTAACTCTGAGCATATAAATGGTGGTTACAGGACTGGTCATCCAGGAGCCAGTATAACGGGAATAGATGGGGAATCGTGTCATGTGTCTACTGTAGTGATTTAAAGGCATCAATGTAGTGACACATAGAGCTTCCATTAATTACATCTCCTCTTAATGCGCATTATAAGTAAACGCATAAAGTTCCATCATGACCGAAGGAACTCAAGGCGTTGGTTGTGTACTGCATTTAGGTAAATACCACACATTGAATGATTTTATGTTTAAGAGGGAACGGATAGTATTTGGTTTCATTGATTTATTTATGCATGTGCGCGGATGAATCCAGTTTGCCCAATACAGCATGGACGTTTTTTTATCACACTTCCAAATCGCTCGTATGTAAACATCTTAGACCTCATTATCCAGTCTGTAGAAAAGTTGCTTCTGTTATACATGTCATTATAAATATCGATCAACTACACACAATGCAAACGGCATTCACTTTCGCAGTCTTATATTTCGACTTAAACATGTTGAAGCCGACATTGTATATACTATGGGCATTATGTCTCCACCCAGTCTGTATATTATGTAATTAGAAGGGGTTGATCGCCACTTAATTTGCACTCAGTAACTAAGCTTTTTAGGATATAGTGGCGAAAAACTTATCTTACCAATGCATTGGTATTTTGAATTAATCAATGGAATTCTAATATGTAAGATTGGACCTGTACATTTATGTTAACGTTTATCCTTTTAAATTACTAAACAACAGGCTTACTGAAGTTATATGAAATTTCTTAATTTTCTGCTGCAATACCAACAACGAGTTTACACCGATTTTCAAAACTGAGTTATGTTTATTTACCACTAAAACTACCAATTCTAGTAATATATAATTGATGTACGTATTATTTAAATTGCTCAGGCTATTGCAGAAAAATCTTTGACTGAAACAAACGCCCCAAACACTAGTATTGTTTTCAATGGATCGCGATTATAACGACCAATGGGCACACCTGTATCATGGTTACATAGCATGCATTTTATATGGTTTCCCATTATTCGCATATTCAGATGATATGATTAATAATTCTGGGTGTCAGAATGTAAAATTTCGAGAAAACTGATCATTGCCTTATTTTACAATGATATCAATACCATATATTGTATTATAATTTAATTGTTGCATGTAAATAAATGTGATAAAATCAGTACTATTGTATATGTGCTTACAATTCTGTAACGGATGTTGTAACCCATAATTACATAAGTATGCTTTATATGATTAGTGTATATAAACGATGAGATGTAAATAAGCAGTAGGCATTATTCAAATGAATTTATTCAAGATTAGGTCAGTCTCTCCTACTCTATGGATAGACTGATGAGTAATATCTTAATATCATTAAGCATTTACCAGAGTAAATTTGCAATGTATAAAAATATGATGAAAAACCTTTGGATTTAGGCAACATTTATGAAAACGAGAAAAATATAGTTCTGTATAAAGTACAAATACAAAATACAAGTAAAAGGAAATCTCTGTATTTCAAATGTCTTTTTGGTATTTTACTACTTAGTTTCGACGATAGAGAAATATCTGCTTTGAGATAACTAACATCTAACTGGAGAAGTTTATATGTAATCTTGGACATAGACCTAAAATATGATGTTGTAAAAACATGTAAATTTGAAAAATCAATAAATGTTGCTTGTAAATAGCTAGTTCCGCTTTATTTATATTTCTGTTACTCACGTGATATCCATTAGCGCATTAAGTTTTGATCGTATTATATATTGTACGTTATATCACTTACACGTCAAGCTCAATTGGTTATAATTCTATTATTACCCGCAAGTGTAATTTTAGTGTAGGCTTGGAATTCAAGCCCAAGAAGCAGTACATTTGTTTGTACCGCTATTGAATTCCGTCAAACCCTCTTGTTTCTATTTAGTAAATATTTGATTATTTTGATTATTACAAATATCAAATTACGGGACTGTGGATGTTACAACTGATTTTGCTTTAATAATAGCGCTGAATATTTTATTTGTGTTAACAATGCAATGGTTGATGATTTATTTACAAGTACTCGTATTACATTTCGCATTGTTTGGAGGAAGTTATTGGCATAAGCATGACATTATAGTTAACTTCATTTCATTTGATGTATTCAATAATTACTGAAAAGTTGATCCATTGGAAGCAACAAACACAAACAAGAGAGAAAAGCAGCAAACTCTGTTTTATTGAGTCTGTTCATGAGAGGTATTTATGAGATGAAACACCTCTCACGCCTCTTAGCACAGGCTTAAGCGATATTCTATTTTAACACACTCGGTTTTATTGTAAATGAGAGGTTATTATGAGATGCAACACCTCTTGCGCATACTAGCACCGGTTTAAGCGATATTCTACTTTAAAGCAACACAGAATGGGCTTGACGATTCCAAAGGACCAGTACATAATAACACTACTGATTTGTAGTCGGGGCGACTTTGTACTGCCGCCACACTGTTCTAAACAAACGCTAGTGTGAATGTCAATAAATACTGAAAAGGTAATGCCTTGGAAGCAACAAACACAAACAAGAGAAAAAAGTAGCAGACTAGGTTTTATTGAGTCTGTGCATGAGAGGTAATTATGAGATCAGCGTACGTCCGCGTCTATGCCTTTTGGTCTTAACAGAGTCAAGATTAACATCAGCTAGGTTTTTTATTGTTGTATATTGTTTTCGTACATGTTTTATGATATATCCGAAATATAAACTGTATATTTAATAGTCTGTTTAAGATAAACACCACAAGGGGAACATTTTATCTTTCCGCACTGATGATATTTAGCAATAACTTGACACAAAATGCAGGTTTAACCATATTGACAACGTGTACTATTGTTTAGATACGTGTTAAAAATCGAAATCGATATGATATTTCCAAGGGGTCGATAGAACCTATCACGTGGGTTAAAATCTGTTGTATGTTAATTCAATATTATCTAAGAAAATGCATACAGTTAGGGTTTCAATGTTCGTCATCTATATACTATATTGCGAACAATAGAAATACAAATCACTTACCCTAACTAATATCTTGGAATAGCAGTAACCAATAAACAGTAGTGGCAAGAGTAGCACTGATATGTATAAACACGTGGTATATGTCAAATCTGACACAGTCTGGGATCTCCAGTTTGTGGCACACGATATACCAATTCCTTCTAAGGCAAACGATCCCCATCCGAGTATAGGCATAACGCCCCAAAATAGGCCAAGGAAGAAACAAAACAAAATACACGACACTACTTTTGTTTTGCTCATGTTGTTAGCACGATTATCGTATACCATAATTTGGTAGCGATATATAGATAAACCAGTAAACAGAAATATTGAACTAGTTCCGAGAAGAGTTATAATAAAACCGTCCCATTTGCACCCGACGTCCCCGAAAATGTATTCCTCCGCAAAGCTGGAAATAATAACAAACGGAAAGGCGTTCAAGACAATTAGCAAGTCACAGATAATAACAGCTATAATCCAAAAGTTTGTGAGAGTGTGTAACTTCCGGTTATTTATGTAAACAATCAGCACGGAGATGTTTTCTATTAAAGCTAGCACAAATAAAACGACCATGATAATTCCAATAGTAATATATGAATTGGACGCAAGACGAACTGGTTCCGGTACATTATCGGAGAAGTTCATTGTTTACTGTGTCTTTATTACTTTTTTTCGCCGTAGAGAACCATCACATAGTAAAAATAATGCAAGAAGTATCAAAAATCCTTTTTTAGTAGTTAGGCAGTTCTATATATACGCACAAATAAGCAGACAAAATTATACGCCAACTTGAGCAATAGTCTATTTGATTCTAGAGTAGTCAAGCGTTTATGCAGAAGTCAACTTTGACGTTATACCTCTAGTTCTCTTATATATATAGCATTTGTCAATTAGTATCAGATAAAGGAAGGTCGGTGTATCATTTGGCTTCATCGACTAAATTAACTGATAATGGATGCAGAAGCTTCGCATGTTTTTTTATTATCGGATTCTGTCTTATGTTGACCAACTTTGGCTTTGGTATATAACAAAAGTTAAAAATAACAGTGTGTTGTACGAAAATTCGATGTTAGTAGTCTGCAAACACAGCACATTTTCCTAACTGATATTCCATTTTTTATTTGTGTTTGTAATAACATCGTTTACAAAGTAACTTTTTGTTTGTCTTTTCTCATGGAGATATGAGAGAATTTAATATAAACGTAACTACAATCTGAGATTAGTATCATATAATTTTAATACAATTTGTTATTTAAAAGTAAATAACCACACATAAATTATATTGAGTTTATAATCTCTTAACATTAACCTCATATAATCAGTGTTTATTGTTCATTGACAGTTATTCTACAACCTTCAACATATAATTGTTTGATTTTTTAACAATTTCATGTATAAGCACTTTGTCTAAACTCTGAGCTGTTGTATTTATCTTTGTAACAGGACATTTTTTGCATTTGTTGATAAATATTTTATGTTATATGTTCAGCTGTTTCTGCAATAATTGACTGCGAGTTTTCTTTTCGTTTTAATTTTATTTTATTACTGTAATTCTCTGTAACGCTATATGTCTTTACTACTTTTGATATCCATGTTTTCAATGGCGTATTGACTGAATTTTGGAAGAAATAGACATTCTTTCTTAAAATTTGGTCACTTTTATCTTGGGCTTTCTTCAGACTTCTTACTTTCAAAGTCTTTCCCTTTTTTCTTTGTCACTGGTTTCCTCAACTTTTCCAGATTCTTTTGTTGTTGTGTTTTTTTAACTTCTTCTCCTCCTCGCCCAACTCTTCTAACTCCTTCAACAGTAAGGCTTCCTATTCTACTTCTTCTATAAATGCTTCGGATGAAACTCGTCGTCTCCGTCTATTCGCGTGGCACCTCCTGAATGTATTTTCTTGTAATCAGGTCTCGATGTACCGCTAGCTGCCATCGTTACAACTATTAAAAAAATAGCAACACATACAATAGTTCAATTTTCCGTCTCAAAGGACACAAAAGCATTTTTTCCGGTTACCTACTATGTTCTATCCCTTCGAATGTGTTCGATAGTAATCAGGAAATATAGCCTCAAATATAAATCACGAAATAAAATCGGGATCGTGATAAGTTATTGCTTCTCCCTTCAATATGAAGCTTGAGTAACAATTTTTGAAACATATAAAAACTGTATTTTCACTCAGTAAATTCAAACAATGACTTTACGATGGTATACATTTTCTTACATACCACAATTTTGAGCCAATAACGACAGGCAAACGTAAAATAGTTCCCAAGAGAAAATAGCGTGTCATTATCTGTATTGGATCTAGAAACAAAAAGTTAACATAATAATACATAAAGTCACTGGTGTTAAAACAATATTGAACAAAAAATGTTGTTACGGAGGCATAAACACGCCACGACCATTTTTTTATTACCGGACACATTCTTCCCAATTGTTTACCATCAGTTCTTCCTACCAAACATTTTGAATCAAGGTGGGCGACCTCGCTTCCCTCTGTTCAAATACCTTGACATGCCTTACATATCGATTACAATTCACTCGTGTAACCCGACGTGCTATAAATACACATCAGCACAGAAATACTGGGGCGGATCCAGGATTTCATGTTAGATAAGAACCTCTTTTTTTGCTAATTCTTAGTAGGGCGTAGGCCTTTTTAGTGGCGTAACCAAATTCCTCAATACATAATGGCAAAATAAAACATGTTTTTACTTAAAAACAAACAAGTATTTTGTTTTGTTGTAGTTTGTTTTTGTGAGGTAGGAAGATACCTGTGCGTTAGCGTGTGCATTACAACGCTTTTGTAGCATGGACGGTGACATTTCCTTTGATGAATGCAGAGCATTAAATCGTTTAGTTTAGGGTAACTAAAGGGGCGTGGCTATGCCGTACTACAAATACCGGATATTGGAATTTAGAGTACGGTCGCTATGACGTCACAGTGTTACTAAGTACACCATGCTACAAAAAAGATAGAGTCTGTCTCAGCTCGTTGGTTATTTAAACACCTCGATGGGCTACGCCCATCTCGGTGTTTAAATAAGCCAACCCCCTGAGACCAGACTCTATCTATTACATAAACTGTTTCCTGCTTCCATGTGTAATTATAAGTTTACGTTATCAAAGTGAAAAATGTAACGGAACTGTTTATTGCTACCTTACCATTTGCAATAATGAAAACCCTCTTAATGAAAAAGAAATCAGCGGGCTTGAACTCTGACTTCTCCGGCAATAACACGAGGCCTCAACCATCTGCGCTACAGAGTCTAATATACATTGTTGCTAATATACATATAATAATTATCGCATGCTACAATTCAGTAGACTGATTTAAGAAAACGTCATTTTAGCAAGTAAATCGATAACCTTTGAACATTGTAAAATATGTGTTTATACCGTTCAAGTTTTTTAGACGAGTTCACTTGGAATTGAAGTTGTAATGCATGCTTATTGTCAATTTCATGATTCGCAGTCTGTTAGCCATAGACAAACACAAAACACAAATCAAGATATAAGGATCATCCGCCTTCGGCAGCTGAAAGAAGTACTAACCCCTTACAAGGTATACACAAATGAATATGCTAACAACTCAATGTAAACATCGTCTTTAAATCAGAGTAAAATGTTGCGTTTCATAATTAATCATTTTAATATGTTTATTAAAATTAGCCATCTATTTGTGAGGCACCTCCTGAATGCATTTTCTTGTAATCGGGTCTCGATTGGCCTCTAGCTGCCATCGTTACAACTATTCAAAAAATGGCAACATATACAATATATATTTTTATATAAGTATATCGTTTTGCGTTTCATAATTAATCATTTTAATATGTTTATTTAAATCAGCCGTTTGTTGGTTTTGAGTTGACTTACATTATTTTAGCTGTTAAAGCATGGGATTTTTGTTTCATTATGTTCACATATCCAGAACAGTAACTGTAATTATTGCATCATTTTTGTGTACCACTGTCAAATGCTCTTTTCCTTCAGTTTTGAATTGGAACGTTTAACATATGTGTTGTTTATTTTAGGGGTTTGTAGAACGACACGTACATTGAACAGGTACAGAAAGAAAGAGTTACACGAGACAATCGAGCCCCCATTACGGTTGCATTTACAGTTGGTACATATTAGTATGTAACCAGCATATATCATAAAAAACTGTAACGTAACCTGTGTTTGTTCGTCGGGCTCTCATGCATAATTGTATGGTTCAAATCCCGCCGGGTCATACCAACTACTTAATAACAATAATACTAGTAGCTCCACTGATTGACGTTCAACATATAAAGGTTAGATCTAGGACTGGTCAGCACACACAAACACACATATACATGCATGCATACATACATACATACATACTTACTTACTCGCACGTACGCATGCACGCACGCACGCACGCAGGCAGCACGCACACACACGCAAGAACATTCACACACACACACACACACACACACACACACACACACATACTCGCACACACACACACACACACACACATAAATACATATACATTTCTTCATAAAAATTAAAAATTGAAAATATTTCAGAATTATCACACATCAAAGAAATGTAAAGAAAACGCAACGTGTGATATAGTTAATTACCGGTTATTTATACTAAACATTTACGACTATTAATGGTCACTTCAAACATATGATTTATGGGGCATGAGAGGTGTTGCAAGTTATATTACCTCTCAAGAGTACTCTTAAAAAACGAGTCTGGTTAGTTTTGTTATATGTGGCGGCTGTAAAAACTCGACCCGTATTTACTGTTACGCAAACCACCCTCCAGTAAGGCCAAAATTAATTTTAATTACACGTTTATTAAACCGTTTTAAAAAATGGTGTTCTATCGAGCTATGTGGAGAAAACCAGGAAAACAGGAAAACTAAGTTTCGGAATAATAATAATATACCCATGTCTATTGACACCGTATCAAACTGATGCAAATATATTACTATAGCCTTTGTGTGTGCAATACGTATACAATCAGAAATAAGACAATGCACTATATTTACTTTCTCAATAGTACTATCGGGATTCCGTTGTTCCTGCGTTGAATTCTAATTCAAGGAACACCCTAGTACCGTCTCATTCCGACAGAAGAAGCGATTGTTAGTGATAAACCAACGTTCAAAAACGCAATATTCCGCGGTACAAGAACACTTACGAGTGATACTTCTAAACAAGGACCCCACACTGGACTGGGGTATAGTGAAAATATATATGTCCTAGTCATACAACTTTTTATGCTGCATGTAATATTGGTTGAAATAGAACAATTATGTATAATCACTATTCCTGTATATGTAGCCAAGAATATCAACCAACTAAATATCGGTGCAAGTTCATTGGCTGTGGAATATATTTCATCTTTCTGAATAATCTGGTATTTTGTCGAACTAAGCCTAAATTATTCATCTGTATATAGTAGGACTAGCCCATTGTATAAACGGAATAAATAGAATCGGAGAATACTTGACTTAAGCCTTTATATACGTTTTATCACAAAATCAGCAAATAAATGTTCTATTGTATGGAAGCTGAGCGTAGCGGACGTCATTTGTAGTTTAAGTTTGGGATAAAACGCATAATACAGTTTATTTCGCTTATGTTTATCTTTGTTTCTTTTCTAGACGTATTACATTGGGTACACTTTGATCTTTTTTGTTGCTAGTGTATTTGTTTTGCGTCGAATCGTATATTAAAGGAAATACATCAGGATTGGTATTATATTTAGAATTGTTCAAATACATTATTTATGTATGTAATTGATAAAAATAAATAAAATGAACGATAAAACACCAAAATAAATTACGCTGAACATATAAAATAAGCAACCCGAAGAAGGTATTTCCTAACTATGGTGGTGCCTCAGGGATAGCTATTTTAAAATTGGCGGTAAAACAATTCGCAATGTATCGCAAAGCGAGATTCATGTGCAGATAACGCCGATTTGTTCTGTGTGACAGCTATTAATAACTTGGAGTGTCCCTATGGACTTTTAAGTATAAATTTTAATAATTGAGCTGTATTATCGGAAACTGTTAATATTCCATATATATCTATGAACTAGTTCACGTTTTCAATTGAAATTTCATACGTGGTTTTAAACAAATTAGGCCCCAACGCCTAATTTAACCCTTTGAACGCAACATTGAAATGTATTGACATAAATGTAATCCTGGTAAGAAAAACGTTGACCCAGGATGTTGTGCTTGATTGTTTGGAGAAAAAAAAATGAACGTAAGTATTGCTTATATATATATTGTAATGTCTGTTTTGGTCTCACACCACACTTCGATTTTACTGTGTTGACCATTCTGAAATGAAACATTTACAGTCTAAAAGTGTTCTTTTGGTAAAATACAGTTACTGATTTCATAAAAATCAACAAAACCTGGTATATAGCCAACATTTTTTTTTAAATGTGAGTGGTGTCAGGCAAGGTACTCTTTTCAGATTTCACTAAACAGTTTGCACCTTAATTCATACGCATTTTAAGCACCCACAAATGTGTCACATTTTGCTGTCAGTGTCGTCTAATCGCTGTTCATCTAATCTCACACTATATTTTTCTCACATGCAACAGGAAAAGAAATTATCCATGGGCAATTATTAAAAATATCTCAAACCGAAGAACACCCCCTGCATTTTACGGTGTAAGAATCATCCTACAGTCACATGCAAGGGATCGAACAGTGTATTGAGACCTTTAACATCAGCAATGAGAGAAATGGTTCTATAAAAACAGAAGCACCCAAACGTAATGGTAACGCAGGTCCTCACTGTACCACAAATCGAATCCAATTAGCCAATAAAATGAGAAAAATACATAGTCAGTGATCAGAACAGTACACAATATGAACTGTCAGTAGACACTACTTCGACGGCTTCATAGTATGGTCATTTCCTCTACACCGGGTTCGATTTATCATTACCTGTTTAAAGTACATGTTTCTCAAATAGAAAATAAAAGGAAACTGTTGTTCAATGCCGGCCGTTTGGTCAACACAATGTATTATTGCCGGTCACATACAAAGGCTGGATTGGTATTATCTATTAATCTAAAATTCTTACATCTGGATGATAGTCCATGTAGAATTATTACAGAATGTACTACGTAATGTCTACAATGCATCATATGGTTGAGCAACGACTTATGTGATACCTACTTAAGGATGGTTTAATCAACAAGCCTATTTAACATGGACGGTACCCTAAGAATGTAAGAATGGCAGTGCATGAAGACGCACAACAGGGCTTATATAACACACAACACTGTTTAAGTAGTAGGCTGTGCAGACAACCACCCTTCAGCAGATTTAGTGCAATACCATCATACAAATGCTGTTTGCATTTTGAATCTTTAAATTGTATTTATGTTAGTTTAATTCAAGACAATTCATAGGCTTCGGATAACGCCAGATTACGTCTTAAACATACTTCGCGACTTCTACCCATTATAATCGGCGTTTGTTTCTTCAATTCATAGGCCTCAAGGAAGAATGACTATGCAAACTGATTCACCCTCTAAAATGAAGTATTTACTTACTAACTTTATTTGCTTACTTACTTACTAGCTTTATTACTTACTTACTTCCTTACTTACGTAATACTTACTTACTTCATACCTACCTACCTACCTACCTACCTACCTACTTACTTACTTACTTACTTACTTACTTATTTACTTACTCAATAAATACAGTATACAATACGCTTTTATTTTGTTCTTTATAAGGCTCCCACTCTATGGCTCCCCGACTTTTGAAAATATGTGGAAACCATAGATAAAACTGGAACCAAACATAATAGGACACCTTTAAAACTACAGAGACTCTATATCAATCGATTTATTCTTTGAAGGCGTGTCTTTATTTGTAGCTTCATGTTCACCAGCTCATGTCGAAATCGGGTATTTAAGCGAGCAAATATAACGTAGGACATCATTTATTGTATAGACATCAACCAGTGTACGTCATACCAGTACACCGGTAACATTATGATTTACAGAAGGAAAAAATGGACTCGAATACACGACCTTCTGATTTCAAGTCAGGTGCTCTATCCACTGAGCTATAACGATTCTTGAGAAAATGGTATACTAACTACCATTTATTGAGGGGCAAAATAACTTAACCTATTTGAACGCAACTCAAGATGAATCAATAAATATATAGTCCATCTTGTCGCACGTGTAAGATAGCATTGCCTGGTGAAATATTATATGTTATCAATACGAAACTAATATTCCGCCTCAAAACAACCATATCTCGACTTGTTATTTAGTGCTTGATGAGTTTGTGTGGGCGCTAGTTATTTGGTGTTAAAAATGCTAAATCATACCAATAAATAGCCGTGGTCTAGTGGTTAAACGTAAATCCATCACAATTTAAAGGCGCAACTTCTGTGGTTCAAATCCCGTTCCGGGCATTTAATTGTTTTATCACAAATATCCTGGAGCCATATATTTATCGATGTTACCTGCACGAAGGCTAGAAAAAAATGTAATATTTTACGCATCGATTTTTGCTTATATACCGTATTTTGGGGGTGTTCGTCGATTTGAAACTACTTCACACGTGACTCATTCATACTCATGAGTTATTACCAGTTAAAATAGAGACTCTTTAGGATTATGCAGAATGTGTTCATCTCAATCCTTCGCGCTGTAGGCTTCGCTCTGTATCTCTCTAATCAATTTTCGCACAAACTAATTGTTGAACATTTAAGACCTTGCGTTTACCAAACAAAAGTAGAAGTCGTTCACTAACTTCTTTATTATGTTTCATTCACCACCTATTTTAAGTAGGTTTCTCGACGTACCATAAGCAGGTAAGATGCATGCTTAATACGCATGGGCTTCAAATTTCATGTTAATGTGACATTTAAGCGCCACCATCTTCTGAGTTGTCTATCACTAGTCACATTAGAGGGACGTGAGGTTTCATGCACTACCAGCCATCGGTAAACTTTACCAATACAAGTTCTATAGGCTACGAGTTTCATTTTGAAGTTACATTTAAGCACAACTATCTGTTACTACTATAATTAGGCTGGCTTTGCGCAATACCATAATACATAGGCACTAATTTCCATAGACGCTTAGACTATCATATTAAAGTTATCTTTCTCCGAAAATAGGTTTCAAGCATGGCATTAAACTTGACTGAAAGCTTTGTCCAATACCAACCTGAGGAAAGCTTCCCTCACTTATATCCTTAGGTTTTCGACAACTGCATCCGTTCGTTTCTTTCTTGCATTACTATTCCTTTTAGGCTCAGTGCAATGCAATTCATACATTGGTTTCTTACACTACCGTACTTTATCTGTCGTACTATATGAAGACGTATGCGCTATCATAGACTTATAAATAATCTCAGGTGAAATGATATTTACAAATATAATACAAACAATAAATGTAATTTATCAAATAGCTCTAGGTATAATTATGAACACATATCAAAGCATACGATAATGTAATATTTTAAACTAAAACGCTGTCTAAAATCAGTCAAAGTAAAACATAAATATAAATACATTTACTACAATGTATACATAAATATAATACATATATTACAATGTATACATAAATATAATACATATACTACAATCTATACATAAACATAGACGCGTTTGTACAGCGTATACCTCATTACTACTTTCTACCCATGGAATTATATATATGTAACAGAAAACTAGATTATAGTAGATTTAGATTCAATTTGCACGTTTTACCCAGTTCATACATAAGCAGATACAAGTGACGCGAGTATGCTGGTTAAAACATGCAACCTCACAGGTCATTACGTGGTCCCACCTTAATTCCATTAAGAGATGGGAAAGATTATATTAGAAGGCTTTTATAACGGATGTGTCGATAATAAAACACGCTTAAAAACATTTTTTACTAAAAAAATGAGATAACCTGTTTAGAATTACCAATTAAATGTTTTTATTTTAAAATATGCAAACGTTTTAAGCCGAAATTAAGGTTTTATTTCATACCCCAGCCTACCGAATTTTCACTTCTTGGAGAAGGGGTTGGATGGGGTATGAAAATTAATACTCGGACCACGTACAGTGGGAACGCCAGGAACTAATTATTCAGCTTTTTTGATCATTTTGATTCTCAGCGACAGGGATTATTTTTTGAGTGTTTGACGGACTATTTCATTAAAAAAAATCACAAAACGCCGCCATTTTCTTTTTGTAAAAACGTCGATTCAGGACGCAGTTATCAATGTTACGCGTACCTAGTTTACATGAGTGAACATGTTTGTAACATGTCAGTTTTGGATTACGTCATCAATACGTAGAATGTGTTTACACGTTGGGAAACGTTGAATCCACTGTGTTTCGATAGCGATATCTGATGCAGGGTGTTCACACTGGGATAAACAATTGGAAATATACACAGGTTAACGTAATGAAGGAAACAGTTGACTGTCTTAGAACTCTGCAGGCAAATAACACGTGAGTTCAAATGTGTACATGTTACAACTCTTTTTGCAGTGTTTTCTTGAAATTTGCCAAGCACATCGATGGTGTTAATGTTGACAAACTGTGTAAATAGTAAACATAACTGGATCAGCCGTGACAGTTGTTGATTTCATTGAATTATTCATATGATTCCTCTCTCAGAATCATTCTTGTTTGTATAACAAGACCTGTAACCATAGACATGAGGCCCTTCCAGGGGTGGTCCATGTTCCCTTGTTCCCTGAAAATACGACCCGGTGATCCCCAAAACGTTTTGCTTTGTTCCCCAAAAATATGTTCCCTTGTTCCCCAAAACCGCTGGGAGACCCTCAGCCCTATCCCTGTGAAGGGGTATCTTATGGTATGCCTGTAATGGCCAGTGTCAAACCCCACATTTGCTGCATGGCCATGGGACACAGCAATTCCTAAACCACATCCCTGCCACCCCCTTCTCTAAATTTACCCACAGGCAGCTGACGCATACCCTCCCCATGGACTTTTTACCCTTCTTTGAAAAGGCCTATTCCCCACTCTCATTTCTTTTAAAAGCATGCAGACTTCCCCACTTTTTAAACTTAGCTTGGAAATTTCATTCCCCATTTATGTATTCCACCCCCAATTAAGAGCAAAGGGCCCCTTCCCCAAAACTGGTAAAAAGGCCCTGCTGCCCCCACCACTATCCCCAACCCCCTTCCCCTCTCTTCCAGTCCCTCCCCCATATTTTCTCTACAAACCCTACTTAAAATGTGTTCAATGAAATGCTAAATACTGCAACACTTGGTTTTCAATTAAAAACAAAATATACACTACATCCCAGTTCTATTTTATGTGACTGACTCTGCTAAAGTGATCTGTGTACCATGGACAGGGCTTTTTTACCTTATGTAACAGAGACACCTCTAAAAGGCCTCTTTCCCAGTTGAGAACTTGACTGCTTTTTCCCCAGTTGTGGCAGAAATATTTGCCATTCAAAAAGCAGCAGTGTCTCAGAATTTGAGAAAAGGCATTAATGTGTTTTTTGTCTGTGGAGTCAGTTCTGACTGAGAAACAGTAATTATAATAACTTTGGCTGAAAATATAAATAAAGCATAGTATTGTCAAATTTACTTAATTGGTAAAATATTACATCTTTCCCAAAATGAGAAATAAGCTCGTCTTTTTTCCCCAAAATGGACAGGCCTGGGCCTCTTCCCAATTTTGTGGAAAAAAGCACATTTTTTAAGTAACAGTACATAGAAATTAGAATTGAATACATAGATCTATCTAATTATTATTTAATTTCAGCGAAATGTTCAGAAATGTTCAGATCCAAATGAAATTTGGCAATTTCGTTTATACACTGTGTCCTTATCGTTTTCATAGGTAGACATCAGTCTCACAGACATGATGCCTGCATCTTACATATTCTGATCTGAAATGCGACTCTTGGTTGGATGAGGTGAGGTTGGAGTAGTTCACAAAAACAAGACGGATTTCATAGAGGTTTGTAAGCAGAACTTATTTGTATGGTGGGGAAGCATTTCACATCAATGTCAAAAAAAATAATAAAATAATAATAATTAGATAAATCTAGTTAAAACACCTGCTGGAAACCTTACCTTGAAAGGTGGAACTGAGAGACAGTATTAAAGCATGAAAAGGATCTTAAACAATACATACGTTCTCAGTATTAAAAACAACAACATTTGGTAATCTTTTTCAGTAAATTTTATATTGACTAAGACATGTAAGACCGAATTAAATATACAGGTCTGTGTTTACTGTTTTAAACCAGACAAACTCCCTTAATACACTGCTGACTCCTCTTTTTATTGGGAATAAAATAATAATCAGTTATTCTGAGGTAAAAAAATAATATAATCTGTTTTAATATGTTTAAGCTTGCAGCCAGTCAGATTTTTCTTTATTTAATGATCTTGCGGTCTAAATATAATTCATGCAGTAAAAAAATGATAAGTAAATATTTGATACCAAATAAATATACTGGCCCACTTTTATTGACAACGTTATGTAAACACAGGTTTAATTTTTATTTTATTTGGCCTGTATAGGTTCTATATAAAATACATATTTTGTATATTATTAAAAGTGATCAAGTTTTAGTATTTCATGTACACCAGATATTTAAGTTGTAATACTCAGTGTTTGCATTTTCTTTATTTTTCAGACAAGATGCTGCCATTTTCACAACACAAGGTTACGGTATACAACTGTAATGGATCCAAGTATTGAACAATAAATTGAATGGATTATCTTGAACTACATCTACAGTTCTTGTTCTCAACACTAATTGACACTCATGTTTTTCACAAGGATCTGTGCATGCTGGTTTCCTCCTACATGCAATTAGCGCTGTTATCCATGCAATGAGAGTGATGTGAAAAGTAGTTTTGCTTATTTATTACTCAATAAAAAAACACTCATCATTCCATTTTTGAGACGTTGAAGTACACAGTTTTATTGAACTGACTGTTACGTGTACATATAACGGAGAATACATGTTGATGCTGAACTATGTTCAATACCTGTGACACAACTTTAAAAAAACACAGCATAGGGTTCAGGGTTGTAACTTGTTTTATTAACATATTAATTATGGACCTTAAAGGGACACACAGCAATCTTGATTTGCTGAAAAGCTAACAACTCGCAGCGTCCCATTAGTTTTTCTACATAATTCACATTTTTGCAATCATTAGTATTAATACTAGAATAGTGCAAAGCTTATAGTTATTATTATATTACTAAACTGTTGATAATATTGCACCACTAATTTATACATTTCACTCACAGCCATTACCAGTATGTATTATATGTTTGACATGCCTATTAAACTAATGATCACTTTTTCAGTTGAATGACTTATGAATTCATTAAACCTGAGTATATCCAACATTTAAACTAAACTTGACCTCCCTATAATATATATATATGTGCAAGTGGACATGGCAGACGCTTAGGGATCACTTAAAGCTCTGTCAGCTCTCATGCAAGATCCTCTATTTCCTATGTTCATGAAACACACATTTTCGTCTTACTCTATGAAAATATTTATAACGTTCTTCCTTAGCAATTATTCAATGCTATTGACATGTTCAATAACTATGAATTTTATTTTGGCAAAGTTGTGGTTAGAGCATAATATTATGTACATTGAATATGAAAATGAAACGCATTACGTATTTGAATAGACAGACGCCTATAGTCTTCCAGACCGCCTCCAATCCATTTAAAATAAATCAGGAATGATAAATGTCCTTGCTGACAAAAGCACATGACAGATGTGTGTGTTATAATACATGATGCTGTTTTTCGAGCTTTTCTCATTTTGGCGACCATCTTAACATTTTAAATACGTTAGAAAATTAAAAAATAGAAGAAGCTGCACAGTAACCGATTTATAAGTTAAATATAGTAAGGCCAAACAAAAAATAAGTGTGTTTCCTAGTGCATGCTCTAAAAAAATAGGGTCGGTAGGTAGGCATTTTCTTTTCCTTTTTTTTCGGAGCAAGATATTGTGAGATTCTACATGTATTTATATCATAAACCCCAAACAAGTTGATGATGCAGCTGAAAGTTTCTCTGTGATGTCAGTTTACCTCGATATATTGTGATAAATCGTTGTTCAGAACAATTTTTTTTTTTTTTTCATAAAAAGTTTTAGGGTCGGCCCCTTTCGGGCCACCGGAAACACAGGTATTTTTTTTTGCCTAATATATATTAGTAAATATACAATGTTCATAGCTCTTATTTATCCCATGTTGAGACGACACACAAGCTAGACCACGAGACAATATACGTTTTAATTGAATTGAATGTTGTTTAACGGCTCATCAACACAGTATAGGTTATTTAGAGCCGCCCCAGAGAGAGGGGAAGGAATACATAGAAATCTGGAAAACTGCCCTACTCTTGTTATCGAATAAATTCCTACGGTTCTTTAACGTGCTCGGAGGATAAACCGATACACGGGACCGTCCGGTTTACGTCCCCATCCGATGGACGAGACTAAAGGAAAGTGTCTTGGTCATCGCTAACCCGGCCGAATCCGAATTTTATTGAAAAAAATATTCTACAAAAGGATACTAAGTTTAGGGTTATTACCCTCGCGAGCCTATCTACCCTATAGACTGCATGGTTCTGTCCATTCCTTACTGATTGGTACTAATATAGTTTCATAAAAGACGGTACGCCCGACCCTACGCCTAACTCGGAAATCGAAAGTGTAAAAAGTCCAAAAATGCAATAACAATGGAGGAGGTATTGGCGGTGTGGGGTTTGTGGGGGTGGGGGTTGGGGGGGGGATTTTCAGGTACATGTGTGTACTTACCTTTATCTACCGTTTAATAACTCTGAAATATACGTCAGAACGCGCATTGTAATATCAAAAAAACATAATACGGGTAGCATGACCCCGAACCCAACTAGGATAAGTTTAACGGAGTGAGGGAGGGAGGGACCCCGAACCCCACTAAGATGAGTTAAACTGTGTAAGTGGTGGCGGTGAGAGGGGGGGTGGAGTGGAGGGGAGGGGATGCAGCAGGGTACACATACATGTAAGTGGTCGATTGCCAATCATGTGTTCTTGGTATCTCAGATGTAAAGGCGCTGGCTCGGTTTAATACACAGATTGTTTCAAAGATGCTATTTCACAGACTTTCAAAAAAGAGGCCTCGGTTACACCGTGGAAAAGGAGTTGAACCTAAGGAGCTGGAGCCTTGGTGATGGCATGTCTAATGGGACTATTCACCCATCTTACTTCCCTCTGCGGTCGCTGTTCAAATCAATAAAGCCCTAGTTCATATTATATTTGCGTCGACAATCCAAATGGCCTTTAAAATACATTTAAAATCATAGTTCGCAGTTTAGATTAATTCTGTCCATTTGAAAAAAATGTGCTGGGTGTTGGTGGGGCGGGGGTGGATGGGTCGAAAGGATAATAGCCAATGATACTTTTTTTAAAGGCTCTTCGACCAAAATAAATAAATAAAAACACACCTCCTTTCGACGGACAATTAAAAAATTGCCCGCGTACATCTTTTCACCCTGTGATTATACTAGTACAAGCATTGTGACGTCACACTTCTGTGTTGGAATGTGGTCTTCGGGGAAACACGGTATTGATTTTTTTGCAATATTTTCAATAACAATCGAGTTTAAAATATATCATGTTAGCATAAATATTTTGTCTCTTATCGATTGTCTGTTCACTACAATATATCAGGTAATTTCAGAATTTATCACACACAGAGCTGACCGATGTATTGCATGCTGTATTCCATGCCGTGTAACAAAACTACACAAAAACAACGTTCGAAACGCTTGCGTAAAACAGTGACCAAACGTTTTTTGGGGTAGAAAAAAGTACTTTTTTCAAATTCTCTTGAAAATTCACATACTGCCAGAGGAAGGATTAAACTCATCGTTCATGTTCTTGTCTTTTTTCTCGCTGTTAAAATCTTCATACAAATCAAGATACAAAATAAAAAAATTAAAGTCGATCGATAAACAGCGGACATTTTGCTCTTTCGCATGTTTGTTGACTGAAATAATTTTCACAATAACACAACATAGACCTACATTTATTTTTAAAAGTAGGCCATGAAAATGATGGTTATTTTATAAGGAAATGGCTTGTATAAATTATGTTTTAATTGTAGTAATAAAAATATGATTCTGAAAGGTTTTTGTATGAAGCACACGGTTGAAAGGAGTCTCACTTTTCTGTGTGTAATTTTATGAACCGTCATGAAACGTTTTTTTGGGTAGAAAAAAGTACTTTTTCCAAATGTTAATGAAATTTTACAGGCCTGAACAGGAAGACTTTTTCTTGACTTTAATGCTTTCGTCTTTGTTCTCGCTATAACCTTGCCTTGTCAACCCGCTATCCTATTCATTTTGCGTATGATCTATCTTGACCAATTTGGTTTACCTGAATCCTTATAGGACGATAGACATGGTAGTGTTTAATGTTTGTCTTTAATCTTGTCTTGTCGTACCCTTATTGGTTTGCTCTCTTGTTGCTTTGGCTTCTTTTTATATTATGTATACATAATTCTTTTTATGTTATATATACATAATCATTTATGCGTTTTACTTACAGTGCCTATTGATGCTGCCTTGTTTGTTAGAGATTATTACCTGGCGATGATATCTTTATTTACACTGTCCCGTTTACTGGGATAGCAATAGGTAAGAGTGAGATTTGGTGCACCCTAGAACTTTTTTGCCACTGACCGTTCGAAGGCGGTAGCCCTTTTGTGTTTGTGACGTCATATGCCTTTATTCCTTATTCACATAAGTTTTGTGTGTTTTGGCGTTTACTCTGTTTTGTGAAAGCTGTATTTCCTGTTCGACTTTTATACTTATTTTGATCGATGATGATTGACATGAATCATGTATGTAAACATAAAACGTGTTTTCTCACGCTTGATAACGGAACAATACACATCGTATTAGCTCTACTATATACATTGACGAATCGAAGAAAGGTTTGATGTTAATAAGTCCAAAGTAGATTAATTTGCATCAGTGTCTTCAGGCTTGACATTCACCCAAAATGATATACAGGGTCCTATAGAAACCACAGCGTCCGAACGCAATGGCATCGTAGGTCCGCACTGTACTGCAAACAAGGACTTGAAACTACAATGAAAGAGACAAACAACAACAGAAAGGGTGGTGAAGACACAGTTCCCGACTTGGAATGGTCAGTAGGCAAAACTACATCCCATCAAAAAGAAATCTCTAACATTGAAGGATTCCATTAACACTTTTTGATGTGTGGAGTGATACGCATCCTCCAGTGTATCTCGCCAGGAACTGGTTTGCAGCTCTTGACCACGTCAGAAACAGAAAAACAACAGAAATGAAAGCATATGATAGATATTCTCTTCCCCAATTATTTAAACGTTAATGAGGCACATGGCAATCTTAATTTATTTTAATGTCACTGCGTCCCATTAGTTTTTCTACAGAGCTTGCATGTTCTCTATATACTGATACTACAGCACCCGTCACGGGGATTGTGTGCAGGTGTGCATGTGCGCCTCTGTGCCGTGTAACTTATTAAAAGAAAAGTAAAATAGTTTTAAAATCAGATGAGACAAAAGTATGAGTTAATTGAATAGTTAAACGCAAATTATTTTAACCTATTACCAATTGTTGATTAATTTGCAACAGTAATATATCTAATTCTAAGGCAGGCTAATGAAGACATTCTGGAAAACTCCAAATTGATTTTCATTGATTATGATATTGGATTATTACATGATAGTTATGATGCTTGATAACTACCTCTAGATTGCAGAGTGTCTTTACAAATAGTTCAAAGACAAGCTGCGTATTTTTTCACCAAAACATCATGATTCTTTGCGACCATTTTTCTTTCCAACATTCAGATTTGTTTTAAGTAGACACTAAATGCTGCTGAACTTTGAAACTACAAGTTTACTTACTTTTAACTGTTTGAGTGACTAAGTGCTCCAAAGCATTTTTTTAGGTTTGTTTCTTTGGTAAAATTTAAATTATTATTTTTAGATTTTATTCTCACAGATAGTAAAACATGTATAAATATTTTTTCCCTTATCACAAAAGTATCAAGGAGGTGGTATGGGCACCTATGTAGGGTCAAGAAAATATTGGGAAGTACAAACGAGACATCAATAAAAATGCTCTGGTTCTGAGGGTGAAGAGCAAGGTAACGATAAGCAGATAACGAAACCAGCAAATATCCCATTTAAATATAAAAAGCTTTAGCAGAGCCACGAGCAGACTACAAATGGTATCAAGCTATAACTATGCTAACGTTAGGGATTATTACCATCAGGCAATTTTATTGCCTTTAAGCCGTGCCGTCGGATATATAGTGATGGCCATGCCTATCGATATTCTTTGTAAACTTTCGCATCTCACCGCTTTGTGTTCGAATCCCACTGGGAGCTCGACGCCTGTTTTAATGGGATGACAATAGGGTAAGTGTGAGGTTTGGTGCACCCTAGAACCGGTTTAAACCCCCAGTGGCCTACTTTGGTAGCCCTATTGTCAACCCTTTTTGTGTTTGTGATGTCGTTTGCATTTATTATTGCTTTTGCCTTCTTGTTTGTCTGTTAGCGTGTTTGTTTCTGTGTTTTGTGGTTTACTGTCCTCCTTGAATGCTACTTTCCCTGTCCGATCTTTTTATATTTCTTGTGAGGAAGTGTCGATTCTTACGGATAACGGGAAGTGTACAGTACTGGTTCTACCCAGGAAAAGTGGGTGGTCTGCCTCCACCATAAAAAAATCGACCGTCATATATAACCCTACATGCATTGAAAATGACGTAAAACACCATACAAAAAACAAACTTTCGTTATACTACATAAAACCGTAGTGCCTCCATTACCGGGATAGAAAAGACAGTGTGTCAAAAAATACACATACCAGTCAGTAACGCATCCACATAGGCGCTAATAAAGACATTGTGTCAAAAAATACATATAGCAGTAACGTCTCTCTGACCGGGATAGTAAAGACATGGTGTCAAAAACTACGTATAACAGTAATGCATCCACAGCCGGAATAGTAAAGACACTGTGTCAAAAACTTCATATAACAGTAACGCATTCACGTCAGTAAAAACACTGTGTCAAAAACGACTTATACAGTAACGCCTCTACGTCAGGGATACTATAACACTGCATCAACAACTACATATAACAGTAACGCATCCACAGTCGGGATAGTAAAGACAATGTGTCAAAAACTACATATAACAGTAACGTCTCCACAGCCGGGATAATATATAGTCACTGTGTTAAAAACTACATATAACAGTAACTATTCCACAGCCGGGAGAACAAAGACACTGTGTCAAAAACTACATATAACAATAACGCATCCACAGCCCGAATAGTAAAGACACTGCATCAAAAGCTACATATAACAGTAATGCTCCACGGCCGGGATAGAAAAGACACTGCGTCAAAAACTACAGATAACAGTAATGCCTCCACGGCAAGGATATTAAAGACACTGTATCAAAAACTACAAATATAATAACAGTAGTGCATCCACGGCAGGGATAGTAAAACACTGGGTCAAAAAATGGTTGATAAAATAATCTAAACATTCGTTGTCACTATTATTATCTCCAAGAGGTTTAATGTGCGAAGTATTAAATTTGATGGAAACATATTACTTTGATCGCGTTGTTTTTGCAAAGGACAACGATTTTTCCAAGTTGTGCGGTCACAAAGAAATCCACCCAAATTCTATAACCTGTGATTACGCCTGTTTTTAAAATGAGATGTTTTATGGTATGTGGTCGTTCGTCCATTCGTAAACAGTTACACATTCCGTGTGATTACTTGACCATATAACATCCACTCTCACTAAATTGCATATGTACACTGTCCTTCATGAGGAGGGATTTCCTTGTTTTAGGTTCAACCGTCAATGTCGCCATGACCTGTATGGTAACGTGAACTACATTAGACTACACGCAAAAAGTTCATGAAACTTTATAGGTATACTTCCCTTGACAAAAAGTAGGAGCTGTTGTGTTTTGTGGGTCAGTAGATCAAAGGTCAATATGCACATACACATTCAAAAGATTAACTCCCGGAGTATATGACATACATCCTGAAACTTCATACATGCTTGAAAAAGATAGATTCCAAAGCTTGATAGGACATTTGCCCTTGGTAAGAGATTGTTAAAAGCAACAATTACCACCATATGATACCTACCCTTGAAACGTTACAAATAGTGTCTATGGTGTGACACCTATCGAATTTATGGATAGTAGGTCAACTTTCAAGGTAACGTACCTGACAAAATCCTTTCCTGGCTGTTATTCATTAACTTTTTACTTTTAATTTACAATATGATATACTCATCCTTGCATCATCGGCATATTGAGGAAGATTTGAAAAGTATTGCAATAAACATGTCATTGACATATTAACATGATATTTACATGCAATATTTGCAAGACAAGAATCCTCCCAAGTATTGCTATATATATTTTAGAAGTGGCTAATGATTAGAACTGAAATAGTTCTGAAAGATACCACTAAATTTTGCATGTAAAAATTATTTGGGCCAAATGTATGCCTAACCGCTGTTACATACTTCTATGCTTTCTTCGAAAAGGCAAGCTATTATACTCGCCTCGGCGTTGGTTAACACGTTACAGTTAGACTGCTTAACTAACCCGACAAATAAAGGCGAAATTTACTACAAAATCATCAGAAATCGAAACTCTTTCCAGGTAATCCGGTCAGATAATAATTAATGTAAGCCAATTAAAAGCACTACAAGGTTGATTCACGGGTTCTTAAAGTATTTTCAGTTTTGGGATTTTGGTCTAGCTGGTTAAAGCTGTTTACATTATGTCTACAGAGTTCGACTTCTCAAAATATATAATGTAATGTATATAAATATATATATATATATATATATACCTAGTCGTCAGTAGGTTTAGAAACAGTATACATATGTTGTAAAATGTGCCTGTTGATGGCGGGATAGAAACTTTAAACAAATCAATGAACATTCATAACTGTACTTACGGTCATAAAAGGAAATTCACAGAGACTAGTGACTCGATTGCTTGCAAACAGGATTATGCCATTTTGTTACTTATAATGTTTATATGAATGTTCTAATGTCTCAGAAATGCCTTGAAGGAATTCAATGAAAGTTTTAGGTACTAACCGACATACTAAAGGGGTGTTCCTCCGAACACTTGTGTCGCCCGCCATGTGCTTATTTCAGCCAGTACAATCAGTTATGAGCTTGGTTAGATTGCAGGTTAAAGTTTTATGAAAGGGGACATAACTTTGAAAAAAATCGTCAGAGATATTGAACAGTTGCAACAACATTCCTTAGGTTTCATGAACATAAGTCAAATACTTTTCAAGTTGTGGCCTAGGCTAGGTTGCTCGTTAAAGTTTGACGGACGGACGACGGTAAAAGTGATCACTAAATATATGCCATGCAATGTAGGCGACTGGTAGAAACATGTGATGTAACTCTGCCCTTGTTATACTTAATTTTAGAATAATTAAATGATTCATCATATCTGAAATACTGGACGGAATGCAATGAAACTTGACACAATGTCATTTATTCACTGACATAAAATGAACTGGTAAAATTCTGTTAAACAAACCTGGTCTCAAAGTCGAACGCGCATTGAACAGGCCTTGTTTATGTTTTGGATTCTAAATCAACTCAGTATCGAGTTATGGTCTTTGATATCAAACCTATGTAATTTTGGTACGTAATTAATGATGAAATTATGATGAAATCAACATTTGGGTAGTACATATTTATTTATATACTTACAGTAATTCATTAATGTTCTGAACATGTATTCTAAAATATATACAAAATAAATAGACATAACATGAATTTATAAACATTTATTTATAAGAAATAGTATTTGGTTTTGTTATAAGTTATACTCTGTTTTGACACAATGTGAAACACTGGCTCAAAAATGCAATCATTCGGCTTATACCTATGAAAGGATAGTCCTTAGATTTCTTTAAACCATACAGTGTAAAAAAATAACCAATTAACATCTTGTGCATTAAAAATTCATTGAGGTAAGATGAACATGTGTGCGAAGTTTTGTGAACATAAGTCAAATACATTTTAGGCTATGACCAAGGTTAAAAAGAAGGTTAAAGTGTGACAGACGACACGTGATCCCTTATTGTCTGCCATGCTAAGCAGACAAAACAAATCATGAACATGTTGTTAAAACAATATTTCATAATTATATAATTTAATAATTATTAATAACAGTCTTTCAAAGAGCACTGGTTTGTATTACAAAATTTAAACGTGATTATACTTCATTTAAAGTTTAACATGTTTACTATTAACATTTTTATGTCTTATGAAAAGATGGAAAAGGGGATACACAACAATAAACAATAACCATAATTAAAAAGCATTTTAGTCGTAATTACAAAATTATCTCAGAAAAGAAGGAATAAATCTAATGTATTGATCAAACTGATCAGGAGATTTCGTCTCTAATTTTCAAAGCACAACATGATGGTAAGACAGGCCTTCCACATGCTCCCGACTTGCCATGTCTGCATAGGGTAAACTGGCAATACTTTATTAATATCGACGTTGATATCGATAAATAAATTGTACCTTCTACATATCCTTCCAAGGACTTCATAAGAACTAACACTTGGAAACCCCGAAAGTGTAATACACAATATAATTATAGATGTGTAAAATGATTCAAATTTCTTCACTAAACATTTCAGGAAACATGGTGTTCTAGACCAACTAAATGATGTTTTTAGGATATGCAAATGTCAGTTAAAACATATATTTGGTGAAACCTATTTTCACCACAAATAGGCAATGGTGCAAAAAAATGAATATTCCTAACTCTATGTAACACTAACATAAAATGGTTGGAAAAATAGTGGCTTACGTCATTTTCAGCACATTTAGGCTATATATGATGGTCGATTTTTTTTGTGGTGAAGGCAAACCAGGTAGAGCCAACACTGTATACCTCCAGCGATCCGCAAGAATCGACAAAATGAAACAGTGATGATTATATGTAAACAGGTTTAAAGTCGAAAGGATACTGAAATAATCAAAACTTCAAAATTTCCTTGTGTCACTTTTAACTTGCTGACCCCCAAATTTGTTCCTCTGGCTGGTTGGGAGCGCAACCATTGAATCCGCCACATAGTACCACTGGAAGCACTGTTTCTCCACAAAACTTTCTTACATGTTCTGCCTACACTTACCACAAACACAAAAGTCAGTGTACTGAGATCTGAATGTGATGAGTGTAAAACCCTCCAGGACATCTCTCGGAGGACTGCATAATATCCAGTATCCAACACCAGTCCTTGGTGCCTTTCACCCTGCTCTAAACACTACTTTCACACATAATATCTAGATCTAATGCTTCTATCTAGACATGTGACAAAATAATCTCGAGTAGAGCTTATTGGTCGTACATAGCTTTTGTAAGCACATGGCGACATCTGTCAGTCACATGCTAATCCATTGTTCAGTTGAAAAAAATGCACCAGTTGCATGATATATTCATGTTCCACGGAAAAGCGAGCAATTTTTTAGCGCCGGTAGAGGGAGTACGGCAGGGCCGTTCAATAAGTTTATATATGCGTTAATGCATATAAAAGTATAGGTATTCTCTAAAGGGCAAAATTGTTTAAGTGTCCTTTCGTGTAGATATGAACATTGCGTCTGTTGCCGCGTGTGTCACGGAGTAAACGTAGGAAATGATGGTTTTGGGCGGAACGTTGGTTATAAAATGCATTGTTCTCCAGTCATGCCCGGGAAATGTTCATATTTGCTTTGGTTGGAGCAGTCTTTTGAAAGGGTGAAATTCACAGGCAATATGTGGTCAGTATATCTATTTTATGAAATTTTATTGTACATTGGTATTCAATGGGCGTCGCCATTTTGTTTCTTGATGTTGCTACATCCGGTTAGCTTTGATATGTTTTTCAAACATTAACTTGATACAACTAGCACATGATTCGGAAGTTACTTTATTAGATACAAGTATTGTAGTAGATCATTAATCGTAAAACAAGATTAAATTGATAACGTTGTATAATTAATGCATAGGTTAACGGTGAAAGGATATACATGTATATATGCCAATGTGTATAACTCATTAATTGTAATTAAATTGATTAAATTGATAACGTTGTATATTAGGTGCATTGGTTATCGGTGGTTGACGGTGAGGTGCTATACTTGGATATATGCCGATGAGTATAATTGGTATTGAAGAATACGTATACATTGCTACACATCATAATTAGAGAGTGGTTCAAATATATTTACTAGATAATGATTTGTTTGTATACTGATAATTGTATAAGATGTTGTGTTAATGAACCGACATATTAAAGTATTTATTATTACAGCCTAAGACTCTCGTAGTGGAGCTAAGCCTTTAGGGTGTGTAGGCCCTGTAAGTGATTCAAAAGAATCAACGCATAACGTAACGAGAGGTGGAAACGGTCCCTGTACCTGGACTACATGGTCAGGTTTTCATAGGAGTAACAACCCCCTGGACACGTGGTGGGTCCGTCATCAGACCTCACTGGAGGAACGTTACCCTACAACCTCGGTGGAGGTTAATCATCGCGTCATTATATTCATTGAGTCATCTACCCTTATAGAAGGCTTTTGATGACCATAGCCGATCATTGAAATCCCGCATCATCAGATCATATTCATGAACTATCACGCATCATTCTTTGTAACGTTTGTTATCATCAACATTGTTGTAACTGCAACAACACTTTAATGTTAGATATAGTCAGTCGACACATTCAGTATTTGTGATAATACTACGATATTCGTAAACGTTCATGAGAACAGTCTTTTTCATATTTCATCTCTGTATTCGCTTGTTTTTGTTGATAATTGTATATATATTTAACATATTTTAAAGGTTGCATTAAACTTATGTGAATGCAGTCACCGTCATTGATTCTTTCCAGAGTTCGTCCCAACCAATAGGGTCATCTTGCGGCAAAGTATAACAATTGTTTCTTTATATTTTATCGACACTATTGTTATTGTTGAAATTTATTATTTAGCAAAGGTAATAAGAAAAGGGAGAGAAAACATTATTTAAAATAAGAAAATCAAGTTCAATGCAACTACATTGTACATAGTCGTCTAATCTTATTTTTTTATTCTTCAGTTCTAGATAAAAACAAATCAGTAAATTTGAGTTTCAGTTGTGTATGAGCTCCGAAAGTGTACAATCAAGGTTTGCAAAGGCGCTCTGTGTTTTACAACCAATGCCTGTCCAATTTAAGTAGGACCAGCGATCGTTTCACCATGTCCATCATTGGAATTACTGTATAAAATACTGTGAAAATGCACCGCAATTTACTAAATGCCATGTAGGAAACCAAACATTTTCATTTTGATTCAGTTACCCGACATAACTTGTAACTTAATATACGTATGACCTGTAACTTCATATATATTTGATCAGTCACCTTTTTAGTATTTATTGACATTCACCCGCTTCGTTTGTTTATTGCTGTGTGCAAATCGTTTGTATTTGTGTTTTTTAATATAAATGCAAAAATCGTTTGCATTTTTTCCTTCTGAACGCGTTTTCTTTCTCCGTTTGTGAATTTAAACGCACGCATTATGTTGTGTTGAGGAAGAGTTTCTGCATTTGAAAATGAACTCAGATTTTCGTTTATCAACGCTGAATACATACAAGAACGCAATGAATCCATTTAAAAAAAAATGCATTTATAGCAATGAAATTCAAACAGAGTGCAAACGGATCGCAAACGGAGCTCAAACGGAATTTCAAACAGAATGCATTGTTGGTGTCTGTATGTGTGTGTGACGTGAACAACATTGCATTTCATAGCTGGTTAACGTAAAGGACGTCGTTGTATTTCTGTTTTAAGTGGTTTGCTTTTGACCAAAGCTATACATAAATTATTTTTTAATAAAACGTTCCGTTTACAGTTGTATTACCTGTCTCCGTTCGAAGCGTCACAAATATTGTTTGATATATAATCAGTTATTTTATGCTCTTACATTTTACATGACTCTTACCACTACGCATGCGTATGATACGCTCATGTCTACGACTTAACAGTGAAACTAAAACCTGCTAGAGTATTACAACGCCAACCTAAAAACGTTTCTATAAAATAGGAACATGGCAGACGTTATTCTATGAGATGTAATCTATAAATTAAAAAAAAATAAGGAGTCTGACGGATCTCCTGACCCCTTTATAAGTTAATCAGAAAGATCGCCAGAAAAGGATACGACCCTTTTGTAGTACAGCGAACTTCCTGTTTGGTGACTGACCCCTCAACAGTCAATCATTACGCTTTACTTTTCTCTTGTGCGATGACCGGACAACCTCGTGGGACTCAATGCTTGTACCGTCTGAAACTCTGAAAGAGGACGTTTTTGTATGAACCTTCGTCCCTCGGATTTTCATGTTGTACCCCAGATTTGTTTTCTCTTTGGCTGCAACTTCTGTGGTTGTTCAGTACAGTTCTGGATACATTCTGCGGTGTTTCTAATTATGTTTTTAATATATCTTTACAAAACCATATACGTGTATCGTTTCCTCATTTTCTAGATGTAGACTTTATTGTTAGAGATTTCCTGTTAATGGGATGTACTTTTATTTACATTGTCTTTTTAATTTGAATGATGAAGACAAAATAATAAGAGGTTGCGTACACTTAAAAACGATTTAAGATAACCAGTGAGTCATATTGACTGCTGACCATTCTAAGTCGGTAAAAATGTCTTCACGACACCTTGTGTTGTGTTTTGTCCTTTTTATTTATATTATTAATTAACAGATACATGTAACAGATCCTGAACCCCAGCGGGAGTCCTGATGTGCCAATTATTTCTTATCAGAAATATGCATGATTTTAGAGAGAAAGACGCAGTTTTGTAGTATATTATAGACTTCGCTACATGGGCGCCTTTAGACGTGCACTAATAGTTTAGTTTCTGTTGATTTTGCATATTTTTTCGCAAGTGTATTGCTGTACTTTTATATTTGATGTTTTATATTTATAACTCTCCGATGAAGCCGTAACGGCAAAACACGGTTTAAGGCAAAAACCGGTTTAGAACATTATAATTTCTATATACATGTATATATATATACACACACAAATAAGCTGACGAAGTAACACTCCAACTTGAGAAACAAACTGTCTGTAAAAATATACAGTAGTAGAATTTATGCAGAAGACAACTTTGATGTTATACCTCTAGTTCTCTTATAGAGGAGCATATGTCGATTAGTATCCGATAACGGAAGTTCTTTGCATCATTTGGCTTCATCGACTTCATGTTTCTCTTACAAGGCCTTCCCAGGTTACCAACTGAAATTCCGACTCAAAGTTGCTTATAACTTTATTATTAAGAAAACTTATTTTTGCAAACAAGTTGAAAACCGGTGTGCAATGTATCGACTAGTGAACACTTAAAGAGCAAGAGTTTAATAATATCTGCTCATACAATGAATTAAATACATACATCATATATAATTTGAACGATTATTTCGGTCAATTATTTCGTCACACAAATTACAAATCGGTGTGTAATATATCGACAAATGAAAACTAAATCGCAGACACATCAGTATTGTCCCAAACAATGCAGGAAAATATACATTTTATACGATTCAGGTCACTTATATTTTGCAAACAAATTGGTAAAACGTGTATAATTCATAGACCAATGAGCAATGAGATATGTACCCAAACAATCAGTAAATACAGTTTTTATTATTTAGGTTACTTATTTCGTGCAACTGAATTAGAAAACGGTGTGCAACTAAATCGCCGGCACTTCAACGGCGGTAGCCCTATTATCAACCTTTTGTGTTTGTGATGTCGTTTGTATTTATTATTACTTTTGCCTTCTTGTTTGTCTGTTTGCGTGTTGGTTTCTGTGTTTATGGTTGACTGCCCTCCTTGAATGCTACTTTCCCTGTCCGATCTTGTTATATTTCTTTTCATTGACTAATGATTAGCTATCTACCCAAGGAATGCAAGTAATATGCAGGTTTCTCCACATGTCAATTAAATTTAATGGTGTTGTTGCGATTGCTTACTGAAATAAGCGTCGTGATGTTATGATGCATATACCATTGAACAAATACATTTGGGTTACTTTAATAACCGAAAACGTTATTAAACTCTAGAATAAATTGAAAGAGAAATGGTATAATTAACCTAGGTGTCAGTTTTAAAATTGTGCAAAAGTGCGCGAGAGAGAGACACACACACACAAACAACACACGAACACACGCACACACACACACACACACACACACAAATGTAGGCATTCTCGGATGCCTATATAGTTGTCTTTATGTGTTGTGTGATATTTATCAAAAATAAAAAGGTTGGAGGTAAGTAATAGGACCCAGTTGTAGGGTATGTAAATATATAGGTTTATAAGCGTGTGGCCACTGTCTCGCCGCAAAGCTAGCTTTTATGGCGATATCGTTAGAGCGTCCTCTTCACATGTAAGGGTTCCCGAGTTCAAACCCGCTAAATGCCTAAATATGTACGTGTAATTTTTCCGGTCCGATTACATTGGTAGAGAATCCGGGTATTCATTTTATGAGGTTATTCCCAGATGCCTATATCATTGTATATGTTGTTGTCTATATGTGTTGCGTGATATTTGAAGGTTTCAAATATCAAAAATAAAAAGTTTGAAGGCATGTAATATGACTCAGTTGGGAGTTATGTAAATAGATAGGTTTATAAGCGTGTTACTATTGTCTCGCCGCAGAGACAGCTTTTATGGCGCTATCCGTAGAGCGCTTCATATGCAAGTGTTCCCGTGTTCAAACCCGCTGAGTGCCTAAATATTTATGTGTAATTTTTCCTGTCATATTACAATTGTAACGTGTTTATACGCAAACAAATTCAAACGTGTTTATACCCAAACGCCGACGTTGGTGGACGTAAGACCGAATCCGATCAGAAAGTACATGTGATGCTTTTGCATCCATTATCAGTTAATTCTGTCGCTGAAGCCAAATGATACAACGACCTTCCTTTATCGGATACTAATCTACCTATGATTCGCTATATATAAGAGAACTAAAGGTATAACGTCTGTATAAATGCTACTACTGTACATTATTACAGACAATTCTTTGCTCAAGTTTGAGTGTAATTTCGTCTGCTTATTTATGTGTATATATATAAGAATAATAATTACTAAAAATGTGATTTCCATACTTCTTGCATTGTCTGTAACTCTGTGCCGGATCTCCACGGCGAAGGGAACTGAAAAAAGACACGAAAAACAATGGACTTTTCTTATAATGGAACGGAACAAGTTCGGCTTGTGTCCTATTCATATATTTCTATTGGAATTATCATGGCTGTTTTATTTGTGCTCGCTTTAATAGAAAACATCTCCGTGCTGATTGTTTACATAAATAACCGGAAGTTACACACACTCACAAACTTTTGGATTATAGCTGTGATTGTCTGTGACTTGTTAATTGTCTTGAACGCCTTTCCTTTTGTTATTATTTCCAGCTTTGCGGAGAAATACGTTTTCGGGGACTTCGGGTGCAAATGGGACGGTTTTATTATAACTCTTCTCGGAACTAGTTCAATATTTCTGTTTACAGGTTTATCTATATATCGCTACCAAATTATGGTATATCGTAATCGTGCAAAGAACACGAGCAAAACTAAGGTAGTGTCGTGTATTTTGTTTTGTTTCGTCCTTGGCCTATTTTGGGGCGTTATGCCTATACTCGGATGGGGATCGTTTGATTTAGAAGGGATTGGTATATCGTGTGCCACAAATTGGAGATCCCAGGCTCTGTCAGATGTGACATATACCGCGTGTATGTACATATCAGTGCTACTTTTACCACTACTGCTTATTGGCTACTGCTATTCCAAGATTTTAGCTAAGGTAAGTGACTTGTGTTTATATTGTAGTACATAGATGACGAAAATTGAAACCCTTATAGTATGCATGCTTCTTAGATCATATTGTGTTATTGCAGTGGTTTTATGCTACCCCGGCATACTGTATTAACATATTAACATAAAACAGGTACTAACCCACGTGTCAGATGGCAATAACTTTCTCAAGACAATACGACATTTATGAAGAGGACTTGTAACTAAATCAGCGGCCATTGCATTGTTCAGAATTAGAATATTAAGCACTATTATTAAAATAAATTCAGTTGTCAAAGCAACAGTCCTGTGTCCTTATTCATAAAGCTTCTTTTTGCAAAATCTTAAGTTAAGTCAAATTTTATCAATTTGTTAAACACCTTTTCTATCAATTTAAGACGTTTTCCTAATATTTACAGTGAGGTTATGGATAAAGAAAGCCTACATCTAATATGTTTCTTAAAATAGATGTTTTTTAATGTCCCTGAGAGGTTAATAATGATATTTAAAAATAGGTAGAAGTCTTAAATTTTGACCTAAGTAATATTTCCCACTTAAGTTACTTTACGGGATTATAATGATGACTGTGTACACATTAAATCTATTCAAGCTAGCCTGTAGGCGTCATTGTCTACTGACCGTTCCAAGTCGGTAACCCTGTCTTCACCACCTTCTCTGTTGTATTTTGTCTTTTTCATTGTATAATTAATTAAATATTGCTCCTTGTTTGTCACTGCGGACCTACGATGCTATTGCGTTTAGAGGCCGTTGTTTCTATAGGACCCTATATCTCATTTATGTTTATTTTATTTCCATTATAAAGCTCGCCTGTTCTGACGGGCCTGTGTCACAGTTTCCTTGTTTGAATAATACATATGCGTTACACTAGTGTAGTATGATACATATATCATGGTTTATCACACTCACAAACCGCAAGTTATGTGATAAGAAATATAATGTTAACCATATAAGTATCATGTATATTTCCATTCGTGTTTGATAGTATCATTGCACAAGAAATATTAAATACATAGAGGATATTTGTTGTTTTGGAGTGAATAACATATTTTATTTCATCGAGAAGTGAGAAAACTTTATATTTTCACGAATGCGAAGCATGAGTGAAAATATAAAAGTTTTCTCACTTTGAGATGAAATAAAATATGTTATTCACGACAAAACAACAAATTTTCTTTTTATTTTATGTTTTTTTCAAACATATTTTTAAGGAAGCAGCTACTGTGAAATAGAACTCTATATTCCACAGTGTGGAATAACACTTTTATTTCACTGATAAAATACAGTATTTCATTGCATATCATAAAATAAATACCGGTATATATTTTCCATTTCTTTAAATCAACATTTATAATTCAATAACTACGATGTTTTGATATACATGCTTACAGGAACGATGTCCATCATTTACACAGACAAGCTTTAGAAAAAACTGTTGCTTTTCCAGCATGTAAAATAGTAAAACTGCTTTTTGTAATAAAAACATTACATATTGTATTTGTTTTCGGAATTCTGTGCATTTCTAGTTCACAATTTAATTTTGAACGCTTAAAAGTTTAAAAATATGAGTATTTCCCCATGAAAAATAAAACACAATTGTTTTATCGGTCTTGTAATATCACTACTTACTTATGATAAACTGTTTGTCTGTAAGGTAATATTTGATGATTTACATACATTTAACTTTAAATTGAAATTTAAAACACGTGAGTACACACGTGGACTTGCGCTGATGTTTGTAGAGCGTAATATTTTATTTGAATGATAAAATGACATAATGAAATTGAAAGGGGTGGGGGTGGGGGGATGTCCTACCGCTCTGCATGTGATAGTGTGTTTGTGAGATTGCAGTGGTTTTATTTTACACCGACAACCACACGTGGACCTAAAAAGAAAAAAAGGTACTGTCTTACACTGATACACTGTAGTGCAATATTCAGTTACATACGGTTTTAAAAAAAGAGTATGATAATGGACCTTTGGAAACGGCCGAGCACGACACATACGAAATAGTGCTCGGTTTGATTGAGACTGTTCATGAGCGGTAGTGAAATATGCTAGCTACCGCTCACGCCCTCTAGCCCCGGGTTGAGCAGAACTCAATATTAATAAAATCAATAGTACACAATTTTAACCATCCCGAAGATGGCATGCATACGGCGGTGGACATGGAGTTACATGCTTCCCCATGTCGTACGGCGTATGGTCCCAGTATCTAATAAAATTAAATGCACCGAAGAGCGAAATAAAAATAATGGAATTTAGTTAACCCATGCAAGGTTGTGTAAAGCACTGTGGTTTTTAGCTTGCACAATTATAGTAGTAAGTTATCTTTTACAACAAGAACACTAATACTAATGATGGTATGCATATGACGGTGAACATGGAACCTTCAATGCGGTATTTTCGCACCATTCCATGGCCAGCGTTTTTTTTGTATTTTTTTCACTATATTTTCTATATGATTTCTTCGGCGTAGTTTCCTATCGCCGTTTTTTTAACATCTTCGAGCGACGTATGTAATATTTTTCTCTCATCATTAACTTCGGTACTAGAAAATCTTCGGCGTACATTCGTACAACCTTCGGCGATCTTAATTTGCGTCGTTGCTAATAGCTTCCTGCACGTGCGGTCGTTAATATATATTATCTTCGGTCGGTCGGTAGTAATGTAATAACTCCGACTTCGGTGTCAATACGCGAATTCGCTAACGATTTTTTTTTTGTGGGAGGGTGGGTGGGTGTGGGCTCGGTAAACTTCGCTCGCTGATTTCGCCCGCTTGAACTCGCAGTTGTTAACCCTCCAAACTCGCAGGTGTTAAATAACTTCTCTGTACCCGAAGATAGTAATAATCTCGTTTGGAATGTGCGAACAAGATTATGAACTTCGAAAGAGATTATGAAAATCATTATGGAAATCCGGCTCTAGAGGGTCGCGGCTAATTCTCAGCTAGCTGAGTGCATTTGAATTAGATGGGCGTAGGTAGGCGAAGTTTGCGAACGTGTTAGAAACACAATACCCTGAATAATACTATACTCATTCTCGCTTCCCCACAGACCTAATAACCTAAATGTTTTAGGCCACTACCTTACTAGTGTCCATGTACTTTCGCGGTTACTACCTTACTAGTGCCACTGTACTTTGGTAACTACTACCTTCCTAGTGCCCATGTAATTTAGTGGCTACTAC
This sequence comes from Cyrtodaria siliqua, assembly GCA_037043455.1. Lineage (NCBI taxonomy): Eukaryota > Metazoa > Mollusca > Bivalvia > Adapedonta > Hiatellidae > Cyrtodaria > Cyrtodaria siliqua. The sequence goes on from JAWPHD010000522.1 coordinate 203,944, forward strand.
CTTGCTAGTGTCAATGAACTTTCGTGGCTAATACCTTCCTAGTGCCAATGAACTTTCGTGGTTACTACCTTCCTAGTGCCCATGTACTTTCGTGGCTACTGCCATACTAGTGCCAATGTACTTGCATGGCTATTATTTTCCTAATGCCCATGTACTTCCGTGGCTACTACCTTAATAGTGTCCTTGTACGTTCGTGGCTACTACCTTACTAGTGCCAATAGACTTTCGTGGCTATTACCTTCCTAGTGTCCATATACTTTGGTAGCTACTACCTTACTAGAGCCCATATACTTTGGTGGCTACTACTTTACTAGTGCCAATGTACTTTGGTGGCTACTACCTTGCCAGTACCCATGTACTTTGGTGGATACTTCCTTACTAGTGCCCTTGTACTTTGTCGGCCACTACCTTCCTAGCGCCCATATACTTTCGTGTCTAATACCATACTAGTGTCAATGAACTTAAAAGAAATTATAATTATAGTATCTGTCCTTAAATCTCATTAAATATATCATTTTTAATGTATATATACGTGTTTTTTACGGATGTTTTCTACGCAGCTACGTATTTATTCAACCGCCTTAAGTCCTTTATTATGTAATTTATTATATAGTTATGTTTATATATCCATCCTAGTGAAGAGTGAAGAGTAGCTTTATAAGTAACACATAACATTATTTATTCATCTTTGTGTTCATCTTTGCGTGATGTTGAATAATTGGTGTTACATCCTTAATTATCTGTTTGTTTTTAGGTCTGTGGGTAACTTATTTTATAATTTTAATACTGTTCAAATGTGCATGTAATGACTTTTTTTTTCAAATACATCAAAATCAATATAATATAGAAGAACTGTTTGATAATGATAACCTTCACTGGTATAAATATTGCCTATTATGCACATATCCACCTATGTCTGCATTTGTAAAGATGTGTGAATCCCATCTGAAATCTGCCGATGTGTTTTTCACGCCTTTACTTTTTCCAATTTGCAGTGTAACATGACATTTAATTATCAATGTACTTGGCATCATATCTTAATTGCGTATTTAATAATGTTGATTTTATATTATTACATCTTAATATAGTATGTACGGCATGGTACAGATTATCTAATTACGACAAACAGATTTATTGCATGCATGTATGCTAATTATTATAATAATAGAAATAAATTGATGAACATTATCTTCTGTACTTGATATATTTTGTATCCAACTTGTACTGGTTGTCGCTATTAGTAAACTAAGGTAAACTTATTCACTTTTACTCTCGGTAATCCACATACAACGCACCTGCTATTTCCGTTATATTTCGGAATGTAAGGTACCCACAACCTTGGATTTAAGAAAACACCTGATTTGTATTATCTATTTCGAAATTTGCATAATCTTGCTCGCACATTCGAACGAGATTATTACTATATTCGGCGGTCAGAAATGATGCAGCGAAAATATACACCAGCGAACTCGCAGGGTTACCTCCGAACTCGTTGGGTTACCTGGAAACTCGCTATGCGAACTCGCAGGGTTACCTGCGAAGTCGCTGTTAAGTTTAAAGCTTACCGATCCCAATTGTTTGTATCGTTAGCATGATTTTTAAGCGAATTCCTTACTGATATCGAAGTACCGACAGCAACATACAAGCACCGATGAACGTTTCAGAACCGACGTTAGTAGCACCAAAGCAAAGTATCTATGTCGAAAATCGGAGAAAGTTGCAAGGATGTACGCCGAAGAATTTTTAGAAGCAAATTTAATCGAAGGTGTTAAAAAAAACTTTACCGAAGTTAATGATCAGAGAACAATATTACCTACGTCGCTCGAAGATGTTAAAAAAAACGGCGATAAAAAAATACGCCGAAGAAAATCATATAGAAAATATAGTAAAATAAGAATAACTTAGGGGGTCCCCTAAGGCTTTCCATAATAAAGAACAGATTCTGAGAGCAAATTAAGTGGCGACACACCAATTCTTATTCTATAAGAAGCAGACGGGATGGGGACAGATATGGGTTTATTAAAGCCTGTAGTATATACAGTGTCGGTTTTAACATGATTAAGTCTAAATAGAAGACGGCGAAAGTGCCTGTAATTCGAAATGTGTTTGATTGATCGATTATGAAGACATAGTTTTATAATTAGAAACAAGTTTACAGACTGTTTAATGAGTTCTAAGATATTTATATGTGAAGGATATGGAAGCGTGTAAAAAAAAACATCCATGCAGTATTGGGCAAACTGGACTTATCCAAAGACATATATAAATACACCAATGAAACCAAATGTTTTCGCACGAGTTTCTATATCGCAAGAATATTTCTTACGAGTAAATTATTTTCCGTATCACAACACAAATGTTAATTAAACTATATAATATATATTCTGTGATGAATTTCTTTCCAATCGTCTTTTGACACAAGTATTCCTTCTTCTGTCACTCCTTTGGCGACAGCGCTGAGTAATATCATGACGTAAATTCGTGACGTAATATCTTGACATCTATCGTTTAGTTCATTACATCTGGCTACTGTGCTATCTTGCACACTAGGCGAGATAGTACAGTAGAAGAAGAGATATGTTATAGATTTTCTCAAACTGGGAAATTTCTATAATTCATCACAGAATATATAATACACCTAAATCCAGTACACAGTCAAAGCCTTGAGTTCCTGCGGTCATGATGGAGCTCTATGCGTTTATTTATAATGCACATTAATGGGAGCAATAATCACAGGGTGCTCTATGCGTCACTAAATTAAACACATGAATCGATTTTCCACTCATTCCCATTACACTGCAACATGGATGACCAGTCCTGTAACTACCATTTATATGCTCAGCGTTTATCAATATCAGTCCGATGGTTGAGTTTTACAATTGTGCAATAACCAATGACAACAGTTAACTAAACTACTAGCTACAGTTATAAATGTGTTATCGTATGAGTTTAGCCAAGATTACGTTTTAAACAAATGACGTCGACGTCAGAAATAATTAACAATACCATTTTTTTAGACTGTAAACTACAGCGTGTTTGAACTTAAAATATATCAGAAAATATCTACGGAAAATCCACATCGTTTGACAATATAATCAAGATAATACATCAGTGTATGACATTCCTAGAGTGTTTTTTGATTAAGTTGGCAGAGCAATAATAATATCACAAATTGTGTGACAAATTGCCGTATGGTATTTAACGTTTTTAGAGTATATTATGGATTGGATAGTTGATGGATAGTCGTTGAAGAAGGGAACACAATGTCAACTATAAGGCTATAGGCTGTTAGCGTCCCTAATGCGGCAATTAAGGACATATTTCAAGCCTATTGTATTTGGGGTAGGGGGAGGGGGCGAGGTGACAGAATGTCTATAGGTAACTGTAAATCACTGTTACCCATACAATTTCATGAGCAAAGTGGGATATTCAATTTTTCTTCAGATTATAAGGCTCACACAATAAAGCAGTTGTGATCAGTACACACAATAACACATTACAAAATGTTGTATATTTATTGTGTTTTGCTCTGATTTTTGGTCTAAAACAATTAAGAAATACCAGATAAGTTTTGAAAAAGTATTCAAAAGCTAAATTATGAACATATATTTCTTCATTAAAGTAAATTACAAAGTGTTGTTAAGCTATTCTTACCCTCAATATAGCAATGCTATACAAATTCAAAACTAAGAGCGGGCCTCAATTTATATACCTGACTTGATCAGCCATGAAGCGTGCTGGCTGTAAATATTTAAGCTTCCCATGCTTTTTCAATGACCAAGTAGCGTTGGGAAATGTGTCCTTAAGACATCCGTGATTTTGTTTTTTACCTCATATTGCTATCGTAAGCATTATTTACATGAACTAAAGTCTAAGACAAAAATCTGACATGGCGGCAGAATTTGTTGAGGCCATTTCCTCCTTAAAATTTAAGGTAATGGACAGACACAGGTTTAAATATGTTTTAAATATGTAGAAGTCATACTTAGGACGCTTTTTTAATATATCTATATGTTTTTGATTGTATTACTTTAATTTACAATGCCTTGTTAAGTTGGCCACTGAATTAGCGAGGTTGTGTGCATACATCGATTTAAGCTAACACGTATGTGCTATTGCCTACATATCGTTCTAAGTCGTTAATCCTGTCTTCAGTACTCTTTATGTTGTGTATTGTCATGTGTATTGTCATGTGTATTGTCATGTAAATTGTCCTGTGTATTGTTCTGTGTATTGTCATGTATATTGTCCTGTGTATTGTCCTGTGTATTGTTCTGTGTATTGTCATGTCTATTGTTCTGTGTATTGTCCGTGGTATTATCCTGGGTATTGACTAGTGAAGTTGTTCACTTGATTTCGTCGGTTGTCCAGTACAATAGGTTGCTTTGTACCTATATCAACACGTTATATCTGTTTCAATACGTTGAAGGATGAGTGACCGGAAAATTCACTTTCTTGTCATGATCATTAATTGTATTTGCTGTCATACTGATTAAGAAATAAAGAAAAATATGCTCTCTCAAGATTTATTTCACAAAATCTTTAAAATATGTATCAAATGTTGCATTTGCAACTGATAGCATAATTGAATTTTATTAATATTCAAGGGAGATAATTATTCCTTGTTGCATTAATTTATTACAGAATAAGACCAAATCTCATTATTGGTAAATAACCAAGACTACCCGAGGCTTGTGGGCGTGAGCGGTAGAAAGCATATTTCATTACCGTTCATGAACTGTCTCAATCAAACCGAGACTGCAGTATTTCGTATATATCGTGTTCGGCCTTTTGGTATATATGTATTATTCTCGTTTTCCCTCAAGTCACTCGTTTCACTCGTGACTTGAGTTAAATCGGTCAAATACATATATATAAATAATTTATTAACTTTACAAATAATAGTATCTGATTTAAGCTGAGACAGCCTAATTTAGATAATATCTCATAATTTAAAGCTTGGTTTAATCTAAATCTTTTTATTTTGCTTATATCATAATTCCATACTCATTTAGGGCTTGGATTTGAAGTTTTTTATTGTGCTGATGTTTTAAGGATTTAGAGTTTATTTTACATTTATACGTCTAAGTCTTGCGACTTCTGTTAGATAACTCTTTGTTTTTCTTTATTTACTCTTATAACAGAACACTTAACACATATACCATTTTTTGCACATGTGCCTAAATTCTCCGAGCTTTTATAACAATTAAGAACTATACAAAGGTGGTGGATCAGACTCAAACACATTACTAAAAAAATAAATCACACACCTTTTAGACTTTTTTGTAAGGTTGCCATTGATTCCTTTCTTCCCACTCCACTAGTTCTTTTTTTTGAACTTCACTAATTTCAAGTTTCTTTTGTTTGATGTCCTGTTTCAAACTATAATATTTATCCAACTCATCCAAAACCAACTTAAACTCTTGCTCAGATATCTGTGCATCAATCAATGCTTTTGATATCAAATTTGTTATGCTATTCAACTTAGACTCTGCCAAAGATTTATTTCATAATGTTTCTGAGCCTTTGTATTAAGCCTGCGTCTGATAAACTTAATACAAGCACATGTAGTCCCACATACTATTGCTGCTATTTCCAAAGCTAACAAAACTGGAACAATCAATCCAATTCCAGCCATAATAACACTTGCAGATATTAAGGTAGTGTCAATTCCATTTGTGATATTAATACCACGTTTATATTTTTTATAAAGAGACTTGCGTGTATTTCGCTCTGTAATTAACTTCTGTTCAATCTCAATCTCAGAAATATTTTGTTATCTGTAATTCTGTCCGTCTTCCACTGGCAACTCAGGATATATACTTGGTGCTGTCGGTTGCTTCATTTTTCTAATAAGAAAAAAATAAATGAATTCAATTAATAATGACGCCACCGTATTCACAGTGTTAGCGTTGGCAACCTTGCATACAAAGTTAATGACAGAACCAGCACTAATATCTAACGGTCTATCAAAGTTATCGTGTCTGCGTTGGATGGTGTTAAGCGTTATACCATAATTCGGTTATTCAACACCATTGCCAGAGACCACTACAGACACGTCACCAATTATTAATTTACTTGCTAAACCTATTTCCATAATACGTCCACGGCGTGTCATTACATACCCCACATCCGTTTCTCCTCCACCATTACCAAATGAGAGTACTCTATCCAATGCAAGTGGACCCTAAGCCTCCGCAAATATTGTAATAATCCCATATTTAAGATTATCAACTTTATCTCTCATTTGTTTAAATTGTTTAACAATAGGCACAACTCGCTTATGTAATTCTCGAACATTATTGGTTAAAGTCTCTAATAAATACTGATAAAGGTGACCCTTTTGGAGCAACAAAGACAATTAAGAGAATAAAGCAGCAGACTCGGTTTTATTGAGACTGTTCATGAGAAGTAATGAAAGAAGCAACACCTCTCACGTCCCCTAGCACCGGCTTAAGCGGTATTCTACTTCAAAGCCACATATATTGGGCTCGCTGATCCCAAAGGACCAGTAAAAATAACACTACTGATTCGTAGCACGGGGAGACTTTTTAGAGCCGCCACACTGCACTAAACGAACGCTAGTGTTAATGTTAATAAATATTGATAAAGGTGATCCTTTGGGAGCAACAAACACAATTAAGAGAATAAAGCAGCAGACTCGGTTTTATTGAGTCTGTTCATGAGAAGTAATGAAAGAAGCACCACCTCTCACGCCCCCTAGCACCGGCTTAAGCGGTATTCTACTTCAGAGCAGTCTTTTATCAGTTTATGTTGCCCCAAATATACTCATTTTTTTTTAAAAATATATATAATTTTAAATAAATTCTAAAACGCAACTCATAGGTAAGCCGTGATTATCTATCTTGTTGCCATGCCTATCTCTGACTTCTATTTTCAATTCAGTAATTGTACCATTTGAAAGACAGCGATATTCTTTAGGATAAAAACGTGTTTATTATATAACCTATAAAAAGACGCGTTTTCATTGGCTAAAAAGTAATTTTTTAGAAAAAATATCTAGCGATATTGACCTGTTTTTTTGATATTGACCTGTTTTTTTGATATTGACCTGTTTTATATAATTGTTTTTTTGATATTGACCTGTTTTATATAATTGTAAATTGAGGGTTATATAATAAAACAGTTATGGACTTTTCAGCTGTTATACATGATGTTGATATGCACCAAAAAATCATTATTGACCTCGGCTATCGCCTCGGTCAATAATGATTTTTTTGGTGCATATCACATCATGTATAACAGCTGAAAAGTCCATAATTGTATAATATACAATATCACCAAACTGCTTATTTACCACAGGTATGAGCATTATAATAGTGCTTGGTACACCATTGAAATAATTACTACTCGTATTAACTTGTTCGAGATGAACATATAGCTGTTTATAAGGAGCTAAATCAATTGATTGTTTTCCAATAGAAGTATCTGTTAACCAATATGAGTATCTTTTAACCATTCCCAGTTTCCGAATCCCAGCATTTTTGAAAGACCGCGTGATAATCGTGTCTCTGTTGGCGTCTCTAAAGAGGCTATACCATTCGACGCATTAACGGTTAGGGTAATATTTAGCCCTTCAAATATATCTGCCAACTGTTGAAAGTTATAGTGTCCAGCTGGTATATGATATGTGCGGTCTGGTGTTTTCCTCCTTAGGACTTTATGACCAACATTATATGTATAGTCTGGTGTTTTTCTCCTTATGACTTCATGATTAATATTATACCAACCGATAGTGTATGTAAAACTCTTTAATCCAACGCGCTTAGTTCCGTCTCTATTATCAATATACCGTTTTAAATTAATTGAGTTGTCTATGTTTGAAATTGCATGAAACATTTTTTTTAATATACGTATAAAAAAATATAAATAAAAATGATTTCTAAAGACTTCAAATATAGTTCAGATGCTCACTACGCCTATTCAAGTACTTTCAGCAAGAAAGTGATTGATATAATAAATCAAAACATAGTTATTACATCAGACGGTAAAGGCTTCAAGGCATCATTCCACAATGTCTTTGAAAAATACAAACTCCCATACGTCAAATCAGATGATATAGTCCAACGCTGGAGAAAGATTGAATGTCATTTTGGCAGAACCAGTTGAATTTTGCTATTTGGTGCGCGACAACTGGATGTGGTATTGATTTCAACAATCATCTGAAAGCTGATGCACTGGTTGGTTCGTTATTTCGATTTCATGTATATTACCAAGTTAGAAGAATATTATTTGAGATGAGTGTAGCAATGCCGCAAGACTCAAATTGGATCAAAGCCTCAATGACAGCATAAGAACATACTGCTGGGCAATCCTTGGCTCACAATCACAAACAAGAACAGATATATTTGGAACTGGAACGGCATTTGATGCTCACAAACAATTTCTGGCAAATGTATAGGACGCAATTAACAGCCCCATTGACTTACCCAGTCAAATTTCAAGATATGAAAACACTCTAAAATATGCAAGAAGTAAAGTAGATTTTGTCTATGGAAGTGGATTGTACATGTCTCCGAGTGACATGGAGTTGAGAATCGGAACAATACAAGACTACAATAATGAAATTGTAATAGCAACTGATGCGCAAGCATTAGGATTGAATAATGATGTGAATGTAAAACCAGTACCGCCAAAAGTTACACAACCTGTTCAAGGCACCACAACTAAGATGCCGCCTGACTTTGATAAATCACTGATACATAAAAGTGTGGGGCATCCAAACCCACCCGTTCCTGTGGATTAAGACGTGAAGAAATTAGTGATTGAACACGAAGATAACAAAACAATTATAATTGTTGGCAGTATCGTATTAGGTCTTGCTGCGTAACTCATTTATGAGATTTATTGAACCACTCTTTGGCTGCCACATATAGTAACCCAACAACGGCAACAAGAAGTGCCCATAGATTGTTACCAAACCAATTAACAACTTTACCTGTAGCAGACAGAAGCCATGATATTATAGAACCGATAATTCCGGGAAGAGCTGCGGCAGCTTTCCCAGCAAGTGCAGCGAGAAGTTTACCAAGAGTACTTAATTGTTTTTTTTGTCCAGTCTTTGACATCAGATGATGTTTGGTTTGGGCGGAGGCGTACTTCCACCACTAGAACTTGGAATAAAAGTTTCAACTAAAACCCCAATAATCATACCAAACGCAGTCAAAATACTAACTATTGTTTTACCTTGCTCTCTGAATAATGTTTTCATTCTCTAACCCAATGTCGTGTCTTTTTTCAACACCCTATTTATAGTTTCTTTTATACTGTTTATTTGACTGCGTAATTCTTCTTTGTTTGCACTCGCCGCTTCAAGTCGCGCACTTCTTTCATCTTTTAAGTTTTTTTATTCTGTCACGTATGCGCTTCTGTTGAAACTCATCCTCCTGTCCGGGGGTACTAACTTGTTCTAATTTTTGGTATTGTTTCGGTAGGTCTTTATCAATCTCTGTGAGCCTTGAGAGATTATTAGTAAGTTCTCCACGGAAGCTTTGCAATACCTCATCTAAACCTTGTATCTCTCGCAGTGTTAGACTTTCTGTTCGAACAGCAGTTTTAGGATGAGTTTCATCTATTATATTACTCAAATCACTCTCAATTGTGTTTATGGCATCTACTGTATTTTGTACATCTTCAGTTGTTGACAAAGTTTGCACTGGTATATTCTCTGCAGTTTCTGCGATGGTATCTCTTGTCCCCGCGAAGGCTGCTATTTCTGCCTTACCCCGATCCAGCCTTTCACGTGGAAATTAATAATCATATTTTTTTAAATTACTTTTAGAGTGGTTAATGCCAATTTTTTTATTTAGAGTGTCCAGCGTATAAAACTTGATTGGTTCGTATTGGTTATTTCCCTTCTAATAGGTAAGTGGAACATCATCTTCCCCAAACAGAACTGCATATAACATTGTCCTACCGTTTTTATCCTTAGCTACTTTGAAATCTTTATAATCAATTCCGCTGATCTCAGCGTTAACTTCAGTAAATAATTGATCTACTAAAAAATGTTTATGTGTAAGCTGTTCTTCTGTTCTATTTTCCCCTTGAAGCTGATCAATATGGTTATTTTCATTTACAGTTTGTCTTTGGAAGTCTGAGTCAGGTTGTATAAATTCTGGTTCTTCATCATGCAGCACAAAGATATCCAAATCTTGGTCATATCCAACATCTCCACTATCAAACGTAGGATTGTCAAACTCAAATCCACCCTCAGCCATTGTTTATTTTATTTTATTTTAAAAAATATATTCAAAAATAAAAACAATGTCGGCATACTGAAACAAACTTAACCCTTATAGAAAACTAAGAGGGCCTCGTGGTGTCTAGGGCATCCGCACAAGTGTAGTAATAACTAATAATCCATCAACAATAGACCAAAACCAGCACCTGCTTGTGAGATTATCCAATCTCAGTACTAATGATGTGATAGTTCCGCGTACTGCTCGTCTAGCCTTCAAAATTGAACTTAAAATGATGCATCTTATGTAATAAAGAACATCTGCTTGGAATTTGATATGGTTAGTGATGCTGAATTAATCAGACAAATAAGACAGCACACCAATGGTAATATATCAATGTATGACCGTATCTTGCGACATAGAAAAATCACAAAGAATAAATCTTATACCCTTTGGAATATCAACATTAATGTACCAGCACGGAGCATGAAAGGTATTCTAATGCTGTTTGAAGACCCAGACAGAACAAACACGGAATCCTATTACAACCCAACGATTGAAAAGGTTGGAATGACAATAGAGGGCGTACCAAATCAGTTGTGTAGTCAAGGCATGAAGGCATATCAACAATGGTATGAAATCAACAAATATTTTGCCTAAACATCAAAAAGAAACAAAGAGACAGATATATGTTGAAGGACGTATACATTACCAGTGTTTCTCTTGAAACCTACCTGATAAAATCATATGCTTTGTGGCTTGACCTTAGAACATGCGATGACAATTCATTACACGGTAGCGGAAGGGCAATATAAAACGTCAGTGAAGGCATCACGATGCAGATAAATAAAAAAGCAGAAGCAGATAAATCTTTAAATATTTATCTATATATAATACAAGATGCGCAAATCAATATCGAAGATGGAAGTTCAAAGAAGTACGATACTAAATATCCTAAATATCCACACAGTGCCATTATCTGTGGTCAGACAAGCTGTGGTAAGACAGAGTTTGTTCTTGATATACTTGAACAAGCGTATACTGGAGTTTTTGAAAATATAATTAAATTGTGTCCGACCATAGAATGGAACAAGGCTTATAAAAATAGATCCTGGATAGGTGATGTGAGACACTCAACTATATAACAATAATAATTGTCAATCCTGTTAGCAACGGCAAAGAAATGCTACAAGAACTGTTGCGTTTATTTTTCAATAAATATGCTGTCAAGCCCACACTATACATCATTGACGATTGCTCCGCCACAAAAGAATTAACAAAGAAAAAAGATATGTTGCCACAGTTGGCATTCTCTGGTCGTCACGCCGAACAATCAGTGTGGGTCATTTCACAGAGATATAATTCTGTATTGAAAGATTCGAGGGAGCAAACAAAATGGTTGTGTATGTTTTACACCAAGGACAGGGATAGTTATGAAGATTGTTTGAGAGAGAATGATGTTATTCCGACGCTTGAGGAGAGAACCAGAATAAGAAAAGCTTTAGCAAAGACTATACATTCCAAGTTAATATTTAGACTGACCAACCAACTGGTTATTGGCTTGATTAATTTCTTACGCATTTCTTCAAACAGCTTTGTAGCTAATAGTAATACTAACAGCAAATTAGCAATTTTAATAGCAATACTGATATGAAAATATAATGGGAATATCAGGGAATATTGCAATGTTAATAGCAATGCTTGCAGCAAATTAACAATGTTAATAGAAAAAATAGCAATGTTAATAACAATGCTATTACCAATACTAACAATTACTAGTTGCGTGGTGTTTATTGCAGCTGGTTGTTTTGTATTTTATGTTTATTTCAAGATAAAAAATAAAATTACTAATATAAAAATGAATGCGGAAGAACTATTACAAAATATAATATCGGAACAGACGAAACAGACGGAACAGACGGAACAGGGTTCCACAGAGTCACAGAGAGATTATCAGCCAAAGTGGCTGGCGGTGGTAGTCGTCAATATTTGGGTAGAGACCTACAACTCATGAATATAGATGGCATGTCCACGGATGAAATTAACAAAATTTACTGCAGATATGAAGCAAGGTTTGGGGTAAGTTTGACCACGACTTTAGGTAATTCTTTTATTAACTCGTATGTGATGGGAGTATCAAAATATTTCAATGCAATCAATTCACCAAAACTGATAAAAGATTTGGAGGAAGACCCATTTATTAATCATGCTTTGACAAATGCTTGTTGCGAATTGTATTACAAGTATGGGATGTATTTAGCGCCATTTACAGCAATGCTGACAACTGTTAGACATATTGATTTTAATAAAAATAAAAATACAGACAGTAATATAAATGATGGAGAACCAAGACAGTGAACATGCTACGCAACCTGTTGCTACACAACCTGTTGCTACACAAACTGTTGTTAAACAACAAAAAGTAAAAAATCCAAAACGAATAGAGGCTGGAAAAAAGGAAGCAGCAGCAAGAAAGACAAAGCGTCTGTTGCAGGTAAAGCAAGATGCACAAGGTGCACAAGATGCAAAGCAAGTAACAAAAGTAACAAGAGGTGAAGAGGAACCAGAGAAACACATTAAAATAAATGTATACAAAAATTATATTCCACTGTGTGTGGTATTGGGTATTGCTGGGTTGGGCTTGTATATCTATAACAATAAATAGGTTTTGCTATGCAAGTTGATACACAACCTGTTGCTATGCAACCAAAGAAGGACCCATTCGACTTTTAATAATTTATTCTAAAAATTCTTGTAATCATATCAAAAAATGGCAACAAGTATTGACGGAAAACAAATTGTAAATATGCTGTTTCACGCTGGAGTAGAAACACTCCTTACTATTGGATATTCTAAGATTGGCAGAAAACTACTAAAAACCAGCACCTAAAGTAGATTTTAATATGGGAGATGTTGTGATGCTGTCCATAGACATACTGTTTGAAATGGCTACAAGGATATGCTGGTTAAGCAAGGTATTATTCCTGCTGATATTATGCAGTAATTGAGATTGTTTTATACTATATCAAAACTGGCGAGTGCAGTAGCAATGATGATAGGTGTATACAAAATTAACAAACGCATTGGCGTTTAGCGGTTCAAACTATCTGTTTTCAAAAATGGGAAGTAAATCAGATACGGAAAGACAAAGGCATGACAAAGCCGTAGAACAATTGGAAGCAGCACAAGCGGCGTGGAATAAAAAATAGAACAGAGAGATTAGATTTTATTAATGAGCAACTGCAGAATGGGCATCATGCAGAGCAGACATTTGATGATGTGGAACAGGCTATGAAGCAGTATTATTATATAACTTGTAAACAGTTGCCTTCAACTCTTGCATTATCACAGACTAGGTTGAGTGATTTCTATACACTATCTCCAGACCAGCAGAATAGAGAGATTATGTTTATTGGGATGGGTATGGCTGCAACTGGATTTGATATAGTTTCTTTTTTTTTTATAGTTATATATTTTAATCTTTGATAAAAAAAATGGAAAGATTTATTACAGCCCAAAAGGATTTTGGAGAGGTTATTCAGCAGTTAAGAAGTTGGCAAAGGAGTCTGGTGTCAACGAGAGACAGGCATTAGAATTTCTAAAGAAACAATCTGCGTGGCACATTTATTTACACGCACCAAAGAAAATAGTTAGACCCAGGTTTGATGTTTCCACTAAGAATGAAGTGCATCAAGCTGATTTGTTATTTCTGCCACATGACACTGTTGGTCGTAGACGCAAGACATATAAGTATGCACTGACTGTTGTTGATATTACAACGAAGCAGTGCCATTGACTTCCAAGGATAGTAAAGAAGTTGCTGAAGCATTTGAGAATATATACAGTCGGCATCTGAAATTAGTTATTACATGTTGACCCAGGCAGAGCATTCATAGGTGTAGTATCACAGTTGATGGCGAAACACAATGTAAATATCAGACGAGGCAGGAGAGAGATACACAGAGACCAAGCTATAGTGGAACGTTTTAACAGAACATTAGCTGAAAGATTGTTTGGATATCAGTATGCTAAGGAAATGGAGTCACATAAACGCAACAGAGAGTGGGTAAAGAGAATAACAGAAGTTATCAAAGCAATAAATGTTGAGACAAAAAGCCCCCTCCCATTGAAATAAAAATATTAAAAGATGATCCTATCTGTCCGAATGCCAGTGTGAGATATTTATATTAGCCCGGGGAACAAGAGGGTGGATGACGCAGAGCAACTGATCCAGTATGGAGTGTAGATATTCACAAGATAAATAGTTATATGATGACGCAAGGTATAAGAGTATATTATTTAAAAGTACCAGCACCACAGAGAGGATTTGTCAAAGAAGAACTACTTATTGTTTCTTCTGATACCCAATCGCAAATGTCGTGATATTATCCGGATAACTGTATATTTTAGTGTCTAAAGGGGGTAGTGTTATTTTATTTACTCTCATGCCATATAATTGATGCTTCAGTGATCGAATTATATACCTCTGTATTTTCCTGTGAAGTGGCAGTGATCTCTCACTTTATAATTTTTGTCATTTATACAGTTTTGTTTATACACCCAACAATGTGTTGCTGTCGTATAATTAATAATATCTTGATCTGTCATTATTATAGACTGAGGATTAGCAAATTCATTATTTATAACTTGTTTTTCCATGATTATAATTTTTAAGAACATTTTACAAGCGTCTTCATCTCTGTAGATAACAGGACTCTTTGCACTCCATCATACATAACAACCTGGTAACCAAAAATACATGCCACGTGCACACTTGTAATCTCTGATTTGTCGCAAGCTTTAATTGACAGTGGTTTGATTACACTCTCAAAGTCAGCATATATTACGTAAGGCACTGGCATCTGTTTTTGATGGTTTTGGATTTGAGGTTTACTACCTTTTTCGACATCTCGATTCTGCAAGGTTTTTTATTTATCCCGTCGCAGTCTTTGTGATCGACAAGAAGATCTTTTCTTGAGAATCCGTGCAAGCATCTAACGTACAAATATGTTTTATTGCATGAAACAAACATTTATTATCGTTGTTTTTTACATGTATTATTGCCTGTTTGCATGCTATTACTTTGGGTAAAGGAATGTAAGAAGAGCCGTTTAATGGTTCATACTTTGCTATGTTTAAGTAAAGCTTGACGAAGCTTTCAACTACTAACCCTGATGCTGTGTTTATAATTTTTTCTAATTTTTCGTCGATGCACTGAGCTGTCTCATCATAAAACTGTTTTATTGTATCAGAGCTTAGGATTGCTTTTTGTTCACCGTTTACTACTGCTGTGATGTATTTTTTAGTAGCACCATCGCCCCCAACGAGATCTGCAGTGAGACTTATTTGAAACTTTAATCCGTTTATCTCTGTTAGCTCCCTGATTATTTGTCTCATAATGATTGCTCTCTTATCACGGAATATTTTACAAACATATCTTTTTTGCTCCCTGATTATTTGTTTTGTAATGATTGCTTTCCAATCACGGAATATTCTCCCAATATCTCTTTTTTCTCTTACTGCTATTTCTTAAGCTTTGAAATATCCGCATTTAGGACGATCGACCAGTTTTAATTCATGCTTTTCCTTTTCTCGTTTGCGTTGTTTTTTCATGCGAAGTCTTATGCGCAGATTTTCTAATGTTTGATTGCTAACTAGAGTTTCAGTTGATGCTTTAGAAACTATTGGTTTTAATCCTCCAAGGCAGTTGACAATTTGTTATATCCTTCATCGGTTGTTTTTCCTTCTGCGTGAAGAGTTAATAGTTTCTCGGTTATTTTTTCTGTTACTTTAGGGCTTGTTTTTTCTAATTTCTCTAAATTATTTGATAACGCATCACTAAATAGTTTTCCGTCTTTATAAAGTTCCAAAATAAAGTGTATGTCTTCTTCATTATTACTCATATTTGATATTATATCATAATATATTTTCTTTTTAATTGAAAAATATATTTAATGTAACAAGAAAAAGATAATGGAAACGTGTCGGTTTCTCAAAGTTGGGTGTCACGAGCCTTGTAAAAAAACGACAACGAGAGATTCAAACTATTGCAGTCTACACAATTATAGATTAAAAGAAAGTAAGGTTTCACTGTGTCTAAAATGTGGAAAAGGCACAAGTGCAAATATCAAATATGTTTGAGTTGCGGTGCTCACAAGATTAGACTGAAATATAGATATTGGGATAAAGTAATACCCTATACGATTGAATGCCTCAGACCGAGACTTATTGAAGTGTAGAGTAAACCACAGGGTAATATAGCTTGAAGGACTTAGTCGTATAATTGTAAAAATAAAATCTAAATCCTTAAAACACCAGCACAATAAAAAAACTCCAAATCCAAGCTCTAAATGAGTATGAAATTATAAGATATAATCAAAATAAAAAGACTTAGATTAAACCAAGGTTTAAATTATTATGTATAAGTGAAAAAAAGGCAAAATAAAAATATTTAGATTAAACCAAGCTTTAAATTATGAAATATTATTTAAATTAGGCTGTCTCAGCTTAAATCAGATACTATTATTTGTAAAGTTAATAAATTATTTATATATATATGTATTTGACCGATTTCACTCAAAAGAAAGAAATATAACAAGATCGGACAGGGAAAGTAGCGTTCAATGAGGACAGTCAACCACAAACACAGAAACAAACACGCAAACAGACAAACAAGAAGGCAAAAGCAATAATACATGCAAAGGACATCACAAACACAAAAGGGTTGACAATAGGGCTAGCGCCTTGGAACGGTCAGTGGCAAAGTAGGCAACTGGTGGATTAAACCGGTTCTAGGGTGCACCAAACCTCACACTTACCCTACTGTCATTCCATTAAAACAGGACAGTGTAAATAAAGAAATCCCCGCCATGATCTAATCTCTAACCAACAAGGCAGCATCAATAGGCAATATAAGTAAAACACAAATATGCTCGTGTAAATATAATACAAAAAAACAATAGCCTAGAAAGCCACAATGAAGGTACTCAATGACTTGGCAGAAGTCAGAGCAGTAAGAGAATAAACCATTAAGAGCACGACAAGAAAGACCATGGACAAACATCAAACGCCAGAGTCCCACAAGTCAAGTCACGAGAGAAACTAGTGACTTGAGGGAAAACGAGCATAATACATATATTTTTTTGCAAAGGTCCACTCTCATACTATTTTAGACAGTATGGCATATTTCTGCCAGTCTGTTAGCGTATTTGTCACTTAAGTTAAAATACGGGACGAAACGAGAAAAACTGTGTTTTTTGTCGACATATTTATCATAACCGTCTCAATAAAAATATGACATAGACATAAGCATTTTATCAATAGTCTTCTTTATTTAAACGTATTATGTTTCCTTATATGTAAAAGTACACTTGCGTTAGGGTTGGGCCACAAGTGCTATCCACTAAATAGTCTATAAATGCGCGCTTATGCCAGCAACATGCTAGATCATCTCGTAATTTCAAGTGTTTAATTAAGACGGACTGGAGTATAATAATTATAGATGAACATTTTTAAGTAAAGAATATAATATGAGCTTCTGTTTCAAATGAAAATAACAATGTGCCCTAACATGGCCAATCTGCTACTTTCATTTTAAATACAGTCAAGCCTATTTCAAGAAAACACTTCAAGGAAGACCAAAATTGGTCTCTAAACGCATGTGGTCGTTTGATGCAGGTGCATTTTAATCTACGATAATACTATTGAAAATTAAAAGTCTCTTAAAGCAGACAGGTGGTCTCTTAATAGAGATGGTTTCTTGAGCAGGTTTGAATTCATATGTGTGTTGTAGTGTCTAGAAACTAACGACTCGGCGAGTTTTGAAGGTGAATTATAAATATTAATTCAATCGGGGTTTACGTGGACCGTATCGTCGCAACGATATGCAGCTGGAGAAGAACATCACTAACCTAAACACATTACTGGGATTACGAGTTTCACAGCCTTTGTTTCATGGAGATAATACTTATGATCTATATATAAACTACGGAAGTTATGGTGTCTGATGATTGATCCGTTTACATTCAGTTACTAAATATCAATTTTCTCTTGTCCAATGACTTGACAACATAGTACTTTTGTCCCTCCGGTGTATTGGTGATAACCTAGATTGGTACTTTCTTTGCTGCTTCGGTTATTCAATACACATCTGTAACATTACGTGGTTCGAGTATTAAAGGCCCAACTGCCGTATAAAAGCCACTAGATGGAGTTGGGGCAGGTTTTTCATTTAAATTTATACATGGTTAAATCAGGGAGACCTTTTTCAAAATATTGAAAATTCCACCTCATAAGAAAATTCAATATTTGGCACAGAAGTAAACTGATATTAAACAAGTGTATTGGTAAAAACATATATGTGAACAAGTATTTCTTGTTCCTAGTTTCAATTCTTTTTTTAAATCCAACTGACAGAAATTTGAAAATATAGGGGAGGAGCCTGCGGGGTTATGAACTGAGAAGTGTACACAAATACACGTATTGGTGTTTACAGAAGACGACACTCAGGGTTATGGCTTAGAGATAGGCAGTAGTTATAATAGTGTGTTTACAAACCTCCGTAGCAGTACTCTGAGATAGGATGTTTGTATCTGTGACTATGCATGTGTTCCAGATAACAAATCATCCCTACCATTTTCAAAAATCACAATGCACTTCTATCCCGACCATGAAAATTGAATATTCCCTGCTCAGGCTCAGTGATGTATGTTATTTAGTCATATATACATGCACGATGTAATTCCTTAACTTATTATCTCCATCATGTCCAGCCATTCTTAACAATTATTTGTACAGTTATGCTTCTTTTGTAATGTTTATTCCCAACACAATGTCATCCTAACATACATGTCCAATTTATACGCATATTTTGTGTTCTACAGTATACTCGTATATACACTGTTTCTCCAGACCAACTATAATTGGCAATTTAATTTTAATTTGACACTGGTAACTTATGTCATGAAATATTTGCTGGCAGTGTGTAAGGCAAAAGTTCATAGCAATTCTTTTTTATATTATACACAGTGCAGTAGAAATTAGATGAAAATAAAAGTGTAACTTTAGGGTAAAACATGAATAATACTAAAAAAAACCTGTCACAGTTCCAATAAAATAAACAGAAAGTATTTACTAGTAGTTTGGAGTCATTAGATTTAAAAACGTTACTCCTAGCTGATTTGTTAGTACATTTTTCTGTCGTCTGCAGCTCTGCTCCAGAGTTGTTTACATGTGCTATTTTTAGTCATTCACTCTTAACTGACAAGCCTGTATAGTTGGAGTAATCGATACGACACACCTCCAATCTCTCCCTACCATTGTAGGGAATGTCGCCCCTTTAACGTTCATATCAACATCCATCCAACCCTTTTTCTAAGAAGCGAAAACGGGTTGTTTGGGCTAGGAAATAAAACCTTAGTTTTGGCTTAAAAAGTTTGCATGTTGTACAATTAAAACATTTAATAGGTAATTATAAACAGGTCATCGCACTGTTTTTTCAAACAAATAATTTTAAACTGTTTTATTGTCAACATATCCGTTATCAAATCATGCTAATATAAACTTTCCCATCGCTTAGTGGAATTTAAGGCGGGACCACGTAATGTCTCCTAAGTGTTTGCATGTGTATATATTATCAACAACATTAAGTGTACTGTATCTGGATGTTGACTTATTGAACATATTGAACATATCCACCCCTTTCTTTTCTACTATGGTTATTACTATATATCCTAAAGAACTTCTTCTTAACAAAGCTAATATTTCTGATATTAACGCTTCTTTTCTCATTTACATCTCTCTATTGAAAATAGTGAAATAATTAGCAAAATCTATGACAAGAGGGATGATTTTAATTTTGATATCGTTATCATCCACATTTAGATGGGGATGTTCCCCGAGCAACTTCTTATGGGGTATATATGTCTAAACTCATTCGTTGTTCTAGAACTTGTACTCGAGTTGACGACTTTAAAATCCGTAATCTTTGTTTAATTGAAAAGCTACTTCATCAGGGCTACCGTTACCATAAACATTAACAACATTTTATTATCGTAACCCTGATCTTCTTTCCAAGTATAAAAGCATTTTAAGAACTCTTCTACGACAAGGACTTTCACAACCTGACTTCTATGGTGATGTGATTTACAAACTTCGGAAGATTCTTGGTCATGATCACTTTCATACTATCTTTGTAAAAACTTGTTAAAAGGTTTATCAAAACCGGTTATGACCCTATCATTTTGCAATGTACTGCCTGCTTGGTGGTGGACCCATTTACAGCTTTTTTCTTTAATTGTATGATGATCGGACAGGCTGCGGACCCTATGATGACGTCTACCTAAAGCCCAAAAGGACGGTGACGTTTGATGTTAGTCCGAGGTCTTGTTTTGTCGTGCCCTCAATGGTTTATTATTCTGTTGCTTTTACTTCTGCCAAGTCATCGAGTACCTTCTTTGTGGCTTTCTATGCTATTTTGTTTTTGTATTTATATATACACGAGTTTGACTTATATTGCCTAATGATGCTGCCTTGTTGGTTAGAGAATAGTTAGAGAATAGTTCATGGCGAGGATTTCTTTATTTACACTGTCCCGTTTAATTGGGATGACAGTAGGGTAAGTGTGGTTTTGTGCACCTTAGCACCTGGTTTAAACCCCCAGCGGCCTTTTTGCCACTGACCGTTCCAATCCGGCAGCCCTACTGTCAACCTGTTTTGTGTTTGTGACGTTATATGTCTTTATTATTACTATTGCCATTCTTCTTGTTTGTATATTTACGTGTTTTCGGGTTTATTGTGTTCTGTGAAAGCTGCATTTTCTGTTCGATGTTATACTTACTTTTATTAACGGAGACTTTTTTTTGATGTGATTACTTTGACTTACACTATCTGGTCAAGTTTGTTACAGTAGATTGGAGATTAACGAGGTTGTGTACACACATCGATTTAAGATATTGGTTAGGCCCAATTGCCTGCCGATCGTTTATAGTCGGTAACGCTGTCTTCAGCACTCTTCATGTTGTTTATTGTCCTGTTTACTGACTAGTTAACGTGCTCCTTGATTTCTTCGGTGGTACATTACTGACCTACACGATATGGTTTTCTTTATAAGATTATCAACTCGTTATATCTGTTGCAATACACAACGAAGGATGAGTGACACAAATATATTTAAGAAATCGATCAGGAATCTTCATTTTCCTGTAATTCTCATGAGTGGTATTTACTGTCATATTGATTACTGTCATAACGACGGACACACGACGGTCAAAATACCATGGCATAAGTTCAGAATCGCTAAAAAATCAATTTTTCAAAAATTTAAAAAAAACAAAAAAAAAACAGCTTAAAATCAAGATTGCTGCATGTCCCTTTCAAATACAAGAATAAGTTCTTTTCTTTTTTTTCTTTTTTGGCAAGCATCATATGCAGCAATATTCAACTTTTTTATTGAACGTCAGAGATTTATAAAGTTGCATTGAAGTCCCATTTATTTCGCTGTCATGGCACGAAAATTCCACTCGTCTGCTCGCCTTGAATGTAGTTTTTTTTTAAAAATGTATCAGTTTAACCATTCAAATATTACGAAGGACCAATAACTCAAAAACATATTTTCATTCCTGGCTGCGAGTATCATAGCTCTTATGGTTTATATTCTGTACCTTCTCTACAGGCTTCTCGTTTCAGTTCCATGGTCCATCGTACCTCAAAGATTTAATCTTAGCTATCTTTTCTTTCTAAGGCCAAAAGGAAAAATAGATGTGTTTCGCTTGAAGAGGCCGAGTCTAAAACATTTTATGCCAAAATGATTTATTTTCTTCAATTGTTCTGAACAATGATTTATCACATATAAACAAATGTGTTTCCGGTGGCCCGACCAACCCTATTTTTAAGCGGCCTAAAACATTTTATCCCAAAATGATTGTTTTCTTCAATTTGTTCCGAACAATGATTTATCATGAAAGTGAAACATAACACCATTCTATATTTTCTGTAATCCACTGAGCACTGACAGTCTCCGCGAAAACTATCGGTCCGTCGGACATGACAGACACATTCCTGTGAGTCGATCCAAGTATCCGGCCATTTTTAAGACTAAAATTCTAACAGAAAATCGCGTTTTATAACTTGTAATTTTCCATCGAGTGTTCGACCAATTTTAAAAGTAAAATCCTAACAAAAATCGTGTTTTTATCGCTTGTAATTATGTCTACCCCACTTTGTGGAGGGGAGACATATTGTTTTTGTGCTGTCTGTTGTCCGTCTGTGATCTGTATGTATGTCATACTTTGTCCGGATTAGTTCTCCTGAATTCCTGGCCGGAAGCAGTGTTCGGGTTGAATGATTTTAGCAGAGTTATGGCCCTTTAAATTTTTTAGTACACAGACTTTGTCCGGACTAGATCTCCTTAACCCTTTGCCTGGTTTCCACGAATTTTTACGGAAATGATCAGTACCAAGCTTAGTTGTTCACATCGTCACCGTGTTCCGGTTGCATTTTGGCAGTGTTATGACCTTTAAAGGTTTAATCTACAACCTTTGTCCGGACTAGTTCTCCTAAACTCTTAGGCGGATTTCAGCGAAACTTTACAGGGATGATCAGTACCAAGCCTTGTTATGCATATCATCGCCGTATAAAAAAATACGTATTTATATTTACAAATGCGTATTCTTGTAAACAAGTTTTGTAAATGTTTACTCTTTAGTCATTACCATAAAACAATATTTCATATTTCTTCTTCCCATTTAAAAACAGAAGACAGCAGCAATGTTGAATATATAGTTAAGGGCATTAATTTGTGTCAAACAGTCGACAAAAAGGCCATTTATATTTTCTAGCAAGCATCTACTTTAGTAAAATTCTACACTTAATTGTCATTCAGTAGTTCAAACTTCAATAATATCCACTGAGTATGGCCGGGCGCACTCTGTTTTACTAAGCTATTAAGTGTGTACGCTGGTATTTTGTTCTCCATATTTATCGGCGATCTTTTAATGCATTTTTGTAACCATCACTTTTATTTTTAATGCGCTTTTGATGAAAACATATGCGTAATTATGCATATATATTGATTTTATCTGGAGCACTGTATGAAAACAACACTTCTGGCATATGTTTACTGACGTGAATCACTGATTGACCTGAAGCTGACACAGAAGCAACGAATATTGGGTGTTGTTCTGCTTGCACACGGGACCGACGACTTTACATTCCCTCCGAAGGCTCACACCGAAGGATTGCATACTTTCACAGTACATTGCTCAAGTAAGATACTGCGGGAGCGCGTTTGAAAATTCCGGGACGTGACACCACTCTCACCGGGAAGTATACTCGTGATCTCTGGAACTAGAGCCAAGTATATCAACCAGTCGGCCACTGCAACATCATCAAATTGGTGCACCATAGTACTAACGTAAAAACATAGGAGCTATTAAGCTCACAACTACAATTTATTAGGCTATGTACACATTAAACTGGAGTTGTCCCACTCACCTGGCAATCGCTACATAGAGTTGCCTGTTCCTTACATTCACACACAATGACATGATACACAGACCCTGTTAGAGATTGCTTATCTGGAAGGGAAGCATTCAAGTAAAGATATACTGAAAGGAAACAGTAACGCATAATGGGTATTTGTATGTTTAATATGTACCCGCTTCGAATGGTACAGGGCGACGTTAGGCCTGTCCTTCCGGAAAGAAGGTTTAAACAGCACCAAACACACCAATGGTTATCACTTCAAAGTTTCATTATCGACAGAATGCGCATATGGCTCAAGCAGGTGAGCAAACTTAGGCTTTAAACGTTGCAATCTTTTAACATTAGACATAATGCTGAAATGACTTGACTTTTTCAAGCGAAACTTCAACATTCGTGAAATTTCGTGTAACAAAGTATACTTTGATTAAAAGGTCTACTACATGACAGAGTTGTCTTTTCTGTAATAAGTTGTAGCCTCTTTTTGTACAAAACACGTTGAGATATATTTGGAATATTACGTAGAATTAGGTGTATATAATAGTGTAGTATAGGCAATTTTTTAAGTATGCGTTTCTTTTTCCTTTCAGTATATAAATAAACATTAAAAAACAAAACAGTCATTCTACCAGTAAAATGCACAGGACAGTTGCCATCTACCTAACTTGCCGTATAGTATTTTACTATTATTTCTTCATCGATATAAGACTAATACCGCCATATTTTGTTGTTACATAGACTGCTTCACAGCACATGTTTTGTGTTGACGCCGCACTTGCGTAATGTAAACTAAAGAATACACCTACCCTACTAGAATATGTGTTTTACCATTTTAGATAATTTAATTATCTTTCTAGTCATTGCATTAACTATGAGTTTTTACTGTATGGTGTTTTACATCATTTTTAACAAATTAACAATTAAGCAAGGACGGTATAAGATAATAAAGTCCTGAATAAGGTAAAGTCTGTGCACATTATCGAGAATACTTCTAAAAAACAAGTTTAAAATGTTGATTTTTAAGTGGAAATCAAGCATCACAACTTTTTGATATTTAAATGCGCACTTTACTTTGGGGCGGGACATTAAAAGGTTGCACACTTCCAATTAATTGCGTATAAGTGTAAGGCAGTAATTGAGTTTAGGGTTATACAGTACAGGCACACATTTTATACCCGTTCCATTGCTTAGAAAAGGTTTTAAAAAATCCCGGAGCCAGTGTGTGACCGGGTACAGGTAAATCGCAAATACTCGCTTGCCAACTATGAGTCCTCGATAGATCAGTTTAAAGCACTACTATCATAGTAGTAGCTAGCTAGGCTCTAACTTCGAATTTTTCTCAAGCAGTTATATTTGGGGGGTTATCCGGGACATTTTTGGGAAAGTTTCAAATACTGGCAGTGATTCCGCTGAATAAATAAAAACATCAGAGACAAATTCCACTCTGGTGCCAATATAGGGCTGTATGTGTAATCCGAACAGACTTCAGTACAGTACTGGTAGTGGTAAATGGCAAGGATCTTTGCAAATGATGAATACAATATCCATTACCAAACTTTCCGAACGATAACATGATACAAATATAGTCTGATAAAAGGCAAGATTATGTTATTTTTCTTTTTTGGCGAGCGTCAAATGCAGCAATATTGAACATCAGATAGTACAAACAGCAAATTGATATTTACTGCAGTTGCCCCACTCACCAACTCGGCAACTGTCTCGCATCTTTTATCGCACCTTTAATTATTCTAAACATATAAATCAACATAAAAACAAATCGGTGTACCACACAGTGTCACAGGGCAGTTACCATATTCCTACCATTGGTCGTCCTATGATGATTTGCTACACCGATCAAAGTCTTAGACTGCTAAAATCTATTCAAAACGCCAAACTGTGAAGACTACTTCAATGCGCATGTCACTTGTTGTTGTAGCGTTGATGCATCTTTTCTCCATGTACCCTAACCTAAGGTGATTTTCTGTGTTATATATATCTTATCATTGAATTAATAATAAAGGAAAAACTGACATGGCCAGAATACTATTAAACACATTAAAAAAGATCCTTCTACATGGATTTTGCAGATTCTATACTGTACTGAAATCCGAACACCACGATTTCTGATTTTTAACATACTCTGTTTATTCCAGAAGCTTTTTATTTATAAAACAAACATTTTTATAATAAAGTTACGAAAACAAGCATGTGTATGTGTTTTATTTGGTAAAATGCAATTAATAAAGCATATTCGTAATTAGACCCTCCGTTTCCGAAATCGTAATTGGTCGGTTATTCGCAAATGGCTTATAACATCAACACTTGTATCAAGTAACAGCTGGATGATATTGAGTTGATGTGTGTGTGCAATTGTTGTCACTATCAGAACATATGTGCTTTGCTTTATAACCTGTCAGATTTCTCCTATCGAGAAGAAATACATTATAAGTGATAAAACAATTTGCGTTGTTTCCATTTAAATCGATATTCTTTATTAACTCTGTGATGCCTTAAATAAACCTTATCTATAAACATAGAGAGTCTAAGCTTATCTTACTATTACATCCCTACAGGTAGTTTTGTATTGATCAGAGTTCCAGAATAAAACTGAGAAATATATGATTGTTTTTTAATCAATGCTTGTAGATTATAAACTATTTAATCTAGACTAAATAAATGTTCAGGATGTGTTAAAAACATATTTAAGCAGATGTGATTTTATAATTGTTCAAACAAAAGAATCTAACTGAACATAATCCAAAGCCAAATAAACTGTGACGCGTAATCGTCTGATGAATATTAGCGGGTCTGAACATGGGATCAGAACACCAGTATATTTCCAGACTTGGTGCCGGTATTATCCCTATCACATTATAGCAATATAAATATGCCCGTATTTCACCAGGCATAGGTATTCCTCCATTTTAAATCTGCATTACGTTTGGTCCCCTCGGCGATATTTTTTAAAAGTTATACTGTATTGTAAACATCAAGCTGAAATATATATGTCATGCTTTTCTCGTTTTTATACATGCACCGATCCTGAATAACCTGTGAAGTCTGCTACATTCATGGCATGAAACGCACTAGTCCATGTTGGTTCCTCACCCAATTCATCGCTCTCAATTGTGTATAAGCCATCTTTGTCGTCACTGTTGTCGTCATTGGAATGCGGGATTTATAACAATAATAATTCGTCTTCGACACAGATTTATCTTAATTGTTTAAACTGACGATAATATTCCTTAGGGGTGAATTGACACAGTTGTGTCGTTCGTCGATACCGGTCATCACATGATAGGAACTTTTGGTGGAAATACACTATACTCATCAACATTTCAAAGGCTACATTTCAGGTGACGATTTCTAAGGTTTTCTGTCAAGATAATCAACATATATTTTTCCATAAAGGTTTCGATACCAAGTCGATACCAACTGGATATGCCTCGCCTATTTCCGTACACTATTGATAGTGCCGAAATGGTGTACTTCAACATTTTGACCTTGTGATAAAATGTCTTATTTTATTCAGAAATAATTCTCGTGAACACTCGCTGGATCAATGGACTATTCTATAGACCAATTTATTTCACACAAAAAAACAACAACTTTGAGTAATATTGAACCAAACTTTTCGAATATAAAGCGCACAATTTCTGCCCTATAGGTATTACTTGTAATATTATATTCACATCAGTAGTGTTAAATTTCTGTCATATACTATATCGATGACATTGCTCGTGCCTAAAAAATGCATTTGATTGAAAACTTCACTTGAACATATTCCATCGATTTCGGATCATTTGTTCAAAGACGGCCTACCAATAGTCCTTAAAATGGTTTTGTTTTAAAACATATTTTATTCGCAGTTACTGTTTTCCTTGAAACATCTGTTGTAAACAGTTTATCATTTTAGCACAACGTCATGTTCCTATTTCACCAAATGTGTATGCATCCGTTTTTCGTATTTCAGGTGTGGCGAGAGACACGTGCCAACTCTGAGTGGATACAGAAACGAAGAGTTAAACGAGACGTACGAGTCACCATCACTATTGCATTAACAATTGGTATTGTATATTCTTTTATTCTTTATAAACCAAATTTATCGGGTAATTTGCGAATGCATATAAGTCTAGACTGGTGTTTTAAGATGCACAGTCTAAATTAAAACAACAAACCGCTCTGTGGGGGTGTCTTTGTAAAGCATACCTTAGTGCTTGTGTCTTTATTTGTATCGCAGACCGCCCTGTGGTGTGTCTTACCATTCTGTGGATGTGTCTTTATTTGTATAGCATACCTCTAACTGGGTATGTCTTTGTATAGCATATCTCCCTGTGGGTGTGTCTTCATTTGTATAGCGTACCTTCCTATGGTGTCTTACCTATGTGAATGTGTCTTTATTTGCATAGCATACCTCCCTGTGGATGTGTCTTTATTTGCATAGCATACCTCCCTGTGGATGTGTCTTTATTTGTATAGCATACCTCCCTGTGGGTGTCTTACTTCGCTGTGGGTGTGTCTTCATTTGTATAGCGTACCTTCCTATGGTGTCTTACCTATGTGAATGTGTCTTTATTTGCATAGCATACCTCCCTGTGGATGTGTCTATATTTGCATAGCATACCTCCCTGTGGATGTGTCTTTATTTGTATAGCATACCTCCCTGTGGGTGTCTTACTTCGCTGTGGGTGTGTCTATATTTGTATAGCATAGCTCCCTGTAGGTGTGTCTAATATAGCTAATATATCTGATAATAACGCTTCTTTTCTTGATTTAGATCTCTCGATTGAAAATGGTCATATAATTAGCAAAATCTATGACAAGAGAGATGATTTTAATTTTGACATTGTTAATTACCCCCACTTGGATGGGGATGTTCCCCGAGCAACTTCTTATGGGGTAAATGTGTCTCAACTTATTCGTTTTTCAAGAGCTTGTACTCGAGTTGAGGACTTTAATATTCGTAATCTTTGTATAACTAAAAGGCTACTCAAACAGGGTTACCGTTACCATAAACTTCGTAAAACCTTTGAATTTTTTTTTTATCGTAACCCTGATCTTCTTTCCAAATATAAAAGTAATTTAAGGACTCTTCTGCGACAAGGACTATCACAACCTGACTTCTATTGTGATGTGATTTATAAACTTCGTAAGATTCTTGGTCATGATCACTTTTATACAATCTTTGTTAAACTTGTTAAAAAGTTTATCAAAAGAGGTTATGACCCTAACATTTTGCCACGTACTGAATGCTTGGTGGTGGACCCTTTTACAGTTCGCCACTATGCTTTCCTCTTTAATTGTACGATGACCGGACTAGCTGTGGACCCTATGATGACGCCTACCAAAAGCCCATAAGGACGGTGGCGTTGGATGTTTGTTTATGATCTTTCCTGTCGTGCCCTTAATGGTTTATTCTCTTGTTGCTCTGGCTTCTGCCAAGTCATTGAGTACCTTAAAGCTTTATTGTGGCTTTCTAGGCTATTTTTTTTTTGTATTATATTTACACGAGCATATTTGTGTTTTACTTATATTGCCTATTGATGCTGCCTTGTTGTTTAGAGATTAGATCATGGCGGGGATTTTTTTATTTACACTATCCTGTTTTAATGGGATGACAGTAGGGTAAGTGTGAGGTTTGGTGCACCCTAGAACCGGTTTAAACCCCCAGTGGCCTTTGTTACTGACCGTTCCATGTGATGTCGCTTGCATTTTTTTTATTAATTTTGCCTTCTCGTTTGTCTGTTTGCGTGTTTGTTTTTGTGTTTTGTAGTTGACTGTCGATCTTGAATGCTGCTTTCCCTATCCGATATTTTTATCTGTCTTTACCTCTTTGTGGGTTTGTCTTTATTTATATAGCATACATCCCTGTGGATGTGTCTATTTGCATAGGACATCTCCATGTGAATGTGTCTTTATTTGTATAGCATACCTCCCTGTGGATGTGTTTTTATTTGTACAGCATACCTCCCTGTGGATGTGTCTTTATTTGCATAGCATACTTCCCTGTGGATGTGTCTTTATTTTGTTGTATAGCATACCTCCTGCGGATGTGTCTTAATTTGTATAGCATACCTCCCTGTGGATGTGTCTTTATTTTTATAGCATACCTCTCTGTGGGTGTAGCTTAACTCCCTGTAGGGTTTGTCTTTATTTACATAGCATACCTTCTTGTGGGTGTGTCTTTATTTGTATAACATATCTCTATGTGGGTGTGGCTTACCTCTTTGTAGGGTGTGTCTTTATTTGCATAGGATACCGCCTTGTGGATGTGTCTTTGTTTGCATAGCATACCTTCCTGTGGATGTGTCTTTATTTGCATAGTAGCATACCTCCCTATGAATGTGTCTTTATTTGTATAGCATACCTCCCCGTGGGTGTCTTACATCTCTGTGGATGTGTCTATATTTATATAGCATACCTCCTTATATGCGTGTCTTTATTTGTATAGCATACCTCCTTGTTGATGTGTCTTACCTCTCTGTAGGGTATGTCTTGATTTGCATAGCATACCTTCCTGTGGTTGTGTCTTTATTTGTCTATTGTACCTCCTTCTAGGTGTGTCTTTATTTATATAGCATACCTCCTCGTGGGTGTGTCTTACCTCTTAGTAGGGTGTGTCTTTATTTGCATAGCATACCTCGATGTGGGTGTGTCTTTATTTAAATAGTATACCTATCTATGGGAATGTCTTTGTATGGCATACGTTTGCGGTTGTGTCTTTATATGTAGAGCATCCAGTCTACATTAAAACAGCATACCTCCATGTGGATGTGTCTTTATTTGTATAGCATACCTCCCTGTGGGTGTGTCTTTATTTGTCTACTATACCTCCTTCTAGGTGTGTCTTTATTTATATAGCATACCTCCTCGTTGGTGTGTCTTACCACTTAGTAAGGTTGGTCTTTATTTGCAAAGCATATCTCCCTGTGGGTGTGTCTTTATTGTTCTACTATACCTCCTTCTAGGTGTGTCTTTATTTATATAGCATACCTCCTCGTGGGTGTGTCTGACCTCTTAGTAGGGTGTGTCTTTATTTGCATAGCATACCTCGATTAGGGTGTGTCTTTATTTATATAGCATACCTCGCTGTGGGTGTGTCTTTATTGCTTTAGTATACCTACCTATGGGAATGTCTTTGCATGGCATACGTTTGCGGTTGCGGTTTATGTGTAGAGCATACAGTCTACATTAAAACAGCATACCTTCCTGTGGATGTGTCTTTATTTGTATAGCATACCTCCCTGTTGGTGTGTCTTTCCTCTTTGTGATTCTGTGGGTGTGTCTTACCTCTCTGTAGGGTGTGTCTTCATTTGCATAGCATATCTTCCTGTGGATGTTTCTTTTTTTGTATATCATACCTCCCCGTGGGTGTGTCTTACCTCTCTGTCGGGTGTGTCTTTTTTTGCATAGCAAACCTTCTTGTGGATGTGTCTTTATTTGCATAGCATACATCCCTGTGTATGTGTCTTTATTTGCATAGCATACTTCCCTGTGGATGTGTCTTTATTTGCATAGCATACCTCCCTGTAGATGTGTCTTTATTTATATAGCATACATCCCTGTAGGTGTGTCTTACCTCTTTGTGAATGTGTCTTTATTTCCAAGCATATCTCCCTGTGGATGTGTTTTTATTTGTATAGCGTACCTCCCTGTATGTGAGTCTTTATTTGTATAGCATACCTCTCTGTAGGGTGTGTCTTTATTGCATAGCATACCTTCCTGTGGGTGTGTCTTTATTTGTATACTATACCGCCCTATAGGTGTGTCTTTATTTATATATCATACCTCCCTGTTGGTGTGTCTTACCTCTCTGTAAGCTGTGTCTTTATTTCCATAGCATACATTCCTGTAGGTGTGTCGTTATTTGTATAGCATACCTCCCATGTGGGTGTTTATTTATTTCTATAGTATACCTCTCTGTGGGAATGTCTTTGCATGGAATACGTTTGCGGTTGTGTCTTTATTTGTAGAGCATACAGTTTACATTAAAACAGCATTCCTCCCTGTTGGTGTGTGTTACTCTATATAGCATACATCCGTGTAGGTGTGTCTTTAATTGTATATCATACCTTGCTGTAGGTTTGTTTTTTTTGTTTTTGTAAAGCATACCTGTCTGTGTTTTTGATAATATGACATACTTCTCTGTTTGTATAGCATAACTGCTATATTTTGCTCTCTTTTTTGCCTTCATAACTGTTAAGTGAAACTTATTGTATAGTTTTACCCTCCGACGTCATCAAGAAAACAAAGCTCTACAATCACAAAACTATAATCAGATCTCAATTGATATACCTGAGCTAATCTGTCATGTAGCATGTTTGCAGCAATATGCACGAGCAATATGCACGATTTCCGTGCTTTTTCAGTGACCAGGTTGCGTTGGGAAATATATCCTTAAAGCTACACAATCCCGATAAAATAATACAATTTCAAGTTTTTTTAAACATAAGAACGCCTATAGATGAAGTTCTTTGCTGGTTGTATTGTCTACATTGTTTAGGCTGGTATATTGTCATAGCGTATATCGAGGCATTTGCATAATAGGCGTGATAAACGCTTCGGTAACTTTGAAATCGTACCACCCAGCGATTACGGGTATATAAGCCTAAACGTTTATATAGCAATTTGCTCAGATATCCGATAACTACAGACTATTCAACTCGATGAGGATATTCAATGGCGTGCAATGTAACTATATACATGTTTGTAATGTTGAAAGAAAGGGAACAAGTAAAATGCCTAAGGCATAACGTAAATATATCACTATGTAGAGAATTATAAACACTTACCCGCGTATTCCACATATGTTCCATATATTGTATATACTTATTTCCTATAATATCCTTGAAATAATCCAAAAGCACACACGTATTATACATGTATACATATACAGAGAGCGTGTATCGGTAGCCAATAGTATGTAACGTAAAACACATGCTCAAGTGTTGACTCGGGACAGGGAGAAATTATTGTTTACAATGAGACACTTGAAGGATATTGTTCAAATTAAATTATATTTATGGAATTTTCTTTTGTTGGAAAAAGACCAGCAATATTATTTCTCGCAAATCGTAGTTTTCAGGATGTGAGGAAGGGGTGTACACATGAAGCTCGCCCATCCGTCTATCCTTCAGTTACACTTTTCAATTCCGGAGCTTCTTGGGAAAATTATAAGAGTCACAATTCGTAAAAAAAAAAGGATCGTTCTTGCCTGCGAGCTTTTGTGGGTGCGTGCGTAAACCGTGCTTGTGTGCGTGCTATTATGCATATGTTTGTTAATATTTAAATCTGACGAATTTGAAAGGCATTTGAATACTACTTCTTCAAAAAAAAGAAAATTCAGAAAAAAACTGTTTTAAAAAGTCCTAAGGGCTGGGCTAGAACTCAGTCCGCAACGGCAAAAGCATACTAAGACAGCGTGTTAACCTACTGCACTACGGAGGCCGATTAACAATGTCGTATTAATTAAGTTACTTTACATAAATATGCTCAATCGCGAATATCACGGTGGATAGACGTAACGGACCCTGGTTGCACAACACTGCGTTACCTTGATTCTGGTTGCACTTGTAACGGACACTGGTTGGTAAAAAAAGAAAGAAAATGGACACTGGTGTCAAAATATTCGAACATAAAGATACAGTATCGTATGTACAAGAAAAACACTTTATGCGACGGAACTTTTGAATATCATATCCTTCGAAATACATTTGCTTTATGTACAACAAATGCAGAATAATTCCTAACAAGCTGAAACAAATTTACTATTAACCGGTCGATACAAAGTTGATGACTTTAAAAAGCCAAACTTCCATATGTTCTCACTGACTGATTTAATGTGATCCCAAACTGGTTTGCAACTGCTGTTGTTCAATCAAGATAACTGTTTAGTCTAAAAATCTGCAAATATTTACATTATGTCTAAATTTCAGAGCACCGGACCCTGGTTGCTTTGTAAAAAATGCTTGAGATTCTGGCAACGGACACAATCTGTATCTTTGGCACCGTATTCTGGTTGATAGATTGTTTTCTATATACCTTCAGATTAAAGAGAAAACGACGATCGGGACCGAAATAAACAATAAAAAAGCATCATTGGTTGCATGGTGTTTTAAGTCATGTTCAGCACATTTTAGGTTATATATGATGGTCGATTTTTTCGTGGGGGAGGCAGACCATCCACATTTTCATAAGTAGGACAAGTACTGCATGCCTAATGAAATCTGGGAACGAGCTGGATTCGTAACCACGACCGTAGCGGTGAACTTGAAACAGTGCCTCACCACTCTGGACCACCGGTACTAAAATCATTCATGCGACAGCATGATGGAAAATAAAAAAAGAACAGCCCAATATTGAATGTAGAGGGTGTGATCTTGTTCTGGTGGTGAGTTTGGCTAAATGCGTCTATGTCGTACAAGGTACGATACTAAACAAATGTAATCCGGACCTACGTTCGTGTATATACATTTGCGCCTTGAGATAATTCTCTCTTCACGACCTGTCTTCCGTCGACAGTAGCCTAAAATAAACTATGGGCCCGCAATAGACATTAACCAAACTTACTTTCCCCGCAGCGCGCTGCATGACGGTTTTTGTCGCCAGGGTCCTTTACACAAGGTAACGCTGTTTTGAGCAGTCAGTGTCCGTTACGTCTGTCCACCGTGAATATAAACCATTGCATTTCCAGGTCCGTAGCTACACTGGGGCACACAGAGGTATTTGCCTTGGTTGAATTTTGGGAATGTACATACTTTACATAAAAACAACTATATATAAGTATATAAGGACCCTGGGGGAAATGCAACACATTGAAGGAAATTAAAACAAAATCTAGGGTGGAGAGGGAGGTTAATGCCACCGGAAACCAACATAAGGTATATGACTCCGTTAAATTTCAGGGCTGGTTACGGGCCTGTTTTCATTTAAAATTACTTTACAAATCAATAAACTTAGGAAAGGTTAATTACTAGTATTTGAACTGAATTGTTATACCTGAACTTTCGGTTTTTAGTTAACACTTACCCTGTCATACAGACGGAAGCTGACATCTTTAATATTTTCTTTGATTTTGAAATAATATCAATCAGAATGTTAATGTTCAGATTGCCTATTCATACAATTGTGTTGCATTTGTTTTTTGTTTCTTGAAAACATCAATATTGGGGCCCACCCCGAAATTGGGGTGAATTGGGGTGTGGCTCTTACGCCTATGTTTATAAGACTATATAGAAACTCTCTCTCTCTCAATGCCTTCCACCCCACTCCTTCCTTCCCCCACTCTCTCTCCCCTTTTCTCACTATTTTCTCTCTCCCTCCCTCCCTGCCTCTCGCTTTCTTTCTTTCTTTCTCTGTATCTCTCTTTCTCTGTGTGTGTCTCTCTCTCTTTCTCTCTTTCCTTCTCCCTCTTTTTGACTTTCTATGTCTCTCTCTGTCTCTCTCTGTCTCTGTGTCTCTCTGTGTCTCTCCATCCATTTTATTTTCAATTTCAAAAGTTCAATTCATGCATAAATTAAGAGGAATTCATTAAAACTATGTTGATTTATAATCTACTAAACCATGCATGCATAAGATCACATAACAAATACTATATCTCCATCTTTACCATTAGTTACGAGCCTCTACCAATATTCCAATTTCGATAAACAATGTCTCCCTTGTGTTTTGTGTCAATATACACTGCACACACACACACACATAAAAATGGAGGATTATTTGTATATAATAGTTTCTTTGATGCAACGCGATAGTTGGAAAGGGTCATTGTTAAAAGGCCGCTACGTTTAATTATAGGTATTGTTTTGGATTATATATAAGTATGGACTTATAAGGTTGTTTGAGTAAGTACATCTTTAGCTTCCTTTTCAATTTATAATGACTTGTATTTCCTATTAGGTCTTTCTACTGAAGATTGGTCTCATCAGTTCGGTGGTAAAATGCCGTCTGCTAAATCCACTTTTATACCCGTTATAAGACCAGTGGTCGATTCACAAAGTACCTGAAGCGTCTCATACAGTACCGCCTTATCTCATTAATATTCAGTGAATTTAGGTAGTGCGCATGTTGTATATATGAACCCACACGTATACAGTATTCACTTAGAACAACATGCGTAATGACCGTTACATTTTTTCAGTTCTAGTGTGCCTTTTGTCGGGATTGTGTAGCTTTAATTTAACGAAAGGAAGAAACAAACATTTGAAAGATGAGCGGTAAATGGGCATATATGTGCATGTATATAACTGACGATTGAGATGCACTGGGTACCGGCATTGCCGCCAAGGGCGTCACGGTTGAATTCCCATTGAAACGTTTACCCCTTCATCACCAGTGTTCCTGTTTCTAGATACTATGTGAAACACGCATGTATATTGGCTTGATATTAAATTCACGTTAACGATGTAAAAGTCTCGCATGCACGCCGGACCAGGTTGAAATATTTCCTAAAAAGGTTACAGTCTTTTTCTCTAAACCAATTTCCTTATACCTCCAGCATTACTATTGCAAGATGTAGGAAACATTATAATATAGTAACTATATACATAGACCTACATACAATTTTCTCGCTGCCAAAGTGCTAGTCCATGTAATCTTTGTTCTTGAGCCGACTAGTACGATTTTAAAAGAAATAATTAAACAGATGTGCTTTTTGCAATACAAACATTTATGATACAATATTTATTTAATTTATGTTTTCAGCTTCGTTCCTAGTAAGCTGGACACCTTATGCCGTAATAAGCTTCTGTGAATCTTTCCTTAACATGGACATATACAAAGTCTCGCCATTTCTAGTGATGTTGCCTTGTTTAATGGCAAAGACGGCGTGTATTTGGAACCCTCTGGTGTATGTGTGTCACAACGATCAATTCCGGAAAGCTTTCATAAAACAGTTTCAGCTTTCGCAAACATCAAGGGCAAACGCATTAACACCGAACACAGAGTTTCAAACCTCCGTGCAAGAAGGCGTGGATGTCAAGACGTCGTCGCTAAACAAAGATCAGGACGTGGGTCTGTCAAGTTGTTGATTAGGCTCATATTGCAAAATGTAAATTAATATATATTATGACAATCGAAAGCTGGTAATAATATATTTATACTGAGGGAAAAAAGTTTAGCAAATGTTTTAGATGAAATAATACTGTGTACAAGATATACTGACATTTTGAGAGTTTTTACGGACTTGACGCCGACGTTCATTTATTCGTTACGTCATTAAGATGTTCGACTGTTATTGATGTGTGTTTAATAAAATAGTGTGCCTTTGGCAGTAGTTTCTTGATTTTACAACCAAAAATGAATTATTTCCAGGGTGCAAAACAAACTTGCTAAACGTTTTCAACAGTATAACACGCACACAAGTTTCTATTGAGACTCATCGGATGCGAGTGCAGTAGCTTTGCCTCCTTAAACACGGACGTTTCTTTTAAATTAAACGCTATTTTCTTACATGGGAAGAAGTGGATGTAGATTAAAAAGAATACATGTGTATACCTGGAAATTAGATCAATGAACGTATTCACTTTAATTTAACAAAATCGGAAAAGGAACTAATTGTGACACATCATACATGCGATATGCACAACTAGACATCATACCGATGCTTCCTGTTAATTTTCGTCGAAATCCGACAAGAGGTTTAGGAGGAGTAGCGACGACAACATTTGTGACAGACAGACGGACAGACAGACAGACAGAC
This sequence comes from Cyrtodaria siliqua, assembly GCA_037043455.1. Taxonomy (NCBI): domain Eukaryota; kingdom Metazoa; phylum Mollusca; class Bivalvia; order Adapedonta; family Hiatellidae; genus Cyrtodaria; species Cyrtodaria siliqua. The sequence continues at coordinate 241,321 of JAWPHD010000522.1, forward strand.
AGCAAAAACAAATATGTCTCTCCCACTTCGTTGGATGTGGGGTGGGGGCTGGGGTTGTGGTGGGGTGAGAGATATAATAAAAAGCATGACACATGACTTAAATTGTGCAATATATTTATATCATTCCTCATTACAAGACTTTAAGAAACTCAAGTAGACCTGTTTTATGTGATAGCGAAACAGTATTTGAACAGAACATAGCAAAGTATTTGTAAATCGCCAAAGCTAAGGAATACTTTAAATGACATTCAAATCGCCTTAAGGTTTGTTATCCGTGTTCTTATAAGTTGAATTTGTCTAATAGTATCCTTACCAGGTTGCTTCCAAATGATTTAATTATAATTATACAATGCAGTAGTAACTCTCATTTATCCACCTCTGTAGCTTTGCGTCAACACTTTATTTTTAAACATAATAGTTGTTTGCAGTTGATGCAATAATACCTTGTGTTATTTGCTAATTGGATTCGATCCAGCCTCTGATCGGCAATAATACCTGGTGTTATTTGCTAACTGGATTCGACCCAGTCTCTGACCGGCAATAATACCTTGTGTTATTTGCTAATTGGATTCGATGTATGGTACAGTGAGGATCTGCGTTGCCATTGCGTTAGGGTGCTGCAGTTTCTATAGAACCATTTCTCTCATCGTTGATGTTAAAGGTCTCACTTCACTGTTAGCTCCCTTGCATGTGACTGTAGGATGATTCTTACACAATGAAATGCAAGGGTGTGTTCTTCGATTTCAGATATTTTTAATAATTGCCCATGGATATTTTCTTTTCCTGTCGCATGTGAGAAAACAATAGTGTGAGATCGGATGAACAGCGATTAGACGACACTGACAGCAACATGTGACACATTTGTGGGAGCTCTAAATGCATATGAATTTAGGTGCAAACTGTTTAGTGAAAGCCGAAAAGAGTACCTTGCCTGACACCAGATTTTATGGATTTTTATGAGCAGCAATAACTGTATTTTACCAAAAAAAAAATTAGACTGTAAATGTTTCATTCAGGATGGAAAAATTGGACTTTATCCCCAATGGCCAACACAGTAAAATCGAAGTGTGATGTGAGACCAAACAGACATTGCAATATATATATAAGCAATACTTACGGTCGATTGTTTGTTTCCAAACAAGCAAGCGAAACATCCTGGGTCAAACCTTTTTTACCAGGATAACACATATGTCAATACATTTCAATGTTGCGTTCAAAGGGAGTAAAATAGGCTTTTGGGCCTAACTTGTTTAAAATCATTAACACGTATGAAATGTCAATTGAAAACGTCAAATAGTTCTTACATATATATGGAATATTAACAGTTTCCGATAATACAGCTCAATTATTAAAATTTATAATTTACAACAAGTCTTAAAAGTCCATAGGGACATCCCCAAGTTATTAATAGCTGTCACATAGAGCAAATCGGCGTTATCTACACATGAATCTTGCTTTGCGATACATTGTGAATTGTTTCACCGCCAATTTTAAAATAGCTATCCCTGAGGCACCACCATAGTTAGGAAATACCTTCTTCGGTTTATTTTATTTTATATGTTTTTTTTGGTGTTTTATCGTTCATTTTATTTATTTTTATCAATTGCATACATATATAATGTATTTGAACAATCCTGGTGTACTTCCTTTAATACACGAGTTTCATCCGAAGCATTTATCGAAGAAGTAGATGAGGAAGCCATACTGTTGAAGGAATTAGAAAAGTTGAACGAGGAGAAGAAGAAAAAAAGAATCTGGAAGAGTTGAGGAAAGCAGTGGCAAAGAAAACAGGCGAGGTGCAAACACTCAAGGGTAAGACTTTGTTTCAAAGAAACTTAGAAGAAGAAGAAAGCCCCAAGATAAAAGTGACCAAGGTCACTAAAAGCACCAAATGTGAAGATGTCATAACATTAAAAATAAGAACGAATTTGTCGTGAAAGAGAGCTGTTAAAAAGGAATTAAAAACTCTAAGCTTAAAGTACATGTAGCACTGATGATAGTGAGAATAGTGATCGTAGTTGTGATAGCAAATCAGATTCTGAGTCGATTAGTGTTTTCCACATTCCTCTGTCTCGACAACTTTGAGTAAAACGAAAAGGAAAATGTCTAAGCGTAATAAAAACAGGAATTAGGGTTAAAGCTTCAGATGAAGTACTGAGAAGACAGAGATACCCGCAGGCTCATCTAAGATATGAGTTTGTATGTAAAAAGGTTACATTTGAAAATCTTGATTTAAATTTGTTTGTTTCGTGGGAATTGGAAATTATTTTCGATAGCATAACAAAAATGGAAGAGCGTAACCTGAAAAAGATCCTGTATCTCAGTACTACATAATGAGTCTTCTTCTCTGAAATATCTTTATGCGGCAGTTTTAAGGGAAATCGAATTAGGGAAGAAAACATGGAAAGACGATATCTTGAACTGCCCATAATTCCTAAACAAAAGTCCAAAGAAATGCCACACATTAGTAGCAGTAATAGCTATGGCTATCAGAAATTTAAACAAATATGAAGTTAAAACCAAAAAGCAAGACGAACAGTATTAAATAGTGGTTTTGTTCACCATATAAAAGGAACAAATTAAAGCATAAAAGTAGCCATACGATCGGTGCAAAAGGACGTATGAGATATGCACACCATATTTGTGCATAATGTTGGCAGAAAGATTCGATAAAGTTGGAACATCCGAAAAGCCCTTCCGTAATTCTAGATGCTCAGGTTTGATTCAAAAAAGATATTTTGGAAAGAAATAATAAGAATAAAGAACTGATTAATATATTTCTTCCACAATTCAGTTAATACGCCATTGAAAACATGGATATCAAAAGTAGTAAAGACACATAGCGTTACAGAGATTTACAGTAATAAATTAAAATTATAACGAAAAGAAAACTCGCAGTCAATTATTGCAGAAACAGCTGAATATATAACATAAAATATTAGTTTACATTCTAGCTCATGCAAAATATGTCATGTTACAAAGATAATTACAACAGCACAGAGTTTAGACAAAGTGCGTATACATGAAATTGTTAAAAAATCGAAAAAGTATAATGTTGAATGTTGTAGAATAACTGTCGATGAAACAATAACACTATTATATGAGGTTAATTTAAGAGATTATAAACTCAGTATAATTTATGTAAGGTTATTTACTTTTAAAAAATTAACAAATATTAATCTCAGATTGTAGTTACGTTTATATTAAATTCTCTCATATCTCCACGAGAAAAGACAAAATAAAAGTTAGTTTGTAAACTATGTTATTACAAACACAAACAAAAGCGGAATATAAGCGAGGAACATGTACTGTGTTTGCAGACTACTAACATCGCATTTTCGTACAACACGCTGTTATTTTTCAACTTTTTTGGTTAACGTAAGACCGAATCCGATAAGAAAACACACGCGAAGCTTCTGCATCCAGTATCAGTTGATTAAGTCGACGAAGCCAAATGATACGCCGACCTTCCTTTAGCTGATACATATTGACAAATGCTCCTCTATATATAAGAGAACTGGACAAGTGAAAGTCAAAGTTGACTTCTGCTTGAATAAACGCTTGTCTACTCTAGAATACTATAGACTCTTGCTCAAGTTGGAGTGTAATTGTGTCTGCTTATTTGTGCGTATATATAGAACTGTCTAACTACTAAAAAAGGATTTTCATACTTCATGCATTATTTGTAACTATGTGATGGTTCTCTACGGCGAAGAAAAATTAACAAAGACACAGTACACGATGAACTTCTCCGATAATGTACCGGAACCAGTTCGTCTTGCGTCCAATTCATATATTACTATTGGAATTATCATGGTCTTTTTATTTGTGCTAGTTTTAGTAGAAAACATTTCTGTGCTGATTGTTTACATAAATAACCGGAAGTTACATACGCTCACAAACTTTTGGATTATAGCTGTTATTATCTGTGACTTGCTAATTGTCTTGAACGCCTTTCCGTTTGTTATTATTTCCAGCTTTGCGGAGGAATACGTTTTCGGGGACGTCGGGTGCAAATGGGACGGTTTTATTATAACTCTTCTCGGAACTAGTTCAATATTTCTGTTTACTGGTTTATCGATATATCGCTACCAAATTATGGTATACCATAATCGTGCAAACAAATATGAGCAAAACACAAGTAGTGTCGTGTATTTTGTTTCGTTTCGTCCTTGGCCTATTTTGGGGCGTTATGCCTATACTCGGATGGGGATCGTTTGCCTTAGAAGGGACTGGTATATCATGTGCCACAAATTGGAGATCCCAGTCTATGTCAGATTTGACATATACCTCGTGTTTGTACATATCAGTGCTAATATTGCCACTACTGCTTATTGGCTACTGCTATTCAAAGATATTAGCTAAGGTAAGTGAATTGTGTTTATATTGTAGTACATAGATGACGAACATTGAAACCCTTATAGTATGCATGCTTCTTAGACCATATTGTCTATGGAGTAGTACATGTACGGTTCGCAATATAGTATAAAGATCTGCAGTTTATCTCAAGTACTAATATAGATTTAAAATTCGAACAGGAACAAGGACGACAGTCAACCACAAACACACACAGAAACAAAGAACAAATTTAAAGATGAATAAAAGCCATATAAGACATTACAAACACAAACAAAAACAATAGGGCTATCACCTTGGAACGGTCAGTGGCTAAAAAGCCGCTGGGTGTTTAAACCAGGTTCAGAGGTGCACCAATTCTCACACTTACCCTACTGTCAACACAATAAAACGGGACAGCGTAAATAAAGAAATCTCCGCCATGAACTACTCTCTAACCAACAAGACTTATCGTTAAGTATCATCAATCCGGAAGGAGATGAAATGTTCGCGTTGTGGGGTTTATATTAAAATTGATCAACTATTCCAATTCTATTTGATATACATTTATAATTTTGTTTTTTTATTGTGTTTTTCACATTTTTATGAAGTCGTTATTATTAAGTTATTTGTGTTGACATTGACAGTCAAAGCGTGTTTGCTTATTACTGACGCATCATGTATACAGTATGTTACATGTAACACACAATATATAATACACACTAAAATATGAATGCATGCCATTTAATAATATAGTTGTAATAGAACAGAGAATGTTAAGCTTTATAGGAACATATATCGGATATATGATTCAACATGAAATTGTACGAACACAAGATATCACAAATAAAGCAAGATCGCCAAGTTGGCCCTGAATCGATCACCACCTGAGGATCTTTGCAGTGATGAAAAAAGTTTCTCTCGCAAATGCTGATTGAAGACGCTTTTAAGTCTTTCCTTATGTAAGTCTATGTAAAAACATGCAAAATATCTACTTACAAACTTTGGACCCAGGGGTTGCCAATGAGCAAACTTGATAGACCAGCGGTTTTGCGATCATTAATAGTAATAAAGAACAAGCGATCACGAGGGCCTGTGAAATGGCTCTTATATCAAGGGTATCACTATTAATTTCCTTTCAATATCTTTTTACAAGTGCAAAAAACAACAGCACCCTCAGCCGAAATGTAATCCCACAACTCCATGCTAAGATTTTAAAAGATTTTTTTTTTTAAGTTTTCGCTATATATCTATGTAAAATATGCAACATCTTTATATATAAACTTTAGAAAAAGTAAAAAAGGGAAAAAAACGCATCGAAACAGGAAACGATAATAAAAATTAAGAATAAAAAATACCTCCAGTGGGATTTGAACCCACGGCCTTATCTTTCCAGGGTGCAAGAAATAATTTAAAGAGTTTTCTATGGCGGCCATCTTGGATGTCTGTTTACCTAATTTTAAAAACATTAAAAAACAGTCACCTATGTAAAAAAATCCCTATGTTAATCTTTGTAAAACAAACAGAGTCCTCTGGGGCGGGACCGAATAAGACCCCAGGACATAGTCGAAGATCGGAGAAAGTTGCAAGAATGTACGCCGAAGATTTTCTAGTACCGAAGTCATTAAAAAAAAAATCGGCGATAAAAAAATACGCCGAAGAAAATATCATATAGAAAATATAGTAAAAAAAAAAGAAAGAAATCAGGGGCTTAAAATGAAGATAACTATCACGTAGTAATTGCGAATTATTGGATTTTGTAATGTCATGCTTATGCCATTATCTTCCTCCACACAATTTGAAATTAATGAAGGGGAACTGTAAAAAGTCATGGGCTATTGCTTTGTTAAGGTTGCGGTACACTAATTACTTTTCCATAGGCCGCAATGCAAGCTTTTCCAAACATAAAATAATAAATTAACATACAAATTCAAACAGATGTGTTTTATTTTCAAGGTAAATAAACTTACTGAATTTTACCTTTTCATGGGGGCCGCCATATTTGTTTACATGCATAACCGCAGTAAAGGATTTACCTGTTTTTGAGTGGGGGTTAAGCGCATAATTTCATGTTTAAAGAATACATTCTGTAAAAATAAATGCTTTCCTTTTAAAAAACGTTGTTTATTAATTAATTAAAAACTCTGAAAATGTATTTAGAAACATTTATCTGCCATGTTTTAATTTTTGTGACCATTCACCACGGGGTAAAGAAATATAAAGTCACTCCTGGAAAGGGCGTGGCCAAGTCCATGCTATATTTAGGATACCGCAACCTATACACGCATCAAGTATTAAGCAACATTTTTAAAAGAAAATCCGCTGTAACATTAACCGTCATGCAATATAACGTCTTTAATAATCATAATAATCCAATATTTACTAAAAGAAACAAGATTTTTCGACGGAATTCAACAGCAGTACAAACAAAAGTACTGCTTCTTTGGTTAGAATTCCAAGCCTACATTAAAATACACTTAGGGGTATTAATAGACGAGGCGTAATCAATTGAGCTTGACGTGTAAGTGATAAAACGCAAAATACCTAATATGATCAAAACTTAAAACGCTAATGGATGTCACGAGAGCAAGATAGTTATAGATACAGCTTTTAGCGGTCCCAGCTACTTACAAACAATATTTTTTTTTTTTTCAAATAACAATATTATTACTACAGACTTATTTAGGTCTATGCTCATTTTTTCATGTAAACGTCTCCAGCAAGGTGTTCGTTATCATAACGCAGAGCTGTCTCTAAGTGCTATCGTCGAAACGAAGTAGTAAAATACCTACCTAAACATTTAAAATGCAGAGATTTCCGTGTATTTCCGTGTATTTATATTTTGTATTTGTACTTTCTATGGGACTACATGAGTACATTTTCATCAATGTTCATCAGTCTGTCAATATCCTCAGAGTCAGCGTAATAGATCAAGTCTAGAATACATTCATTTGAAACCCTATTGCTTTTTTACTTCTCATCTTTTATATAGAATGACCATATTTAGCATACTTATGTAATTATGGGTTAAAACATCTTTTGCAGAATGGTGAGCACATATACAATAGTACTGATTTGATCACATACATTTATATGCAAGATATAAATTATAATACAATATATGTTACTGATATCATTGTAAAAGCAGGCAATTATCATTAATAACATTTTTTTTTAAAATGAGGGCATTTATTTTTACCAAATTTATTTTTTAAACATGAAATTGTGCGATTAACCCCCACTCAAAAATCAGGTAAATCTTTTACTGCGGTTATGCATGTAAACAAATATGGCGGCCTCCATGGAAAGTTATGTAGGAAAACAAATGCTGAATTTTAACTATGTAAAGGATTAACACATTCAATGGTTTTATATTCAACAGAGTCTGATAAGTATTTGGTTTCATTGATTTGTTTATACATGTGCGTCAATGAATCCAGTTTGCAAAATACAACATGGACGTTGATTTTATCACGCTTCCAAATCGCTCGCATGTAAAAATCGTAGATCTTTTTATACAGTCTGTAGAAAATAAATGTGTTTCTGTTATAAAAGTCTAAATATCGATCAACCACACACGATTAAAATGACACGCTCTTTCGCCGTATTATATGTAGAGTTAATATGTTGACACTGACACTTTACTATAAGCCCTAATGATCCCGTATTTCCCGTCCCCCCACCCCGCGCCCATCAATACACCCTTTTTAGTCTTTTAATTTGCATTCAGTATTTGTTCGTTATGATATAGTGACGATAAACGTATCTAAAATGCTATGATATTTAAGAAATAGAACATCGTTTACTGTGAATTATCGTTTAATATATCACGGTTTGGAGTTCAATTGTAAACATTAATTCCACGAGCACGAAGAGCGAGTGAAATTATTGTTTACAATTGAACGACAAACCGTGATATATTATAGATAATTCACCGTCAACGATGTTCTATTTCTATTCTAATATTCCTAAAATGTGAAAATAACACACACATCTGAAATCTTTCGCATTGCTTTGCTTACTCTCCTAACGTTGCATACGTTACAATGCGTAATGCGCAATGCGCAATGCTTATTCTCCTAACGTTGCAAAATTTACAGTGATATATCGTTCAATATTATACAATTATGGACTTTTCAGCTGTTATACATGATGTGATATGCACCAAAAAAATCATTATTGACCGAGGCGATAGCCGAGGTCAATAATGATTTTTTGGTGCATATCAACATCATGTATAACAGCTGAAAAGTCCATAACTGTTTTATTATATAACCCTCAATTTACAATTATATAAAACAGGTCAATATCAAAAAAACAATTATATAAAACAGGTCAATATCAAAAAAACAGGTCAATATCAAAAAAACAGGTCAATATCGCTAGATATTTTTTCTAAAAAATTACTTTTTAGCCAATGAAAACGCGTCTATTTATAGGTTATATAATAAAACGAGATATTTTAAACTAGGCTATATAGTGCGGGTGTATTAGAATTTGAATTAATCAACGGGATGACTATTATATGTAAGAGCGAGCCTGAACTGTTATGACAAAGTTTAACCTTTCAAATTATGAAACAAGTTCAGTCTATAACATCAAATGCAAATCATTTTTGGCACGAATGAGATTCTTTACTTGGTTTTTGCATGAGAAAAAGACGAGTAACCTGAGAAAACCAGTTTGTTCGATCTGTAAGAGATCACCGTACCATCTACAGGCTTCTGCCGGGTTAGAAGCGATATCGCAACGGTGTCTACTTATACATGTAGCAGAGAGCTCGATGCCCAAGTTTATAATATTGCTGACGCACTGCATTACTTCTCAGTATAATCATGACATGACATCCCCAACCTGACACCGGGTCGACCAGTTCTAGAACTACACTTCATATGCTGAACGTCCAGCAAAGTATATACTAGTACAAATATTATAAAGTCAATTGTATAACCAGTATCAGTTTATACGAAAATATGCCAAAACGTATTATTTAAGACGTAAACAGTCAACTTTTTAGATAGTCGACGCCTTTGGAATTTGGTGATTTTTTAAATTAAATCATATTTTACCGTTTGTTTAATAATTTATCATGTTTATTTTGTAATTTATTTTCCAACTTGCGAGTTCTTCGTTAATGTATAATTTCCTTGGTTAGATTTTATCAATAACAGGCACCTTAGTTTAATCAGTTTATATGGTTTACCTTTATTCACACATAGCGATGATATCATGATTAATTAATTAAACACTCTGAAAATGGATTTTGAAACATTTGATGGCATGCTTTAAATTTTGTGACCATTTACTTCTGGCTAAATTCACGCCTGGAAAGGGCGTGGCCAAGTACATGCTATATTTAGGATACCGCAACCTATACACGCATCAAATATTAAGCACCATCTTTTAAAACAAAATCCGTTGTAACATTTACCGTCATGCAATATAACGTCTTTAAGAATCATTATAATCGAATATTTACTAAAAAGAAACAAGCTTTTTCGACGGAATTCAACAGCAGTACAAACAAAAATACTGCTTCTTGGGTTAGAATTCCAAGCCTACACAAAAATAAACTTAGGGGTATTAATAGACGAGGCGTAACCAATTGAGCTTGACGTGTAAGTGATAAAACGCAAAATTCCTAATATGATCAAAACTTAAAACGCTAACGGATGTCACGAGAGAAAAATTATTATAAATACAGCGGTCCCAGATATTTACATTGTCAAACAATATTTTCTTTTTTTTTCAAATCACACTATTATTACTACAGCGTTATTTAGGTCTATGCTCATGTTTGCATGTAAACGTCTCCAGCAAGGTGTTCGTTATCATAACGCAGAGTTCGTTATCATAACGCAGAGAATAACGGGATCATTAGGGCCTATAGTAAAGTGTCAGTGTCAACCTATTAACTATACATATAAAACGGCGAAAGTGCGTGACATTTGAATTGCGTGTGGTTTGAACGATATTTAGTCTTTCATAACAGAAACACATTTTCTACAGACTGTATAATGAGGTCTATGATTTTTACATGCGAGCGATTTGGAAGCGTGATAAAATCATTGTATTTTGCAAGCTGGGTTCATTCACGCACATGTGTAAATAAATCAATGAAACCAAATACTGTTCATACTCTCTTGAACATGTTGAACATAAAACCATTGAATGTGTTAATCCAGTGCATAGCCAACGCCTTGTGTTCCTCCGCTCTATGCGTTTATTTATAATGCACAATAATGGGAGCAGTAGTCACAGGAAGCACTATGCGTCCTTACATTGCTGCCTCTAAAGCAGTAGACACAGGATATGATTCCCAACCCAGTCCCATTATACTGTCACCTAAATGACTAGTCCTGTAATTACCCTTTGTATGCACAGCGTTAAGCAAGGGAGCTTCTAATATGTTTCTATGAAGTATTTGGTATGGCCCGGCCCGGAGATTGAAACCACGACCTTTCAACAAAACATAATGTGCAAAATCGTGTTTCCTACAAATGAACCTCAATAAGAGAGCAATTACAAACCGAGGTTTTAGTTTTATAATTTTGTAATTACCAATATCAACAGTAAAATAAACTACTATCTACAAATAAAAATCAGTTATCTTATGAGATTAACCAAGATGCGCACTTTGCTGAACGTTTTAAACAAATGACGTGGACGTAAGAAATATTTAAAAATACTGATTTTTCATCGTAAATTACAGCATATTTGAATATAAACCTAAACATACATGCGATCATGAAATATTTCTGCGGCAAATCCACATCGTTTGACAATATAATTGAGATAATGTTTCAATTCATGACATTCCTATTTAGTCACAAAATACAAAACATATTATGTGAAATGGAGGCGTTGTTGAAGAGTAATTGTTGCCAATACAAACACAAGAGACTCATCATTATATGCTTTTGTTTCATTTGTAAGAGATTTGCATTAAATATGCCGCATTTTACGCTCGATTGAACTATTATTTATGAAAATGTATGGATTGGTAAACAGAACGCCTCTGTGTCGTTTTATTTTTAAATCATCAATATCAATTCATATGGTGTTCATATTGTTAGCATGTATACATATGATTGAATAAAGTGTAGATAGCTAAGAAAAACACAGTTAATTTCTAATAGCATTAAGGACCTTTTTTTAGCCTATTGTATTTGTTGGGTGCGGGAGAGAATTTGTACAGGTAACTGTAAATCATTGTTAGACATATATTTGCATGTGGACATTGTCGTATTCAATTTTGTTTTAGATGATGAGACCCTCCCAATACAGCTTGTGTATGAAACCAACATATTATAACATAAAAGAAGGTGTTTCATAGGCTGCATTTTGGTGTGTTTGTTCTCTAAAACCAATGAAGTATCACCCAAGTTTTGTATGAAGTAAAGCTAACTTGTAATTTTATTTGTTAAAATATTTTTTTCAAAAAAGTAAAGTCTAAACTATTATATACGGCTATACCCTAGATATTGGTCGATATGCCAACGCTTTTTAAAGAGAAAGCTTTACTCGGGCCTCAGTTTATATACCTGAGCTTATCGTTCATGTAGCTTGTAAATAAGCAAGAATTCCATGCATTTTTAAGGATTATTTAGCGTTGGGAAATATGTCCTTAGAGCATCATATGAATTATTATACTTTCATATTGTTCCACCATTGACTTTTCATTGGAGCAAGTGTTAAATATCCAACGATAATGCATATTTCATATTGCATCCGTAATTTCTCACGCGGCTGCCATGAGCCTCGAAATCAACGAGAACTATTGTGATAGTCTGAATCTATTAGTATTTGAAATAAAAATTGCCGAAAATCAACAGAGACAGGAATTGTTATTAAGATTAACAATATTGTTTCTTAGCATGACTGAGTTATTTCAACACGTCTAGCTTAAATAGGTGCGTACATACAATTACGTTCGTTCATAGTCATTTTCTTACTTTTCTTAAGCCACTTTCTCGGGTAAAAACGAAAACCTGACGGTAGAAAATCATATTAAAATAAATTTTGAAATAAATTTATACATAAAATACCAACAATAAATACTATACGTTTTATTCTATTTGGAAACAGTGCTAAACAATGATAATTCGGAATTAATGAGTTTAGAATATTTGAGTTGTTTTTATCGTCGGCGCTTCCATTTTTTGAAGAATATCCAACCGCACCGAGCCGCTAAGTACAACAATGAACACAAACGAAACAATGCGGCAATTACATGAATTCTTTGAAAATGTATGGTAGCCAATAGGTCTATATAGTATTAGCAGAAAAAAATATAACATTATTCAATAAAATGGTAGTTGAATCTCATTTTGTTTGACGTAGTGTTACTTGTCAGCTCATCACCTCCGCAAAAACAAATAATCGTTCCAAGTAATATTTCTCCATACCAGTTTAATATGTATGATTAAAGCACCAACAAAAAAGCAACGTCTTCGGGTTTTGCTTACCAAACTATTTAATTAACACATTTTATCTGGCCTAGGTCAAACTTATTTACACTGAATATGGAACACATTATTAAGATTGTATTTAGATTTACACCATTATTATTACAGATCGCATCTAATCCTTTTAATACATGGCGTTGACAGGCATTTTTTTCGTTACTTCGACAATTTGTCAATTAGGTTTTTTCTTCGTTATCATGTGTAAATACTATTTATGATGTCATAATGATGTCAATAGCGCCAACGGTCGAGCTATAATAATATCACCATCTGTCTGACAAATTGCCGTCTGGTATTTCATGTTTTTAGAGTATATTACAGATTAGATATTTGATGGATAGTCGTTGAAGTAGAATATACCATGGCAACGATACGGATAACTGAGGATCAGCTCTCGGCATACCTTATGCGCCATTTAGGACATCCATGATTTTTTTATTACCTCGTATCTCTCTCTTAAGCATGCTATACATGAACTAAACTATTAGACGACCAATATGACATGGTTGACTGTTTTGAGGTAATTTCCTTGTTAAAACATAAAGTTATGGACACAAGCAGGATTAACGATGTTTTAAATATGTAGAAAGAAATATCAACATACCGGACAGGGAAAGTAGCATTCAAGGAGGACAGTCAACCACAAGACACAGAAACAAACACGCAAAGAGACAAACAAGAAGGCAATAATAATAAATGCAAACGACACCAAAAACACAAAAGGGTTGACAATAGGGCTTCCGCCTTGGAACGGTAGTAGGCCACTGGGGGTTTAAACCGGTTCTAGGGTGCACCAAACCTCACACTTGTCCAACTGTCATCCCATTAAAACAGGACAGTATAAATAAAGAAATCCCCGCAATGATCTAATCTCTAACCAACAAGGCAGCATCAATAGGCAATATAAGTAAAAGACAAATATGCTCGTGTAAATATAATACAAAACAAGAGGTCAATGACCTTAAAGCTCTACTGATAGGTTTCTGATAGCTAGATCAGCATTCGTGTAAAGTTTCCTGAAAATCCGTCAAATAGTTTCAGAGGAGTAGTCGCTACAAGTTTTTAATAGATAACTCTGTGTAAACAAAGATGGGCGCTGGCAGCCATGTTTAAGGTCGAATCGAAATCATTTTAGACAAGGACCCACATCATGTCATGCTGATCATTTTAGAAAGTCCATATCAATATCACTTAGAGTTTTTAATAAGTAGTCGCAACAAACTTATTTTTTAAAAATCTATTTTTAGGTTTAGCGGCCATCTTGAATTTCACATCAACATGAATCTTTGCTAGGATCAACTAAACATCATGGGCAACATTTCTGTAAAGTTTCATGAAAATCCATTCAATAGTTTCAAAGGAGTAGTCGCTACAAAAAACGTTTACGGGCGGACAGACGGACGACGGACGCCGTACCACGGCGTAAGCTCTGCTAATCTCTGATCAGTAGAGCTAAAAACAATAGATTAGAAAGCCACAATGAAGGTACTCATTGACTTGGCAGAAGCTAGAGCAACAAGAGAATAAACCATTAAGGACACGACAAGAAAGATCATAGACAAACATCAAACGCCATGGTCCCAATGCGCTTTAGGTAGGCGTCATCATAAGGTCCTAAGCCTGCCCGGTCATCGTACAATTAAAGAGGAGAGCATAGTGACGAACTGTAAAATGGTCCACCACCAAGCATGCAGTACGTTGCAATATGATAGGGTCATAACCTCTTTTGATAAACATTTCAACAAAGGAGTTATCCTTAAGATGCTAAATATATTTTATACATTTTATATATTGATAAACTAAAGAAGACGTATTCGAAAATCTTTGGGTGTGTTGATTGTCTATCTCTGCAACCTAAATGATAGCAACACTTTGATTATTATGGAAATTGTTGGGGACGTATCCATAGACAGTAAATATCTGATTTTGTCAAATGCACGAAATGAGTTGAAACCATACAATCAGCTCCATACTATATACTGGATTTCAAAACTATCGGAACAGTTCATGAACGTTCAGGAATCAATATGTTGGGTGATAAAATACATCCGATAAACAGCGATAATCTCCGGCGTTAACGTTTCGATGCCTCAACTCTACACACATGTATCTTTTACATTTACACACTATACACTACTTACCACATATATTGATAAAAACTAATTAAGCTTATACGGAGAAATTTGCTTGAGAACAATATGTTTTTCTAGGGCGTTAATCTCGTTCTAGTCAAAATCGTTTTTCGATACGGTAAATCAGTCAGGTTGTCGGTATTCCTATGGGCACTTGAGCACCATGTGTCGCAAATGTAACTGCAATATTTCGTATGTGTCGTGCCCGTTTCCAAAGGTCCATTATCATACTCTTTTTATAGCACAGTGGCGTTGTTTGTGCAATGTGGCAGCAGTAAAACGTCTCCCCGCGCTTGCAATCAGGACTGTTATTCATTCGATCTTTGGAAATCGCTGAGCCAGATATTTATATTTAGTGATCGGTGGTACATTTTCAATTTCGTTTGTTTTCTTACTTAATTTTTGATTCTGTGGTTCAACTACTCCGGCCAATAAAAGGCTCTGGGTATTGCTCGGCCGTTTCCAACGGTCCATTATCATACTCTTTTTTTAATCGTGTTGCCTGCTAACCAATGAGACATTATTTAAAATATATTGTACATGTAAATGACATACTCGGTATTGATAATTAGTTGTTGCATATATGGTCACTTATATGCATCCACCAAACTCAATGTTTAATAAGGTCAACAGTTCGGATACTATAGCAGCATCCTTCGATCTTCATTACCACATCTATTTGAAATTATTCAATAGTTTACGTATGATCTATAACAAATGTGATGACTATCTTTGACAGCGTTACCTATTCAAATGAGGATATACCCAGTTCTACGTAGATTCCCAGCTCAATAGTTTTGCTGGACCGTGCAAGTTGTCAAGGACATCTGTGATCGAAATCATGTTATTACATGTCAAGTAAACTTCTTCAGCAATCTGTTCGTGATCACTACGTAGATATTCTAAAATTCATATCGATGCAACGAAATCCAGATGGAAAAGAACAAATACAACCTAAACTCATTAATGCGATTACGAATTCCACAGCATTTGTTTCATGCAGATAATACTTATGATCTGTAAACTACGGATGTTGTGGTGTTTGATAGGTTTCCTGAACAATTTACACAATCAGACCATTCTTCAGGAACGGATACGACCCTGTAGTACCGTACCGCACTTCATGTTTAGTGATTGACCCCTTTACGTTCAGTCACTAAACTTCAATGTTCTCTTGTAAAATGACTTGACAATCTAGTGGAATTCTATGACTGCAACTTCTGAAAACTTTGGAAATGAAGGAAGGTGCATGAACCTTCGTCCCTCGTGTGTTTTAGTATTACCCTATATTGGTCTTCTTGTTGGCTGCAACTGCTGTGCTGTTTGTATTCAATATAAGTCTGTTTACAACCTAGGTGTTTGTATGTTATGATTTGTATATTATTAACAACATTATGCGTATGTACCACGTACCTCTCGATAACACAATGAAGTTACTATCCGTCAACGTTGTATTACGTTGAAGGATAAGTGATATAAATAGAGACAAAATTCACTTCACTTTCATGTCGTGCTCATTTGCTGTCATATTGATTAAGATATAAATAAACTTATAATGTCTTAAGACTTATTTTAGTTAAGAAAGATCCCATTATTGGATAATAAACAACACTTAAATATGATGGCATATTTCTGCTGGTCTGTTAACGTATTTGTCAATTAATTATGTCCCAATACGAGACGAAACGAGAAAAACTGTGTTTTCTCTCAATATATTTATTCATATAAGTCGAAATAAGATATGACATGGAACACAAGAACGTTACTAATCGTCTATGTTTATTTAAATCTTTTTTATTTCCATATATATACTTTTCAGTCGGGCCATAAGTGATACCCACATTAGTTACGGGCTTTCCCCAATAGTTTGTTTATGTGCAATTATTCCAGCGGCATGTTAGATCAACACGTAATTTATACTTGTTAGTAAAAAGGGTTAGGAGTCAATCTGGAATTAAAAATAGATGAAAATGTTCATGTCAAGAATATATGTATGTGCTTCAGTTCCAAATTTAAAAAAAAAGTCCACTAAAATGGCCCACCTGCTACTTTCAGTTTAAATTACAGTCCAACCTATTTTAAGAAACCACTGAAGGGAAGAGCAAACTTTGTCTCTAAACATATGTAGTATTTTGAAGCAGGTACATTTTAATTTCAGATAATAGAATTGAGAACTAAAACGTCTCTTAAAGTAGACTGTTGGTCTCTTAATAGAGAATGTTTCTCGAGCAGTTTTGACCAGTAGTACACAATGTTTGCAACTTATGTAGGTATATTACAATATCTATTCAAATGAGGGTTATATCCCTTTCATATGCAATTTTAGCTGTACTTTTAAATGGAGAGTAATGTGTTATACTTATATTGCCATTTGTTTGGGGCGCTTGTTACAGCTAAAGGTTTTTCAGCATTAACTTGAGAATTTTTATAATGGGTTCATAAATTATATATCATTGGAACTGGAAATTTTAGTGGAAAATAAAAATACCTTAGTTTTGAAAATCGGTTAAAAATAAAAACTTTACAGCAAAAATGTTATTTTGGTGGGGCTTTTCCTATGTAAAATCCCAGCCGAAAATAAAATAATCTCAAATAATTTCAGTTAGCCTTAATATTTTATTATAAAACTTTCAGAGTGTTTTCATTTGCATTTATGCAACACATTAAAATCATTTTTTAATATAAATTCTAAAAAAAATATTTTTCAAATTGTTGACGTAGTAGAATTTTGCATTGAAAAGGCCCTATCAAAAACAACTTTTGCATGGGAATTTGTTATTTCACAACCGAATTGGAAAAGTAAGGTATTTCTATTTACCACTAAAAATATCTGTTTCAGTGACATACATTTTATTTGGGTACTAGTTGAATTTTTCTTAACAGTCCTAAAACCCTTTGGCTCAAACAAGCGCCACAAACAATAGTGATTCTTCCTAGTTTGGTATAGGATTATAAGAATCTCACATGGGTATCCGCTGAAGATAGGGAATTCCAACCCGAGGTATACGTGTTTTTATCGGAAACGAGGCTCTGCCGAGGTTCCGATTAAAACACTTATACCGAGGGTTGGAATTCCCTATCTGAACCGAATACCAATGATAGATTATTTTTCTTGCATATCAGAGACATGTTGTGCATTGTCGCCGCCAGCTACTAATGTTTTGCACGTTTTCCGGCATACCGGATGTTGGCGCGCGTGAATTTTATCTCGACCCTAGGGTGAGATGGAAATATCTAGCCCCGTAAAAATGACAGATATCCTTGTCCGGTATGCAAGAAATAGCATGTCGGGGATGGTTTGTTGACTGTCCAGTTTTATTAAGATGATAGTAGGGCAAGCGTGAGGTTTGGTTGCATCTTAGTAGCTGGTTTAAACCCCCAGTGGCATCATTGCCACTGTCCGATCCAAAGCAGTATACCTATTGTCAACGCTTTTATGGTTGTGTTTCGAAATCTTTGCTTTGTGATGTTATATACCTACTTGTAATTGTCGTTTGTGCTGTGTGCGTGATTGTGGTTGACTATGTTCTGTGAGTGCTACATTTCCTATTCCACTTTTATATCTATTTTAAACTGGCAAAAAAGACTTCCCACAGCTTGGAAGGAGCGTATAAGATAATTGATATAACGAAAAATAGCCGATGTCACTTGTTATTTAGTCTACGTTTTCATAAATATTCCCCTAATTCACCAATTTGGACGGAGCATGGAGTCCAAATGAAATGCATTTTTGAGTTTAAAATTGGACTGAAATACATTATAATTGATTTTATTGTGTTTTAACTGATCATCCAACCCTATCCAGCTTGTCTTCAGTCCAAGGCTATCCTATTATAAGTGTGATAGAGCGCTTATTGCTGAAACAGGAAATGCTAAATTATATAATTGGTCCAGTACAGCTTTTGACTGTTTATAGACTGTGTCTAAACATTGATGGCACAGCAGTGCATTATCAGAGCTTTAAACTCGTTAGTTTCTTATAAATAAGTGCACTTAAGGTCTTGATTATGTCTGGTATGGTAGTGGGAATAAGAATTACTTCCCGATTATGGCAACATATGAAGTGGGATATTGCAATAATGCAGTTTCCCTGTTTTATTAAACATCTTACGATGTCTTTAATTTTTAAATCGTTCACTTGTTTCACCTAAGCTTTCAATGCCGGCAATTACGCGTGCACGTAGTGCGGAAATATCACATATATAAGAAAATGAAATGAAATCACGTTATTTGAAACGTGTAATTGATAGTGAAGCATTTAAGAAATGGATTACGATCAAAATGATCGTAAGTTGTTTCATAAAACGGGCCCTTAAAATGGGGCCCAGGTGTTAAACATACTAACCAGCTGGCATCAGTATGCCACTAAACACAAGCAAGCAAATCGCCTCAATTCCCTGTGCATCTCGCATATGTTAAGTATTAAGTTCGCCTTCGAAGATAACAGCAAGACACATGCATTACTGTCTGGTTGCGGTGACGACGACGTCGTCAGCATTCAACATTGCTGATTTAAATTCATTAAAACTTTGATTTAGTTTGTGGTACAGTACGGACCTACGATGCAATTGCGTTTGGGCGCGGTTGTTTTTATAGGACATTTTATATTTTTTACTTTATTTGTTAAACTTTATTAAACAAAACTCATTTTACTACGAGGAACGAGCTTAATTATTGTGACACTTCACGACTTTTATATCGATTTTTTATTGACGTTTTGTTGCTTATATATATTTTTGTCCATAATTTAGATGCTTTCTGATAATCAAAATTTGTTTTTATTTCTAGATGGAACAATACATTTTGAAAATATTTACATTACCCTTTGTTACTAGTGTGAATTTGTATGGTGATGTTTGCCACAAAATGCCTTATTATATAAGTATGTGAAAATTATTGATTGCGAAGAAGTTATAAGAACGTGTCATGTACTACTGGCTATCAAACTGTATTTGAATTATTTTTTCTGTCGATAAACAAAGGCTCATGCCTGTTCAAACAGAGTTCATTGGACATTAATTGAAAACAATCGATTGTATTACCGCAACTTGTAACCTTTCTCAAGAAGTTTAATACATTAAAGGTACATTAAATGCGTGTGATTAATAGGCATACTGAACAAGTATATACATTGAAAATACTTTTGGTATACACGGAATCTAGGCGCCATAGTCTAATCCCTTCATGGTGATTTTGTAGCAAATCATGTAAAGCAGTTGTGTCTGGGGATATTCAAAAACAGTTATGTTATAGAATAAATAAGAAGGTAAGAACTAGAAGACCTTGAATGTTTAAAGGGATAGATGAAAATCTTGATTTTTTAAAAAGTCGCGACATCCCTTTAGTATTTTTACATAAGTTGCATTTTTCAATCATTAATTTTTCTTAAAAGAATAGTATATTAAATCAAATTTGCATATTACTAACTGTTGATTACATTTCACTAATAATATATTCAAACCTATGGTAGAATAACAAAGCAAATTTAAAAAACTTAAAATTGTATTTAAATACGTGCAGACAGACTCAAAGTCAAAATGATACTTGATTAATAAATCGAGAGATAATTTTAATACTTAATAAAAACTTCAAACTGTCCATGGATCCCTTTAAGATATGTTACTCTATCACACCCGTCTTGCATTATTATGATAAACAGAACATCTGTTCAACTGTAAAGGATAGACACTTACAACTGTTCGTGAAAATGTATTGTGCAGGCGTTTAAAAATCGTGTAGAGAATTTTCAAGGTCAAGTCTACGTTCAGTGTGACCTTGACAGTATATCCCAATAATCAGCATTCACCTGTCATATCCGAATTGGATCATAATTACAAAGTTTCATGAACATATTTTATGTAGCTCAGATTGTGTGCCCAAAAATGAGATATAGGGTCCCATAGAAACCACAGCGTCCGAACGCAATGGCACCGTAGGTCCACACTGTACTGCAAACAAGGACTTGATAATGGAATGAAAGAGACAAAACCAACAGAAAGGGTGGTGAAGACAGGGTTACCGACTTGTGGCTTTCTAGGCTATTGTTTTTTTTGTATTATATTTACACGAGCATATTTGTGTCTTACTTATATTGCCTATTGATGCTGCCTTGTTGGTTAGAGATTAGATCATGGCGGGGATTTCTTTATTTACACTGTCCTGTTTTAATGGGATGACAGTAGGGAAAGTGTGAGGTTTGGTGCACCTTAGAACCGGTTTAAACCCCCCAGTGGCCTCTGTTGCCACTGACCGTTCCAAGAAGGTAGCCCTATTGTCAACCCTTTTGTGTTTGTGATGTCGTTTGCATTTACTATTACTTTTGCCTTATCGTTTGTCTGTTTGCGTGTTTGTTTTTGTGTTTTGACTGTCGTCCTTGAATGCTACTTTCCCTGTCCGATATTTGTATCTTTCTTGTAACAGTAGGCAATAAGGCCTACTGGTTAGCTTGAATCGATTGTATACCAAACCATCTTCATATTCGAGTTAAGTAAACATAAGTAGGCATCTGACGACTCCCAAAGTTATCATACATTAATGAACATACGTCGTGTCAAATTTGAGATATTCATGTTGAGGTTCATGTATAAGTTCACTGTGACCTTTGCATTTTACCATTATTTCAAGGTAAGTCCAAGTCCAATGTGCTGAAAATTAATATTCAACATGTTTCTCCTACAGAACTATCCATGGGGGCCGCCATATTTGTTTACATGCATAACCGCAGTCAAAATTTACAGTTTTTGACTGGGGGTTAATCTCACAAGTTCATGTTTACAAAAGACATTTGGTAAAAATAAATGCTCTCATTTTAATGAATGCTATTTATTAATTAATTAATAACTCTGAAAATGTATTTTGAAACATTTATCTGACAGTTTTTAATTTTTGTGACCTGTCACTTCTGGCTCAGGTCACTCCTGGAAAGGGGCGTGGCCAAGCCCATGTTATATTTAGGATACCGAAACCTGTATAGATGTAGGTTGCGCCCAAATCCGACATTGAAATATTAGACTCATCAATATTACCATTTTCCAATTCAGAATTCATTTGCCATGCTTGTAAATATGTTGTTATTTATAAATAGAATTACGCGCTAATCATAATTATCAGTAATACGTCGTGTTCGATATTACTGTGCAAAAAGTATTTTGGTTGGTCAAAATAACCACAAGAGCGAGTATATTCAGAAATCTGACCATTCGCCGATCTTGAAACATAGGGTTACAGTCCGACAAAATTAGGGTCTCGATAGTAGTGGAAAAGGTCACGCCTAGAATCTGGACTCGGCCTTAGATGTTTTATATCTTATCTTCATTGTCGTTGTCGTCGGCACTGGAATGCGGGAATTATAACAAGAATGATTCCGTCTTTGACTCCGATTTCTGATTACGCTGTTCCGTAGGTGGGGTATTTTCAGAGTTGCGGATGCCCGTCATCCCTTAGAAAATTAGTGAACATACACCTTCAATAATGACATTTCAATCGACTACATTTCGGTTGACGACAGCTTAGGTTTGCTTTAATGATAATCTCCGTATTTTCTTCCACAAACTTTCCGACACCAAATGAATACCAATTAGAAATGCTTCGTCAGTTTCCGTAGCCTACTGATACTGCCGAGACCTTAATTATTCTCAAGAACCGTCATAGACTAAAGTTCGCCGGTCAAAATGGCCTTACATCGAGGTCCAAAATCAATAATCATTTTCTAAAGATTCAAAATGATCCCATTCCGACATTACATCTTTGTGATATACTGATATAGATTGATTGGTGAAATCTCTAAATGTTTAAGAGGTTCATGGAGTTAACACACTTTCCTGCCTCGTCATGTCAGTATGTAAGGATATCTTATGTACTTAAAGGTGCTTCGCCTTTTATGTTTGAGCAGCGTGTACTATGTAGATCGGTGGTACTGACGAATTTGTAGCTGCTCCAACCGTATAATGTTTATTGCTGTTGTTGGTTTCAAATACAATTTAAAATCTTTTTTTTTTGTTGTTTTTTTGTTGTTTTGCAGATTTCAAAAAATATAATTAATGATAACTCCTCATTTATTTAGATCTTTTTATTTTTTAGATAAACATGTAAAACAGTTTAAGCCCTCCTACTCAGTTACGAAATTGTTATAGTAAATGTTTAGCCGATGGCATTAATACTTGGCAAAAATCACCCAACTGGCATAGGCAGGGTATCTTTAAATATCTCGGTCTGCCTACAACTTTCATTGCATCGAAACAAACTGAACGTATTTGTTATGGTTACATTGTAGTAGTCCATATTGTTAAAGTTTCATACATTTTGCGTAAAATGAAAACATGTGAAACATTTGAATAATTTAATTCGATCCAGTTATTCCCCCAAAAACAATTTATTTTGAAACTAAATAAATTGCAATGGATCCTCTATCAGGCTTCACTTTCACTATAACAGTTTAAGCGGGTAGAGATTAATGGTGAATAATTGATTCCTAACCGTATGTCCTCGATAGCTCAGTGATTAGAGTGCTGGTACGGTAAACCAGAGACCTGGGTTCGAGTCCCGGTTGAGGAACGATTTTTCTCCACCTGTTATAAGTATTTAAGGACTTGATCCCGTCTTTATGAATAGCAACACACATGTCTGCTCTTGACGTGTTTCACCTGTACATAGATATATACAACTTACACGCAGACCTAGATCTGCCTTTATTGCACATTTTATGGGCCATCACAATTTGGATGCCATGGGAGCCCAGAAATTGCAAAAGACAAAATTACTTACGAAGCCCTTTACAGCATACTATAAGCATGTATAAGGAAACCAATTCTTAAATTAAGTTGAGCTAGGTCAAGATATGTGAAAGATATAGACCTGAAAACAGAGCTTACACGCAAAATTGGATGTGAAATGAGACACAATTTAAGGGCTATCAGAATTTGGGTTCCATGGGAGCCCATGAGTTACAGGAACCAAAATTACTTAAGCAGCCCTTAGGATAATGATATAAGGCAGCTCATGGCCAAATGTGGTTGTGCTAGGGTAAGAAATCAAAGACCTATAGACTTGAAAACACAGCTTTCACGCAATATTTTATGTGAAATGAGACACATCATATCATAATGTGAGCCAATTCCATGGGACCCATAGGTTACAGGAACCAAAATTACTTATGCAGCCCTTAATATAATGCTTTAAGGAAGCCCATGGCCAAATTTGGTTGTGATAGGATAAGAAATGTTAGAGACATGTGAACACAGCCTACCCGCAAACCTTGATGTGAGACGCCGACGCCAACGCCGACGCCTGGATGACTACATAAGCTCTCTTATTCTTTCAATAGTCGAGCTATAAATGAGAGCATATGTATGTACTGTATGGTTGATGATTCTATTTACGATTGCGACATTGAACATTCAGACAATCTTGTATTCGTCCTTAGAATATTCCTTAAAACTTTTGTAGTAAACAGTGTTTCATTTTGGTATTATATCTGCCAGACAAGTGAATTTATGTGATAGATATTCTAACGCTGTAAGAGAGTATAACGTCTTCATATTGCACCTGTTGCACAAAATGTGTATACGTCCGTTTTTCGCATTTCAGGTGTGGCGAGAGACAGGTACCAACTCTGAGTGGATACAGAAAGACGGGTTAAACGAGACATACGAGTTACCATTACTGTTGCATTAACAATAGGTATTGTATATTGTCTTATCTTTATAAACACATCTTATCGGGTAATCTGCGTATACATACAAGTCTAGACTAGTGTTTTACATTAAAACAGTATACATATATGTGGGGTGTCTTTATTTGTATATTTGTATAGCATACCGGCTAAATTATTTCACCTTTTCCCTTCAAAACTCTAAAGTAAAACGTATTGTATAGCTTTACCCTTAGATGTCATCAATAAAACAAGGCTATGTAATCACAGAGCTATAATCGAATCTCAATTTCCATACCTGAGCTAATCTGTCATATAGCATGTTAGCAGGTTAATTTAACAAGAGGTGAAAAACAACATTTCAAAGATGAGCAGTAAATGGAGATGCAACTGAGTACTCCCCTAGTTTTCGTGTTACTAGATACAGGAATGTACATTGGCTTGATATTAAACTAGCATCGTACAGTAACGATGCAAAGGTCTCGCTTCGCATGCACGCAAGCCCAGGTTAAAATACTTCCTAAGAATGTTACTTTTCTTTCTAATCTAATTTCCTTAAACTTTAATCTCCGGCATTACTATTACAGGATGTATTTAACACTATAATATAGTAAATATACACATATACACGTGCATACACTTTTCCCGCTGCCAAGTGTTTTAGTGTTTTAGTTTATATACTATATGTTCTTGAATACGTATAGTTGCACCGACTAGTATGTTTTTAAACGAAATAATTAGACATATACGCTTTACGCAATATTTGATTTAATAACTTATTGATGTGTGCTTTCAGCTTCGTTCCTAGTAAGCTGGACAACTTATGCTGCAATAAGCTTCTGTGAGTCGGTTCTTAACATGGACCTATTCAAAATCTCGCCATTTTAGTGACGTTGCCTTGTTTAATGGCAAAAACAATATGTTTTTGGAACCCTCTGGTGTATGTGTGTCACAACGAACAATTCCGGAAAGCTTTGATAAAACAGTTTCACCTTTAGCAAACATCAAGAACAAACGCATTAACAACGAGGACAGAGTTTCAAACTTCAGTACAAGAAAGCGTGCAAGTCAATACGTCGTTGCTAAACCCAGATCAACACGAGGAAGGTAAATTAATACATAATATGATAATCGAAAGCTTGTAATAATATATTTATCACGCACATACTTGAATCAATGACGACTCTACTTGGGTAATACTTCAGAGAACAGTGAAACAATGGATTGTACCAAGCACGCAAACTGAATATGGTAATGCACCTGATCTGGGATAAAAGTTGCTAGCTTTATTTAAAGGTGGTAGCGCTCAGACTGTACTGTACAAAACACACTTACACGGTATTGTACAAGGCCTAACTAAACATGGTAGCCGAGGTAAACGACGTAAACATGGTAGTGAATAAAGTCTGCTTGAACATGGTTGTGGTCATAGCCTACGTACACATGGTAGTGGACATAGCCTAACTAAACATGGTAGGCGACGAAACGTCGTAAACATGGTAGTGAATAAAATCTACTTGAACATGGTAGTGGTCATAGCCTACCTAAATATGGTAGTAGACATAGTCTACATACATATGGTAGTGGACATATCCTAACTAAATATGGTAGTGGACATAGCCAACCTAAATATGGTAGTGGACATAGCCTACCTAAATATGGTAGTGAACATAGCCTACCTAAATATGGTAGTTGACATAGCCTACCTAAATATGGTAGTGGTCATAGCATACCTAAATATGGTAGTGGACATAGCCTACCTAAACATGGTTGTACACTTAGCCTACTTAAATATGGTTGTGGACATATTTTATCTAAATATGACAGTGGACAAAGCTTACCGAAACATGGTAGTGGTCATAGCCTACCTAAATATGATAGTGGACATATTTTATCTAAATATGGTAGTGGACAAAGCTTACCGACATATGGTAGTGGACATAGCCTACATACATATGGTAGTGGGCATAGCCTAC
Source organism: Cyrtodaria siliqua (assembly GCA_037043455.1). Classification (NCBI taxonomy): domain Eukaryota; kingdom Metazoa; phylum Mollusca; class Bivalvia; order Adapedonta; family Hiatellidae; genus Cyrtodaria; species Cyrtodaria siliqua. Next base: position 267,881 of record JAWPHD010000522.1, read on the forward strand.
CTAAATATGGTAGTGGACATATTTTATCTAAATATGGTAGTGGACAAATCTTACCGAAACATGGCAGTGGTCATAGCCTACCTAAATATGGTAGTGAACATATTTTATCTAAATATGACAGTGGACAAAGCTTAGCGAAACATGGTAGTGGTCATAGCCTACCTAAATATGACAGGGACGTATTTTATCTAAACATGGTAGTGATCATAGTCTACCTAAATATGGTAGTGTAAAGATCCTAAACATGGTTGTGGACAAATTCTACCTAATATGGTAGTGGACATATTTTATCTAAATATGGTAGTGGACATAGCCTACCTCAATATGGTAGTGGACATATTTTATCTGAATATGGTAGTGGACAAAGCTTACCGAAACATGGCAGTGGACATAGCCTACCTAAATATGACAGTGGACGTATTTTATCTAAATAGGGTAGTGGACAAATCTTACTGAAACATGGTAGTGGTCGTAGCCTACCTAAATATGGTAGTGGACATATTTTATCTAAATATGGTTTTGGACAAAGCTTACCGAAACATAGTAGTGGACATAGCCTACCTAAATATGACAGGGACGTATTTTATCTAAACATGGTAGTGATCATAGTCTACCTAAATATGGTAGTGTAAAGATCCTTAACATGGTTGTGGACAAATTCTACCTAACAATGGTAGCATTGAAGGACCAGTCAACAAAAAAGAACACGCGCGAAGCAAACAATAAGATATGACATCACAAACATAAAAGGATTGACAGTAAGGATACCTACTAAGAACGGCAAAGAGACCAATGGGAGTTTAAACCAGGTTCTAGGGTGCACTAAACATCATCTTACCCTATTGTCATCCAAATAAAACAGGACGGTGTTAGTAAAGATATTCCCGTCAGATATAATCTCTAACATACAATGCAGCATTAATAGTATAGTAAGTATAACACATAAGCGATGACACGTGCAACAAGAGAATAAACCGTTAAAGGCTACCTTCCTTTGCAAATTTAGTTAGACGTCATAGGGTCCACAATCTGTCCGGTCATCGCACAATAAAAAAGGGGAGCATAGTGGTGAACTGTAAATGGATCAACCACTAAACACGCAGTGTGTGTCCAAATGCTAGGGCCATAACATATTTTGATAAATATTTGGCCTTTTTTGCCACTGGCCGTTCCAAGGCGGTGGCCATATTGTCAACCCTTTTTGTGTTTGTGACTACATATGCCTTTATTCCTTATTAACATTGCCATTCATGTTTGTGGTTTGCGTGTTTTTGGGTTTACCGTGTTCTGTGAAAGCTGCATTTCCTGTTCGACTTTTATACTTATTTTTGTAACAATTTTAATAAAGATTGTATTGCAGTTCTTTTGGCCACGGAGCTTACGAAGTTTGTAAATCACATCACCATAGAAGTAGATATAAAAATCGAACAGGAAAAGTAGCATTCAAGGATGACAGTCAACCACAAAAACACATAGAAACAAAGTACAACTTTAAAGATGAATAAAAAGCAAGATAAGACATCACAAACACAAAATGGATGACAATAGGACTACCGCCTTCGACATGTTTGTGGCAAAAAAGACCGCTGTGTGTTCTTCTATGGTGCACCAAACCTCACTCTTACCCTAGTGTAATCTCAATGAACGGGACAGTGTAAATAAATATATCCCCACAAGGTTATTATCTCTAACAAACAAGTCAGCATTAGATAGAAGTCAGGTTGTGGTAGTCTTTGTCACAGAAAAGTTCCTAAATTACACATTTATTTTAAAGTAGATGAGGGTTACGGTAACGCAATATTGCAAAGGTTTCTAGAAGATCATGGCAACGGTATTCGTGATGGGTTAGGTTTTCGGTTAATTTATGCAATGGCTACGAGGATCAAATTCCACAACTGAAAACCAAGTCTAGAAAAACATAAACCCATAACAAGTTGCTTAGGGAATATTTCGTTAAGTGCGTATAATAAACAATATCAAAAGTGAAATCATAGTAGTTTGTAAAGCCCTACTAAAGATGGTAGTCAATGCAACCTATTAAAGCGGTAAGTGCACGAAGCCGTCTTTAAAAGCGCTAAACCTGATTTGGGATGGGTACGGAGCGAAGCTTTTTTAATATAGGCGGTACACGATGGAATTGAATTGAACTGAAGCAACAAATAAAAGGTTATAAGGCGCATAACAGGAATGAATGTGCCAGTCTCATCCGCCATTTAAATCATAATAATGTGGAGAATGGGCCCAGAACCTTCTTACCTGCAGTTCTGCAGAGTTGCTGCAAATTGTATAGTAGACACTCCATTTACGATGGAGCCACGTTTCCACATTTGCATATGCTGTGTCATGATAAAGCCCTTAAATGAGAATGATAAAAAAAATGACAAAGTGAACATGAATGGGGGTCCTACCCCTGTGCATGTGACGATGTGTTTGCGACATTGCAGTGGTTGTATTCTACCCCGGCAACCACACGGGGTAGTACACGATGGATGGTAGGGAGCAATGTTAGTAATCTACAGCTTCTTATTGATAATAGTAAGTTTTATCTTGTAAATGTATTATTTTCAATCACGAGTCAGTAGAATTTAGGACAATTTAAGATTTCGAAGTGTAACATTTGTGAAGGTATGACCGTAATCTAATGAGCGACATGAAACGCGGTCTAAAATAATATACGTTTAAAATGATAGGTATGACGCAAACCAACAAAAATGGTTCAAGCACAGCTACTACTGCGTTTCACAATTAAATCACTAGATCTGCAAGAGTTGAAAACCGCAAAACATAAGTGATAGTAACCTTGTCATTACAATGAAATAAAGAACCAAAGTTTTAAATTTTAAAATTACCTCCCTTTACATTAAAATAGGTCCGAACTTAATAATTTCTGTAGAGCATGTATATTTAAAAAAAACAACATTTTTTTACGCAGAAAAGAATGCCCTGTAATTCAAAATTATTTTAATGATATTGTTTATGACCACTGCTGGAACACAGATGCTAACATCTGCCCAGTGTGATTTACCATGTTATTTAATTGCTTAACGTATTTAACACAGTATATAACAAAAGTCGGATCAAAGTCGTTCTTAAACTTTATTTAAACATGTTGACTGTTATTCATTCGATCTTTGGAGATCGCTGAGCTCGATACTTATATTGAGTTATCGGTGGTACATTTCCAATTTCTTTTGTTTTCTTACTTAATTTTTGATTCGATGGTTCCACTACTCCGGCCGATAAAAGGCTCTGGGTATTGTTTAACCACTTATAGGATATGTTGTCTGCTTTTTAATTTAGGCTTTTGGCTGTTAGTTGTGATACGCAGGCTTCATAACCGCTGCTCCCAACTAAATTCCATTTATGTTTATTTCGCTCTTCGGAGCATTTAATTTTATAAGATACTGGGACCATACGCCGTACGACATGGGGAAGCAAATAACTCCATGTCCACCGCCGTATGCATGCCATCTTCGGGATGGTTAAACTTGTGTACTATTGATTTTATGAATATTGAGTTCTGCTCAACCCGGGGCTAGAGGGCGTAAGCGGTAGCTAGCATATTTCATTACCGCTCATGAACAGTCTCAATCAAACCGAGACTGCAATATTTCGTATGTGTCGTGCTCGGCCGTTTCCAAAGGTCCATTATCATACTCTTTTTTTGAAATGTCTAACCAACAAAATTATATGGTTTTATTAGTGTGTATCCCTCTCTGTGACAACAATCACTTTATGACTAACAATGCAATTGTAATGTTCAATTATGCGTCATGTCAGTATATCAAGTATGAACGTGTAATAGGCCCTACGTGTTTATTTTGAAAATGTATATGATATTGTCTGTATGCCGTAATAGCTGTGTACATAAATGTAACAACGGTTTAAATACATTTAGTTCAAAATTTAAATTTATATTTAATAGATTATATTTGCTATTTGGTCTCATAAGAATAAACAATTGTATTCAACTACATGTAACTTCTATGAATCATATATTAAATTTTATTTACATTTACATCTTTTGTTGAAGAAAAAAGGTTTCATTTAGAATAAACTTTAGTTTTCAAAGAGGTGGAATTACTACGCACATAATCGATATGAAAATGGCTATTTCAATGTCTAAAAAAGAAATACTAATTAGTTGTCTTTCTTGGCACCAATTTATCATTATCATTCTCCCAAGCAGCGTTATTGTTGATTCATTAGCGGTGACGAGAAAACATTTAAATCTATGAATTAAGCACACGCACTTTGTGGAATTTGTCATTTACTATGGGCGTTTAAAATCGCATACATGCCGAAAATATGCGAATTTATTCTTAATTATTTTCCAGCATAAATAGAAGGCAGAGAGCAATGGTGTTAATCTATATGTGTTTGCTCGATAATGATAGTCTATATAAATATATACCCAATGCACACAATCACACAGTTGTTGATGCTCAACAAATGCTGTGTACAATAGGATTGCAGACTTGGAGCGACAATTGTAGTGCGTACAATTTCGCGACTAGGTGTAGCAGCGATTTTAAAAGTATTTTGCTTTTTGGTAGAAGCTCGCGTAAGAGAAGTTGTTGTTATACACTCTGTATCAGACATGGTGCAATGAAATAGTGTATACTAGTTCCTTCATAATTTAATTACCAGTGTCTCAGATCATGTATGATTTAAGGTTTCTTTGAAGACAAACTTTATATTTGCTCATATAATACTTTAGTTTTCATTATTAATTGAACGGATGAACATTATAGAGCTTCCAAGTACTTTGATATTAGTACAAGGTATTCATAGTTAGCCTGCTTGTTGACCTTGTATTAATAGCACAAAGTATTGTCAATCGTAATTTTATTTTACTCATTAATTTAAAAGCAGAGTCAAGTACTATTATTAATATTACTTTATGATCCATTCCCATGTGGATAGCTAAAAGGAAACAACTGAATGGGCATAACTAAGCCCGCCGTTATAATTAGTGACACGACTATAACAGACATCATCAATGCCAAGGGCACCAAGTGGTAAAAAGTCACATCTCCACAAAATATAAAGCAGTAGATAAATTGCCATATATGATGTGATAAAACAAGAATTTGACATTATAATTACGAAATATGTTACAAATAAACTGCCAGCATTGAAAACGGCTTTTGTATAACTGATTTTACAGTTTAAACAATCCAATTTTGGAACACTTATGATTGTAACGATGCTTTCAAATTGTCGCACATTGTATATAGCAGATTAAAACCTTTCTAAAGTTTTCTTCTAAAAGTAGGTATAAAAGTCGCACATATTCCTTTCATATATGAATAAAGTAACACACAGACTATATACTATATGAAAAATTTGAACCATTTCAGAATACATTTGTGTTTAAGGGATACTATAGCTGTATATAAGGCTGGTGGGCTGATACCTAAAGCAAATGTAGTGTGTGTGTGGGGGGAGGGAGTACGTTTGGGTTACTACCACATTCAAGCTTATGGAACGTGGCCGTGAACCCGGGAGAAACGTATGCTAAGACATTGTTTTTAATCTGTCGTTCTCCGTAGTAACATCATAAATCACGCTCTTAATCATTGACAAATAGTTCGCTTAACACGGGATTAAAACTCGAGAACTCCGAATTGACAATCCGCATACCTGACCAAAAACAACAAATATTTTGAAACGCACACTTGCATGTTCGTGATAAATGCACGATTTATTTCGTGAACATCTGCTACATTAAATAAACTGCTATGTATTGCATCATCTGCTGAAAGGTACATCAGGTGCAAGAGTAAACTTGTCGTATTATTGAACTTTAATTCAGGTTATATAAGTCATACAGCGAAATTAATTTAGTGAACCCGAACCTTTTACTTTAATTAAATCTAATGAGTACTCGTATACCTTCATTTTTTTTGAAATCCACATGTATGGAACGCCGTAGCTGTCTTATATAAGATTTAGTAATTATATTATGTGCAAACTTCTGTATATGCTACACAAACTTCTATATATACGGTACATATTTCTTAGGATGTTCTGCACATTGCTTTAGATGTCGTGCACAGAACCTTATGAGCTGTACAACCGTTTTTATACGCGGTGCAAAATTCGTTATTGTTGTGTACACTTCTTTATATTTGGTGTAAACTTCAGTATATGCTTTGCACATTTCTTTATATTATGTACAAACTTCCTTATATCCTGTGCAATCACTTTATATGATGTGTAAACTTCCCTTTATACACTATCCCGTATTGTTGGGGGGACACCCCAGCACCTGATATATGTTTATTATATCATATATTGCCTTTTATTCATATATTGTTTGTTTTTGTGCGTCTTGTTAGTTGACTGTGATACTAGTACTGGAATGCTACATTTCCTGTTTGACCTTTATATCCACTTTTAGTTTGCCTAAATTAATTGAAAACTAAGCATTGAGTATATTGATGTTTTTTCTTATCAATTTCTTCTGGGTTTTGTTTTGTGCATTTAAATAAATGTCTTACACTTAAGGAATTTCATACTTGTAAGCACTCATAAATACAGTGTAAAATCATTCAGAAGTCAGAGAACAGAAAAAACACTGAGCAGACTGTGTATTGTATTGTAAAACTGAAGTAGACCCTCCTTCAAAACAGCTGTAACTGAATAATTTGATTATCTCGATGATTTTATTTTTTACATTTTAAGTAGTTTTCTTAAAGATGAAACGCTGAAACAATACCAGAAGAAAACTAATGTCAATATATTTGCGAGCCGTCATACTCGACCAAAGATGAATCAATCAATAGTTTACAATTAAGAGACACGAAATGTCAAGCAGTGGAAATGGCAGTGATTCCTTAACTACGATAAATATAGCTGGAGTTGAAAAAAGCAGGTACACGAGTACTCATTAGATTTAATTAAAGACCAGAGTAAAAGGTTCGGGTCAACACAATCAATTTCGCTGTATTACTGTAAAACTGGATTGTTTTAACTGTAAAAGCCGTCAAACAAAATCCGTTTTCAGTGCTTGCAGTTTATTTGTAACATATTTTGCAATTATGATGTTAAATTCTTTTTTTATCAATGCGATAAAAAGCAATTCATCTATTGCTTTTTGTTTTATGGAGATGTGACTTTTTACCACTTGGTGCCCTTGACATTTATGATGTCTGTTATAGTCGTGTTACTAATTATAAGTGGCAATAGTGCTTGTCTTTGCTTTTAACTTAATGAGTAAACTAAAATTTTGATTGACAATGCTTTGTACAATCAATACAAGGTCAACAAGCAGGCTAACAATGAATGCCTTGTACTAATGTCAAAGAACTTGAAAGCTCGTATAATGTTCATTCGTTTAATAAATAATGAAAACTTAAGTAGTATACATGTTGTATGAGCAAAATATATAGAGATTATTTAACTGCTGGGATCGATTATAGGGAAATCCTTCACGAGATGGTAGACGTGTGGTTATTTTCCCGAACGAGCGTAAGCGAGTGAGTGAAAAACAACACACGTCTACCATCGAGTGAAGGATTCAATCTAATCGATCACAACAGTTAAATAATCTATTTATTACATTTTTAATCAGATTATGTATGATTTTAACCAGAATTATTCGCTTGATTTGGCGTTATCGGCGAATGACGTCGACGACACCAACACGTTATTGACGTCATAACTCAACGTCGCATTTAGTTATTTTTGTGTTCGGAGTTAGTTATTAATATTTAACGATTATGAATATTCTTTCACTGAGAAATCCCAATCTTTCACCAATAGAAATGTAATAAAAAGTTTGTCTTCAAAGAAACCTTAATCCATACATGATCTGAGACACTGATAATTAAATGTTGAAAGAACTAGTCTATACTATTTCATTGCACCATGTCCGGTACAGAGTGTATAAGAAAATCTTCTCTTACACGAGCTTCTACCAAAAAGCAAAATACTTTTAAAATCGCTGCTACATCGAGTCGCGAATTTGTGTGTAATACAATTATCATTCCAAGTCTGCAGTCCTACTGTACACACCATTTTTTGAGCATCAAAAACTGCGTGATTGTGTGCATTGGGTATATATTTATATAGACCATCATTTACGTGCAAACAAACCTATGCGTCATAGATTAACACCCTTGAAAAGCATTAAGAATACATTCGCGTATTTTCGTCTTGTATGCGATTTTTAACGCCGGTAGTAAATGAAAAATTCCACAAAGCGCATATATTTAGATGTTTTCTCGTCGCTAAAGAATCAACAATAACGCTTAGTGAGGGAATAATAATGATACATTAGTGCCCATGAAAGATAACTAGTTAGTGTTTCTTTTTTTATACAGTGAACAGCCATTTTCGATTAACACATATCGATTGTGTGCGTAGTAATGCTAACTCCTTGAAAACTGAAATGTATTCAAAATAAAACCCTTTTTTTTCAACAGAAAGAAGTAAATGAAAATATAATTAATATATATATGATTCGTGGAAGTTACATGTAGTTGAATACAATTGTTTATTCCTCTTATGAGATAATTTACTATGGATCACGTTGTGACAAATCATGAATATAAAGTTGAAGTAGTTTAATAACCGTTGTTACATTGATGTTCACAGCTAATACGAAATAAATAATATCACATACATTTTCAAAATAAACACCTAAGCCTACTACACTTTCATATCGTTTGTTTGTTTTTTGTTTGAGCCGTCTTTTGACTACCCGTTTAATCTCCCCGTCACTAGGTTGAGCAAGGGTCGGGGAGTATCGTCCCTTGCCACACCTAATAATATTTACAGCTTGTAATATTCATTTACTAAACACATATATATATTTACAATTCAGCATCATAAAATGATATAAGAGTAATACAGAATATATACAGGTATTAGATGGTTGAGGCAGGGGAGATGCTATTTCGAGGGGAAAAATCATTTAAAGCAACAAAAAAGGCTAGATTAATTTAAAATGGTTTTAATATTGCTCCATGTATTTTCAAAACTTTCTAGTTGATTGTTTCTGATTGCGATTTGTTTATGCGTTTCGTATAAATAACGAAGTCTGTATATTATTAGAGTAACAGAGAGCGTTGTTTTCAATTGTTTTGAAGAAAATATGTAATATTTAATTTCTAAGATAATTTATAGCTCTACACTTGATTTTTCTTTACCTATGTTAAAAATAAATGCATGCTCAATAGTCTCGTCCTGGTGGCAGTGGTGACAATAAGGGTTTTCTGTTTTTTTATTTTGTGCAGATAATGCTGTGTTGAAAGAAGCCGAGGATTAATCCTTGTTTGAAACCATTGTAGTATTGTGCTAGTAGTTATTTTGAAAGGGAATGAATCAATGTTTTTCCATGCTGCTGTATTACTATCATAAATCTGTTCCCATTTAGCTTTTGATGTTGGACAAGGACTATCACAACCTCACTTCTATGGTGATGTGATTTATAAACTTCGTAAGATTCTAGGTCATGATTCTTGGTCATGATCACTTGTTAAAAAGTTTATCAAAAGAAGTTATGACCCTATCATTTTGCAACGTACTGCCTGCTTGGTTGTGGACCATTTTACAGTTCGCCACTGTGCTTTCCTCTTTAATTATACGATGACCGAACAGGCTGTGAACCCTATGATGACGCATACCTAAAGCCCATTGGGACAGTGGCGTTTGATGTTTGTCCATGATCTTTCTTGTCGTGCCCTTAATGGTTTATTCTCTTACTGCTCTGGCTTCTGCAAAGTCATTGAGCACCTTCATTGTGGCTTTCTAGGCTATTGTTTTTTTGTATTATATTTACACGAGCATATTTGTGTTTTACTTATATTGCCTATTGATGCTGCCTTGTTGGATGAGATTATGTCATAGGGACTTCTTTATTTGTCCTGTTTTAATGGGATGACAGTAGGGTTAGTGTGAGGTTTGGTGCACCCTAGAACCGGTTTAAACCCCCAATGGCCTACTTTGCCAATGACCGTTCCAAGGCGGTAGCCCTATTGTCAACCCTTTTTGTGTTTGTGATGTGGTTTGCACATATTATTGTTTTGCCTTCTTGTTTGTCTGTTTACGTGTTTGTTTCTGTGTTTTGTGGTTGACTGTCCTCCTTGAATGCTACTTTCCCTGTCCGATCTTTGTATATTTCTTTGTCATGTGGTTTATTGATAAACTATTTTATATTGTATATACATGTAGATTAATATGAGGATTTACGTTTTAAGAAGTACTTCATGTTGAACAAATTTCATGGTTAACTAAATATATCTACCACGTGTAGAAGAAATGTAATATAATTATATGTTGATCATTTAAATTTCATAATTCCTTTACTTGTTGCAAGACTAAGACACTCATTTCTAGAAGTATGTTACGTTATTACACGATTATTTATTGAAACAGTGTTCGAAAATAGCAAAGTACTGGACAGTCGCTAAAGCTAAGGCATCATTGACATACGAATCACTTCTTTATCATGACACCGCATATGCAAACGTGAAAACGTGGCTCCATCGTACATGGGTGTCTACTATAGAACTTGCAGAAACGCTGCAGTACTGCAGGTAAGAAGGTTCTAGGTTATCTTGATTTAAATGGAGGATGAGACTGGCACCTTCATTCCTGTTAGGCGCCTGATAACCTTTCATGTCTTGCTTCGACTTAAAACCCAGTTCAATTCAATTCCACCGTGTAATGTATTTATTAATTATGCAAATTGTGAGCATTTCAGAAAATAATAATTTAAGTTTTTTTATATTAAAAAAATCAAACTAACTATGCCATATAAAAAAGTAAAATAAATAAATAAAAAGAGTATGATAATAAACCTTTATAAACGGCCGAGCAAGACACATACGAAATATTGCAGTCTCGGTTTGATTGAGACTGTTCATGAGCGGTAGTGAAATATGCAAGCTACCGCTCACGCCCTCTAGCCCCGGGTTGAGCAGAACTCAATATTAATAAAATCAATAGTACACAATTTTAACCATCCCGAAGATGGCATGCATATGGCGGTGGACATGGGGTTCATGGCTTCCCCATGTCGTACGGCGTATGGTCCCAGTGTCTAATAAAATTAAATGCCCCGAAGAGCGAAATAAACATAATGGAATTTAGTTGGGTGCAGCGGTTATGAAGCCTGCGTATCACAAGTAACAGCCAAAAGACTAAAATAAAAAGCAGACAACATATCCGATAAGTGGTTAAACAATACCCAAAGCCTTTTATCGGCCGGAGTAGTGAAACCACCGAATCAAAAATTAAGTAAGAAAACAAAAGAAATTGAAAATGTACCACCGATAACTAAATATAAGTATCGGGCTCAGCGATCTCCAAAGATCGAATGAATAACAGTACTGATTGCAAGCGCGGGGAGACGTTTTACTGCCGCCACACTGCACAAGCAACGCCACTGTGCTATAAAAAAAGAGTATGATAATGAACCTTTGGAAACGGCCGAGCACGACACATACGAAATATTGCAGTCTCGGTTTGATTGAGACTGTTCATGAGCGGTAGTGAAATATGCTAGCTACCGCTCACGCCCTCTAGCCCCGGGTTGAGCAGAACTCAGTTAGGTGTCAAAATATAGGTCAAAAAATCACTTAAGTACAAAAAATGATTGTTGAATATACACAACTCATTTTTTATATAACATTTATTACATTTAAACATATTGTTCTAGTGAGAAAAAAAGGGTAAGCTTAAACATATGCATCATGGGAGTAATATAACAACATAATTATGTTAATGGTCATGCTGCTTTCTCGGAGAGGGCATAGGTCCGAGTTTGAACTTCCCGAGGTAAAAGGAAGAACAAGATAATGTTTCGTAAGATATTTGCTGGTGATAGAAGTGTTCCAAATTTAACCGAATATAACAGCTCGAGGGACATTTTGCTCCTTCTAAATTCATTTAAATGCTGTTTACAAGACTGTGACATGCGAACCAAACCATTATACAATACAAACAATCTCCTTTATAAGAAGTATAAAAAGATCGGACAGGGAAAGCAGCATTCAAGGAGGACAGTAAACAACAAAACACAGAAACAAACACGCAAACAGACAAACAAGAAGGCAAAAGCAATAATAAATGCAAACGACATCACAAACACAAAAGGGTTGACAATAGGGCTACCGCCTTGGAACAGTCAGTGGCAAAGTAGGCCACTGGGGGTATAAATTAACTTTGGTCGGAGTCAATATGTCAAATAAGTGCCAAACAATAAAAAAGTTAGTATTGAGACATTTTATTTGTGCAAAACACACTTTCTTATACTTTAATAATTGTAAGAACAACTTTAAATAAATGAAATGTAACCTGCCCTATAACCTCTGTCAAGGGCATAATTATAAGGGATCTTCAGTTATGAATATACTTTGCTAGAATGTGGCTTTTAAAATTAGATTTAAATGGCTCCGCTGTATAAATTCATTACATAAACATGGTAGTCACGACATATAAGCTCATAAAACAGTCGAATATAGACTCAAGTCATTAAATAATTCAAATTATGTAAAATAAGATCTCCTTAAAAGAAGGTTTTAATAGTAGTTGTAATGTTCAAAACGTGTTCATAAACTTCTCTATTCATCTCCATTCATATGTCATTATTAAAAACAGTTGTCATGTCTTCCTTTAAATCTTGGTTCCTGGGTGCATCTCTCACTATTAATTTCAATGCAGACTTTTGACAGTTGCATGTGTCGCTTTGTGTATAACATTATACAGTGTGAAAAGCATATTTCTTTTTCGGGTGTGAGTTTGTTGATTAGTTTCTGAGCTGGTTTCTATCATGTCAAGTAAGCACACTTATTTTTAATTGAAAGTATCCGGTCTCGTAATAACTGTATGAGTTGCACTCATGTTTGCTGCTGAAGGGGCTGGCGTGGCGCAGTCGGTAGAGCGGCGGATTTGTAATCGGAGGCCCCGGGTTCAATCCTCCGTGGTGCCACTGTGTTCCGTCGGTGTGTTCTTGGACAAGACACTTTTCCTTAGCCTCGTCCGTCGGATGGGGACGTAAACCGGGCGGTCCCGTGTATCGGTCTATCCTCCGAGCACGTTAAAGAACCATAGGAATCTATTCGATAATAAGAGTAGGGCAGGTTCCAGGATTCCTATGTATCCTTCCCCTCTCTCTGGGGCGGCTCTAAATAACCTATATTGTGTTGATGAGCCGTTAAACAACATTCAATTCATGTTTGCTGCATAGTGAGCATACAATAGCAATCTTATGTCAGTTTCGTTTTAGAGAAGAGCTCTTCAGCGTAACTAACATTAGTACGTTTTACCGATACACAATTTATAAGGCATAATTCTGAATACCATCACAAATGACCATAGACTGGTTTTTATTCATTAAAGCGGGAGTCTTTTGGAGAATACAAGATGTAGGAGTTTCAAAGCTCGTCTTTGAATTTGCTGTCAGTTAGCATCATTTTCAATCGGGATATTTTTTTTTCAAATCGGGTAGATAGTGACATAGCATGTGTTCGTGTTCAAAGAATCAACCTCACCATGTGTACCTTGGTTTTGTGCTTGGATGCTATAAGCAATGCAGCTGTCAAACACTACATGCATTTTGCGGACGCCAAAGACCATTGTGATTTATTACTTTAGCCGTTTTATTGAAGTTATTACTTTGGTATTATCGTCTATATAAACATTATTCAATTTATCATCCCAAAATCTTTTTGTTTGACTATTGTTCACAGGCAGGCTCATCAACACATACTATATTATTTAGCGCCACCCAGAGAGGGAAGAAGCATACATAGGAGTCAGAGAACCAAACCTACTTTTACTAATAAAATGATTTTTTAATGCGCTTGAATTGTAAACTCCAATACACGGGAACACTCTGGTAACATTACTATTTGACAGATAAGGTTAAGAGAAAGTGTCACCCCAAAACACACTGACTAAACTCAGTGGCACCGGTGAGACTTAAACCCAGGTCCTCTGGTTGCAAGTCTACCACGCTATAAACTGGGTCATGCCAGTTTCAAAATCTGAACATGTGTGATAATTCACGACTCATCAAGTAGAGAACAAACAGATGATTCAAGTAGCTGAGACTGCTGGTTACTGACTTTTCCTTAAGGCTTGTGGAGAAATTGTCTCTAAAACCTACCAATATTACAACAATTTCGATGAGAAAATAAATTTTCCGTTTGTCACTCCATGTTTTGAATTTATTCAGAATTTATGAAGTACTTCGGTAATTCGTTATCACTGCCCTCCAATTTTCAATTCATATTTCTTGCCCAAACATCTTCTAACGCTTTTTGTTAGTAAGTCCACGTCGTCACATATTTTAAGGCAAGTCGTTCCCTTTGTCAGTGTTAAATCAGGAACGCAGCCATGTATGAAAACAAAGAGTTTGATAATGGACCTTTGGAAACGGCCGAAAACGACACATACGAAATATTGCAGTCTCGGTTTGGTTGAGACTGTTCATGAGCGGTAGTGAAATATGCTAGCTACCGCTCACGCCCTCTAGCCCCGGGTTGAGCAGAACTCAATATTAATGAAATAAATAGTACAAAATATTAACCATCCGAAGATGGCATGCATATGGCGGTGGACATGGAGTTTAGTGCTTCCCCATGTCGTACGGCGTATAGTCCCAGTATCTAATAAAATTAAATGCCCCGAAGAGCGAAATAAACATAATGGAATTAAATTGGGAGCAGCGGTTATAAATCCTGCATATCACAAGTAACAGTCAAAAGACTAAATTAAAAAGCAGACAGCATATCCTATAAGTGGTTCAACAATACCCAAAGTCTTTGAAAAACGCATATCACCAGCAACATTTTCAATAAAGGTCAAGTTTCATCAATAAGTACTTATGACTTACTTCTCTACACTATATACAACCTTACCACATCACCTTATTACAGACAAGTTAATTTTTCTTATTCAAAAAACATTCGCTAGAGAAAATACTACATTTTTGGCATGCAATAATATTAAAGCGTTTTTTACTAACGGCAGTTTAGACAATTATACTGTGTGGACTTGCTATGAAGTTTGTGAAGCACTCATATTCGTGCTCGGCCGTTTCCAAAGGTCCATTATCATACTTTTTTCCTATTAGATAATAATTTCGTCAGGTATGGAACCACCGTTTATAGACAAATTGTTGGTATCCCTAAGGGTACGAACTGTTCACCTCTTGTCGCAGATTCTTTTTATTTTACTAGGAAAGAGATTTCATGTTGAGTCTTTAACCTTTCGGTATCTGGATGACATAATGAACATTGACAACCCTTTCTTTCCAACTATGGTTAATACTATTTATCCTAAAGAACTTCAGCTTAACAAAGCTAATATATCTGATAATAATGCTTCTTTTCTTGATTTAGATCTCTCTATTGAAAATGGTGAAATATTTTGACATTGTTAATTATCCCCACTTGGATGCGGATGTTCTTCGAGCAACTTCTTATGGGGTGTATGTGTCTCAACTTATTCGTTTTTCAAGAGCTTGTACTCGAGTTGAGGACTTTAATATTCGTAATCTTTGTATAACTTAAAAGCTACTAAATCAGATTTACCGCTCCCATAAACATCGTAAAACCTTTGCAACATTTTATTATCGTAACCCTGATCTTCTTTCCACAAATAAAAGTAATTTAAGGACTCTTCTGCGACAAGGACTATCACAATCTGACTTCTATGGTGATGTGATTATAAACTTTGTAAGATTCTTGGTCATGATCACTTTGATCCTATCTTTGTTAAACATGTTAAAAAGGTTATCAAAATAGGTTATGACCCTATCATTATGCAGCGTACTGCATGCTTGGTGGTGGACCCTTTTACAGTTCGCCACTATGCTTTCCTCTTTAATTGTACGATGACCGTACAGGCTGTGGACCCTATGATGACACCTACTTAAAGCCCATTGGGACGGTGGCGATTGATGTTTGTCCATGATCTTTCTTGTCGTGCCCTTATTGGTTTATTCTCTTGATGCCCTGGCTTCTGCCAAGTCATTGAGTACATTCAATGTGGCTTTCAAGGCTATTGTTTTTTTTTGTATTATATTATACGAGCATGTTTGTGTTTTACTTATATTGCCTATTGATGCTGCCTTGTTGGTTAGAGATTAGATCAAGTCTGGGATTTCTTTATTTACACTGTCCTGTTTTAATGGGATGACAGTAGGGTAAGTGTGAGGTTTGGTGCACCCTAGAGCCGGTTTAAAGCCACCCACCCCAGTGTCCTACTTTGCCGCTGACCGTTCCAAGGCAGTAGCCCTATTGTCAACTCTTTTGTGTTCGTGATGTCGTTTGCATTTATTATTACTTTTGCCTTCATGTTTGTCTTCTTTCACAGACCTAGGTTTTCTTAACGTTTCGTTAAGGAAACGTAGACATATGCCATAAGCAGCATAAACGTTAATTATGTTGTTGTTCTCTTACTCCCTTATTGTTAACATTCGTAAGCGTTAATCATATTAAACATTTATATCATTAAAATAATCCTAATATTTAAACGATGTGTATATAAACAATTTGCGTTGCAAAGGGTTAATTCTTGTTTTTGCACTCAAATTACCCTTTGACCTTGGTTTTGACACTTTTTGTTTGCCATTTACGGTCCATTAAAGTTTAACATATAGCATTTTATATTCAAGGATATTTCTTTTAAATATAAAATACCTTAACTTATTATTTTTAAACATTTGCGTAATTAATAAATACTTGTAATTTGACACAATCTTAGACGCCATATTGGATATCTCTGTATGTCCTTGACTTAAGTCAAATTTAAAATCATTTATTTAAAGCACTCTTTCTTACAATTCTTTGGATGTATAAAAATGTGTGTTATACCAAAAATTGTTGTCCCAGCACTAACGTTTGTATTGTTAGTTGTCATTTGTTGCACTCATTTGACCTTTTGACCTAAATTTTGATCCCTAAATTATCAAAGGTGAACAGTTTTAAAATATGTTTTTAAGTTTAGCAAATACCATTTTATATTGAAGGATATTTCCTTTAGAAATAAAATACCTTAAATTATTAACATGCTCACAGATTGCGTAATTGATAAATATGCTTGCTCTATACACCAGTGTACTTGTCATAAAATGCATCCTGTTGAAAGCAAAATATAGCATTTTAAAACTTTGTGCGATAGGATGATAAAATAATCTATTATCTTTCAATATCAATCAACAAATGTCCAATTGTAAAGTGTTTTCATTGTAAATTTAACACCGCAAATAGGTCACATCAAGTCTGGTACAAAAAACAAAGATGGTGGTATACCGCTATATAGGTATAAATAACCTCGCATGTTTTATGTTAACACCGGATGTTGGTCATATTTGGGAACATGTGACCTATTTATTATGAAGCAAGATGGCCAAGCTTAAAACTAGCAGACGACACCAAAAAAGCAAATTTGATCAATTTTGAGACAGGCATGCTATTTTTTTCTGAAAAAGAGAAAACAGATAGAAAAAAAATAGGAGGTATTTGTATTGTTTCTTTTAGAATAAAAATATTTAATAATTTTGATTTTGTTTCTTTTGTTGAGACCGCATAGCGGCAATCTAGGTCAACACATGTGCATACAAATGACCTTATGAACAGACATTGCATGATGGGAATGGGATTTTTACAAACTACGCTGGTATTAAGCGACCACCGGCAAACAGGGTAATCACCATACTTGTAATTTGGCGCCATCTTGGGTATCTTGCATGTTTTCGACTTAGGTCAAATTTAAAATCATTTATTGAAAGAACTATTTCTTACAATTGTTTTGGTGTATGATAATGTGTGTTATACTTTTAATTGTTTTCCCAGTATTAACCTTTGTATAGTTAATTGTCATTTGTTGCAATAATTTGACCTTTTGACCTAGATTTTGACCCTTAAATTATAAAAGGTGAACATTTTTAAATCTTATTTTAAAATTTAACTATTATACCATTTTATATTTAGCATATATTTTTAAATAGAAAATACCTTAAATTATTATTTTTTGAACATGCTCACATTTTGCATAATTAATAAATATTTTTAATTTGACGCCATCTTGGATATCTCTGCATGTCATCGACTTATGTAAAATTTAAATTCATTTATGTAAAAAACTCTTTCTTGTAATTGTATTGCTGTATAATAATGTGTGTTATTAAAAACATTGTTGCCCCGGCACTAGTTTTTGTATAGTTGATTGTTATTTGTTGCACTAATTTAACCTTTTAACCTAGATTTTGAACCCTAAATAATGAACATTTTAGAAATTTATTTTATTTCCTATGAAATAATCAGTTAGTTTTATTACATTTACTGAATTTTGAGGAAAAAATAATCCATACATTCATTGTTCAGTTTTATACCAGGTTTTCTAAACAAAAGCGGCCATCTTGGACGCCATCTTGAATTGCCAAGTTAGTAACAACATTTAAGAATGTATGCCGGTAGTCCCAAAAGCTAAAAAGACCGATTAATCAATTAATTCTTTCATAGGCGATACATACTTCCAGAATACGTTACTCTTGTAATAATCCTTTTACTATATCATTAAAATAGAATACAACATAATAAAAAATCAATTACAAATCATGTGTTTAATTCAAATTCATAGGCTACGAAAAACAAAAGAAGAACTCTTTTTTGAGACGCATATGAACACATTAAGTCATCAAAACACATATGTCATAACGGTTCTGTCAAATGCGATATCAGTATTAACATTTTAAAAGCAAATGAGCTGTCCTATATGAGATTTAGTTAGTATGCGCAAACATATTTAATACGGTACATATTTCTTAGTATGCTGTGCACATTGCTTTAGATGATGTGCACATTTCCTTATTATTTGTACACACGTCTTAATATGCGATGCAAAATTCGTTATTGTTGTGTACACTTCGCTATATTCGGTGTAAACTTCTTTATATGCTTTGCACATGTCCTTATATGCTGTACAAACTTCCTTACATTCTGTGCAACCATCTTAAATGATGTGTAAACTTCTCTTTATGCTGTGAAATATGCTTGTTATGCTGTACAAACCACGTTATATGCTGTGCAAATGTCTTTATATGTTGTTCAAAGTTCTTTATTTGCTGTGTACAATGCCTTATATGCGGTGTAAACGCCTTTTCACATGTCTTAATATCCCGTTCAAAACACTTATGTATATGCTGTGCACACCTCTTATATGCTGTGCATAGATTATATGCTGTGCAAACTACGATATATGATGTATAACCTACGTTATATGCGGTGCAACCTTTTGGTCTACAAAATACTCTGTGCTGTACGAACAACGTTGTATAAGGACAGGTGTAAACTTCTTTATATGCATTACAAACAACAGAAAAATAGGAAACAAAATATTTAAACTTTGGAAATATTATTTTGTATTATATTTTGTTTTCAAAAAAAAAAAAATCATATAATATCATATTAAGTTTATTTGTTCCTTGACGTTCTTCTGAAAATGTAATACTATTTTCCAGGCTGTTTACTTGTTTATTAGCAGCGTTTAAATCCGTGGGTTTTATGGTAGAAATGAAAAAACAAACACATACAACACCGTTTTTATTCAAATTAAACTAAGTAATATCAAATTAACAATATCTACATTGGCGCAGTCACCACTTTCAAGCTCTTCATCGGCTGATGAATTAGATTTTTTTTAGCCTCAGACATGTATTTCTGTTCAAAATGGTAACGTTGCGCAATGTGCAGTTATATAATCAGCGGCATTTCCTCCAAAGTATCATCATGATCGTAACATTTCAACATTTTCACACACACACACACACACACACACACACACACACTGCACTGTTTAAGCCTGCTTTCCTATTGTGCACGTGGCTTCTCTTTGAATCGATGACGTCATGAACAGTTATACTAAGACCTTGGATTGTTTCGATCTTTTAACATTACCGGTTTGCCGTTTCGATTTTTAACTTTAACAGTCGCTTGTTCACATACATCAATGACACGGTTAACATTGTGTTTATAATGAAAAAAACTATTAATAAAACACATTAATTTGTTGAATTAGGCAAAAATTCATCATTAGGCTATTCGATACTGAATGACATGTTTTTTATCTATAATTCATAATAAGCAATTCATAATAAGCAATCAGCAATTGAAAACGTAGAATTGCTGCAGGAGAAAATAGAATTATATCTGGGTAGGAACTGGAAACAAAGTTAAACAATAATAATGAATTAAGTCACTGGTTTCAATGATATGTATATAGGTATGTATGTAATTTCCTAAAGGCGAATGTGTATAAACAGCGTATAAACTTGACACGGTTTGTTTCACCAGTTTTTACATCGTATACAGTAAGCGACTCAAAAGAGTACAATAAAAAAAGAGTACGATAAAGTTCACTAACATTTATCGTACATGTGTGAATGTGTTTCATGGTCACACTTAGAAATCATATTTCAGAGTTGGGTTTCATCGTAATCAACCTTATCTCCTTAACCAATGGGCACATTTGAATTTCGTTTTGCATGTATTGTTATCACATCAGGGGGCATTCGTCAGAATTTTTGACATTTTTTCTTTTGTATAGTAATTTTGCTATCTCATCTACATTTAAAGAAGTCTTGATTTAAAATAGTATAGGGTATTTGTTTTTCAGTCACCAGTTTGGTGACTGAAAAACAAATAACCTATACTGTTTTACAGTTAACGGTTAAGTCGTTGATCAATCTGTCATTAAATATACTACTGAAACCACTAGATCAACCGAATAGAAGAAGAAGAAGAAGAAGAAGAAGAAGAAGAAGAAGAAGAAGAAAGAAGAAGAAGAAGAAGAAGCAGAAGAAGATAAAATGAAGAACCTTCTTCTTCTTCTTCCTCCTCCTCCTCCTCTTTCTCCTCCTCCTTCTTCTTCTTCTTCTTCTTCTTCTTCTTCTTCTTCTTCTTCTCAAAGTATAAAGCTTGTTCAAAGTATAAAGCTTTATTTAACAAATATAAAACATAAAAAAAACATAAGAATTACATATAAATTTAAATAAACAAACACTTGTTATACAAATTTAATCAGAAAAGGAAGAAGAGTAGTGCAGCATGTCCAGCTTACCTTCAATTTTCATGCGGTTTACGCTAGATTTCAGAAATAAAGGAAAACAGTCAATACATACCAGCCCTGTGTCTTTCACCTCTCCTATGCTTCATAGTAACTTACTCAATAGTTTCCCTGAGGGAACTTTTGCGTTCCACCAGATTGGGCCCATGGTACTCGGTCTAGCTCCATATTTCGGAACGTACGGAACGGCACGGCTTTTACGCCCATCCTATTTTGTACTACATGCGTGATGTCGTCTACATGTCGGCTATTTTTGTCTAATAATTTCCAACAAACTCCGGATCAATTCGTGACTATTAATAGATCAAGAAAAACTGCGTAATTGAACGTTTGGTCACGATTTTCATTAAAATGTGCTGACTAACTTGTAAACTCGATTTTTAAAACGTCAAGTAAATTAATTCGTCGAAACCGTGTCCCATCATGAAAATATGTTATGTGTCCGATATAAACTCCTTTTCAGTGTAAGTTATTAATGTACTATGTACTGTCATTCTGGTGCAAAAACATGCCATCGCCTTCAATTACGTTTCTGAACTAACCACAGAGTATATTTGCCATCTCATGAGATAATTGTTTATAAACAGAAGTGATTTCAAATGTACCTTATGCTTCTTTGGTCAGGTAATTCCGAATGTTTTGTGCTGTAGTGATAATTATGTGCAATTTGTACTATTTTCCAACTTATTTCTCTTTAAATAAAGAGCGACTACAATTCACATATTTGTTTATTTACACTACTTTACAAACATTTCCTCCATCACGCGATCTATTCATCGCAAACACAGTTCCATTTTCTCCCATTTTAGCGGTTTTCTGTGCACCACTTACAAACCACGTTTCTCCCTCCATCATTTTACCCGGGTCCATTTCTAGTATCATAAATAATCAACACAATAGAACATCACATTCACTCTATGTCGAAATAAATAATTAGAAGTACATTTCTACTGAGGACAGAGACAAGTTCATTTACACAACGGTGTTTTTAAGGACAGTTTATACGTATACATAAATGAAATAACATAAGACGGTATTTTCTGCGTGCATTGGTTCATAGGCAAGTGTGTCGTCTGTATTCTTTACGTGATGAAGTGCATGTTAGTCGTCTGTATTTTCTACGTGCCGTGATGAATGTGAATGTTTGTCTTCATTCTCTGCTGGCGGTATAACATGTGTAAGTTTGTCTACTGCATTCTCTGTAGGCGGTATAACATGTGTAAGTTTGTCCACTGCATTCTCTGTAGGCGGTATAATATGTGTAAGTTTGTCTACTTCATTATCTGCTGGCGGTATAACATGTGTAAGTTTGTCTACTGCATTCTCTGCTGGCGGTATAACATGTGTAAGTTTGTCTACTGCATTCTATGCTGGCGGTATAACATGTGTACCCGGTATAACATGTGTAAGTTTGTCTACCGCATTCTCTGCTGGCGGTATAAGATGTGTAAACCTACTGCATTTTCTGTTGGCGGTATAACATGTGCATGTGTGTCTATTGCATTCTCTGCTGGCGGTATAACATGTGTAAGTTTGTCTACTGCATGTTCTGTTGGCGGTATAACATGTGCACGTTTGTCTACTGCATTATCTGCTGGCGGTATAACATGTGTAAGTTTGTCTACTGCATTCTCTGCTGGCGGTATAACATGTGCAAGTTTGCCTATTGCATTCTCTTCTGGCGGTATAACATGTGCAAGTTTGTCAACTGCATTCTCTGTTGGCGGTATAACATGTGCAAGTTTGTCTGCTGCATTCTCTGTTAGCGGTATAACATTGGTAAGTTTGTATACTGCATTCTCTGTTAGCTGTATAACATGTGCAAGTTTGTCTACTGCATTCTCTACTGGTGGGATAACATATGTATCCGGTATAACATGTTTAAGTTTGTCTACTGCATTCCCTGCTGGCGGTATAACATGTGTAAGATTGTCTACTTCATTCTCTGTTGGCGGTATAACATGTGTAAGTTTGTCCACTGCATTCTCTGTAGGCGGTATTACATGTGTAAGTTTGTCTACTTCATTCTCTGCTGGCGGTATAACATGTGTAAGTTTGTCTACTGCATTCTCTGCTGGCGGTATAACATGTGTAAGTTTGTCTACTTCATTCTATGCTGGCGGTATAACATGTGTACCCGGTATAACATGTGTACGTTTGTCTACTGCATTCTCTGCTGGCGGTATAAGATGTGTTAGTCTACTGCATTCTCTGTTGGCGGTATAACATGTGCATGTGTGTCTATTGCATTCTCTGCTGGCGGTATACCATGTGTAAGTTTGTCTACTGCATGTTCTGTTGGCGGTATAACATGTGCACGTTTGTCTACTGCATTCTCTGCTGGCGGTATAAAATGTGTAAGTGTGTCTACTACATTCTCTGCTGGCGGTATAACATGTGCAAGTTTGCCTATTGCATTCTCTGCTGGCGGTATAACATGTGCAAGTTTGTCTACTGCATTCTCTGTTGGCGGTATAACATATGCAAATGTGTCTGCTGCATTCTCTGTTGGCGGTATAACATTTGTAAGTTTGTCAACTTCATTCTCTGTTGGTGGTATAACATGTGTAAGTTTGTCTACTGCATTCTCTGTTATAACATGTGTAAGTTTGTCTACTGCATTCTCTGTTGACGGTTTAACATGTGTAAGTTTGTCTACTGCATTCTCTGTTGGCGTTATAACATGTGTTAGTTTGTCTACTTCATTCTCTGTTGGCAGTATAGCAAGTGAAAGTTTGTCTGTTGGCGATATAACATGTGTAAGTTTGTCTACCGCATTCTCTGCGTTCTGTAGTACATGTACACATTTTCAAGGAGCAGTGTTCAAAATGTTGATACTGTGTAAGTCTCAGAATCATTAAGTCATGGTGTGACGACACAGTACATAAAACAATAAGTTAAATCGGGTAAAACTGTATCATCCCAGGTTTAAATGGGCGAATCAGGCATCGGGATAAAAACAGAATCTAATTGGAATTTGGAAAAGAAAAGAAGTCACTATTATATGAACGTTGCTTCTCACCTGTAGGCATTTTTGCCTACTGACCGTTCTGTGTCGGTAACCCTGTCTTCACCACTCTTTATTTACATATTTTCCTTTTATTGATATTATAAATACTCCCATGTTTCGGTTTATGGTGTAGTGCGGTCCTCTGGTGCCGTTGTGTTTGATTGCTGTGGTTTCTACAAGACCATTTGTCTCATTTTCACAGTTTTATTTTAAATTGTCTAAATTGTAATATTATACACTGTATTCAAATTGACCAAAAAAAGTGGTACAGCATCATTTTTGATGTGTTTTACGTCTTTTTAGCACATGTTAAGCCATATATGACGGTCCTATTTGTCCTGGGTAGAACCAGTACTGTAGTCCTCTCGTCATCCGTAAGAACACTTACATGTCGAATTACATGTTGCATGAATATTAAACAAAACTCCGAATACCTATTTCGGACAAATGACACAACGTTTTTGAAATGGAGACATATAAACGCATTAATACAGATGTATGTATAAGCATTATATATATATAACACCGTGTCATAAGGTTTCACTAAAATCATAAATTGCATTGGGTTTTTACGGAGCACAAACACAGGATGGTTATATGTCGCCTACAGGAACGAACATTTCAGGCTCACTCTCCATTTATATCTCGATACAGATTTGCATAATTGAGCTAGAATATTCTCACCTGCAAAACTGCAGAGTTAATGCAAATTAACTAACTCGCCAAATAACGGCAAAATTACCATCCAAACCGTTTATCAAATATATCCAGGTGTTCAGGTTATATAGTAATGTATAGTTACCGATATAAAGTAAAGATTTATTCGCATGTTCTTAAAATACCCGTGATTGAATAAGCGTTAAATGAGTTGGTAACCTTTTATTTGACGCTCTAATTTTGGGATTTGGCCTGGCTGGTTAACTTGGTTAAAGCTGAATATTGTTTCTTTAGAGGTTGGATACTCAAAATATATAAACTATATATATACCAAATTGTCTGTATATTTCGAATCAGTGTAGATCTGTTAAATATCTGCCTGTTGATGGCGATTTTAAAAACATCACATAACTGTGTACCGCTGGATAAAAAAAAATTATCTGAAGGAAGCCAGATTACATCGGGCGATTTAATGCAAAACTGACGGTAACATTATACACTAATATGTCAGACACTAAGTCTGTACAACTCCGTTAAGACTGAAAATAAACACAATATGGCTTTAAGCTGTAATAATGAACTCATTATCTCGGTTATCATCTAGACGTTGCCATTAGATTCTGATCAAAGGACTAAATAATGTAATATACATTATTATAATGAATTGAATTGAATTGAATTGGGGTTTTAAGGCGCACCAACACATGAAAAGGTTATATGGCGCCTAAAAGGCATGAACATGCCAGGCTCATCTTCCATGTACATCGAGATAAAATATGGAAAATGGGCCTAGAACCTTCTCATCCTGAACTGCAGAGTTGCTGCAAATTCTATCGTAGAAACTCCATTTACGCTGGAGCCACGTTATTGTTTTTCTGCCACTGCTCTTTTGATGCGAGCGAGATAGCACCTGAAACAATGCAGGGATCATGATGAAGACCTTTAATGAACATGAACAAAAATGATCAAATGAACATGAATTTGGGGGGATTCTACCCCTCTGCATACCCCTCCAAAGGGATCTGCAGTGGCCGTATTCTTTGCCCTGTGACCAAACGGGGCCCCCGGCAACCACACGGGGCTTATTATAATGATAACATATTTTTGGTTCACTTATATTTATGTTATATGTAATAGGTTATACAATCTAATTAGTAATACTTTATTAATTCATCTTACACTTTACAGTATTTATGTTAGTGTAATTTGAATATACAGTCGAACCTCGATAATTCGAAGTCAGCGGGACCATAGGGATATGTTCGAATTATCGGTGGCTTCGAGGCATCGAGGTTACGATAAAAAACAAAATATCTATCCGAATTTGTGTACCACCCGAAATAGTGTTACTTGTGTACGTGATGTATTGTTCTCCGTATGTTTTTTTATGTTCATGCATGTTTGTTTAAACCTCATAACGGATATATAACATGTAATTGTTACACTGAAAACATAAGAAAAACTGCAATAATGTGTTTGTTTTATCATTTATTTAAAGAAATATCACAATAATAGATTTTAACATACATTCCGGAAGTCCGAATAATGAGAACAAGGTAAGACTGGTTTCGGTACATACAATTGAATAGAATAGACAATAGCGTAGCACATAATTCACTGTTGAAATATCTTACTAAACATACGTTTTTGTTTATATAGTTCTTTTATTTAAAAAAGTTTGTAATGAGTGATTGCTTTGCACAAAAGTGTTTATCGTAATTAACAGTAAACGAAGTTCAATAAACATACTCGGGAATTGCTCTTATCTAATTAAAAAGTGAACACACTTTATTTTAATTAAAACCAATCAACATACATTATTTAATTAGAAAATCAAACGTGTTTTAACAGTAAACGAAGTTCACTAAATATAAATTGTATCTGTCTATTATCGCTTTTCAATCATAAATGTTCGCACCTTTAACAACCAACTTTATCTGTTTTCGCACTATGATCGAACTTGCTACAAACAAATGCAAACGCGTCGATTACAATTAATATGGCCGACGTCGCATGGCGACGGATCATCACCTTCGATTAAGCGAGGTTTAAATTCACACAAAAATGGAGTTGTGTCGGGACCGGAGAATGTGTTCGAATTACCGATGGTATTCGAATTACCGGTGTTCGAATTATCGAGGTTCGACTGTATATAATATTAATTGAAGGGTTGTATTGCTTCTTAAAGTTACATTTTGTGTGTCTTCTAGCATATTTCACTACCGCTAATGAACAGTCTCAATCAAACTAGACTGCAATATGTCGTATGTGTCGTGCTCAGCCGTTTCCAAAGGTCCATTATCATACTCTTTTGTATATTATTGAAAGTGTCATAGCTCTGGGAATGGTTTAAACTATTGTTGGTAGAACTTGTAACCCGACCTATTTGTCCTTATACTATTTCTATTGTATATAAATGTCGATACTTTTCTGTCTGAAAAATATTGGCAATACAATATGTTTAAATTTAAATCTATGTGTTATCACTTTATTTGCTGTTGTCAATAATATATATTTGTTTGCAGTTCCGTGAGATGAAATTTCAATAAAAAAATGCAGTAGTGCATTGTTTTGTTATCTATACATGTATATGTTAACTTGTTGGTAATCTACTGATTTGAATAAAGGAGTTGGATATAATGATATATTGTTATCCAATAATATGTAACACATACGATGATAGTTTCGCTTTAATGTTTTATACCCGTATAAGGCGGCAATTTGTGAGAAATCATGACGTCGTTTTGTTGTTAACCTGATGTCAGCTACGTAACGCAGACTGTGTATAAACGAGTTGGATAAAATGATATATTTGTATTGGATAAAATGATATATTTGTATCCACCAATATCATCACATTACACACCTACGACGTGATAGTTTCACTTTAATGTTGTGAATTTACCTTGTATACCCTGTATACGGCGTCAATTTGTGAGACATTATGACGTCGTTTTGTTGTTTACATGGTGTCAGCTACGTTACGCGGATCCACAGGTTGACCATTTATAAAAACAGCCTGAGATAACCTCCGCCTTTTGTTGTGTACGGTTCAGTGAAGCAGCGAAAATTCACAGAGGTCAGCACATATTGGTTTCAAATATGAAAAATGCATTTTCAGGAAGGATAATTAAACCATGTGTACAATAATCCCATCAGCAAGAATCACTGAATTGAATAAAACATTTCTTAATGTTTTTGAAACGTTAAGCTCCAATAAAAATGTATGTATTTAGTGCGGATTCCATACAGTTTGTAAACAGAGACATATATACATATATACATAGTTTGAGCTGGGAGATATGTACTTTTCATGCTTGATGGATATATCAATGAAATAGGTAATTGAATGAAAATCTGGTGTCTAGTGTTTAGATACTCGCTGTAAGGCCATACAGGGAGCATATGGGCAAGTATTTAGTTTCATGCAACATTTTAAGCGTTGGCACTACAAATAATGCGTCGTTTAACCAAATTTAACGTCATTAACATGCAATTTATAAAGTAATATTTCAATTAATTAGAAATATTTAAAATGTCTGAACGTATCGTCAGATATACCACGCAAACAAGTAGGATTAAATGTGTTACTGTACACAAACACAGTGATTCATTGTTCATTTGCATCTACATGTATAATACACTAGTATACGTGTATTACGATAAATAAGTCATGGATCTTTTTAAACTCCAAGACGCAATGTTATGTGATAACTAGAAGTTAAAGTAATTGGGCGACAAATACAAGGCAATAGTTTCAGATAATGTTTATAATAAAGGAATATTTAGCGGTTGAATACATGGCATTACATGTAGGCATACATATGTTTATGTAAATCAGAATGGCGTTAACGACCTTGATTGGAGACCTTCAACACAGTTAATTTATTTTGGACAAACTACATGTTATGTGTAATCATTTTGTTAAATATTTAAAAACAATCCATTTGGGATCA
Organism: Cyrtodaria siliqua; assembly: GCA_037043455.1. Classification (NCBI taxonomy): domain Eukaryota; kingdom Metazoa; phylum Mollusca; class Bivalvia; order Adapedonta; family Hiatellidae; genus Cyrtodaria; species Cyrtodaria siliqua. The sequence continues at coordinate 296,591 of JAWPHD010000522.1, forward strand.
TAAGGGATAAGCCAACAAAATATTGTCTATTTAAAGCTGTACAGTCCTTATTTTAACTGGTAATTACTCATGAAAATGAATGAGTCACGTGTGAAGTAGTTTCAAATCGACGGACAGCTCAAAAGTCGGTATATAAGCAGAAATCGATGCGTACAATTTCACATTTATATCTAGCCTCCGTACAGGTAACATCGATTAATATACGGCTCCAGAATATATCTAATAAAAAATACTTGCCCGGTGTCACGTGAGATGTACAACATGTGAATCATACGTGTATGTACAACATGTGAATCATACGTTTTTGGTATTTTTCAGTTATCTGTTGAATAATTTGATAAAATAATATAACAGTAAAGCCCACTGTGACGGTGATACTATTGGTAGAATGTTATAAAACTTTAACGCATATCTTCTATTTATGCCTGTGTAATAATAATGGTTAGCAAAGTAATTATGGTCTAGAATGCCACATGTGATTGTTTTTATTTCAAAGCGGCAATTTATTTTAAAAATTTAATATTGTAGAAACGAAAATAGGATGAGTCTGAAGAGTGGAATTTAAATTAGCCTTAAAATGATAAATAGATCAGCTAATAAAAATACAAAAAATCAATACAATTGACTGATTGCTTTTCATTTCCTCCCTACACATATAACACATCAAGCAGGTGCGGAACCAGCATCTCAGATTAGCAGGGTGGAGCCCAATGTTGGGATTGAGGTGGATGGGGTGTGGGTGGGAAGAATTGCTTTTTAAGTGTACTTTTCGGAGTTTATTGGATGGCAGCTGCTTTCGTCTCACGTTTCTGCTTTGAATTGGCATCAACCCCCTAAATCCGTGCCTGAGCAATAACACCATATTTATAAAATACAAAACGCATGCACATGCGCAAATGAAATATAATTTAATTAATTTTATATTGTGTTATTGGCGTGTTGTTATTTTCCCCCAAATCCGGAATCTCCGTTTTATCAGTTTATTAATTTCGATTCTGAGTTGGTATAACTATGCCTTAAATCGTTTAACATGTTCGAGTATAGCTCATATAAATAATGTTTTATGGTCGGCCTTTTACATAGTTGGATTTTATACTAGGAAATGTGGTATTACAACTTTATATTGAGTGATGAAATAATGACTAAATAAGGGAATTGAATTGAACCTTGTTTAACGGCTCGCCTACACTTTATAAGTTAATCAGAGCCGCCCCAGAGTAAGGGGAATTTGGTAATATAACGTTTTGAGTGGTGAAATATTTATTAAATGAGTAAATTGAATTTAATTGGATCTTGTTTAACGGATCCTTAGCACATTATATGTTATATATACCGCCCCTGAGAACGTAATAGGTGGTAGAATTGAGTTTTGAGTGGTGAAAAAATTAATTAAATTGAATCTTGTTCAACGTCTCAGCAACACATTATAGGTTACTAGTATTTAGAGCTATTTCAGAGGAAACGGAATATGGTATTATAACTTATTGAGTGATGAAATAAATACTACATAAATTACTTACTGAGTGGTGAAATATTGAGTAAATAAGTAACTTTACTTGAATTGAATATTGTTTAACGGCCCATCAAAACGTTATAGTTTATTTAGAGCCGCCCCAGATAGAGTGTCAAGTGGTATTTAAACATACTGAGTGGTGAAATAAATAAATTAATAATGGCTATAACTAGTTATAGCCATAGTTATTGGGAAAGACCAAATGTTTCGTAAGCTACATCTGCTATGATATTTTCGTTTAATTGCGCATGCAATACTTCCTTTTAGCCTGCTGAAGCACACATGAGGTCGGGTACTTTTTTATTTGAGTATACAACTGATTTTTCTCACTTTTATCTAGTTGACTTCTTATTTCTGTTCGTTATATCATAATGCCCTGTTGTTATGCGGTATTTCGCCATAATTCATTCTCATGATGTCTTGAAATTAATCCAATTTTTGTATATATAGCTTTTGTCAGTCGAGGAATTTAATGTCGACGCATGATTTCTCGTTAGGGAGAAAAATCCACTTATTGTCTGTTGTTGTTTTGGTATTGTTGTTTGTTTGTTTTTATGATCACTTCTGTTTACAGAATATTTTGATAATTCTGGACCGTATATCTGGTGTAGAGATTTTAATGCATGTGTTAACTTTATTTTTTAGTTTATTTACAGCTGACCTCATTATGATCAGGGAGGGAGTAGGTAATTAGACACCAAGCTTGCACTGTGACCGAATACCTCACATTTATATCAGTACACTTGTCCCACTTAGGGCGTTATTGGCACTTGGCCATAAATGCGTGTACACGATTATTGAGTTTAAAGGGAGTACATCAGGCTTTTCATGGGGTTCTAGGTGTCCGATTTAAAATCGACAAATATTAATATTTTCTATTCTACATGGCCAAAACATAAATAATGAGCGAAAAAAAGTATCACTTATTTGCAAAGAAGTTCATTCTGCACAGTAATACGTGCTATCCTAGGTGACGCACCAGGGTTAATTGCAGCATTTTGCGTATGATTCCATCCTAGTCATATGGTATATTCAAAGTTTAGACATTAACAAATGGTTCTAACATCATATTTTGATTTTTAGATGTTTCTAGAATAAGCATGATGTCCCACCTTTAATGTATTTAATTATAACAATTCACACTTGGCGATAACGTAACTTGCTTGCTTCATAAATAACATCTTTCCTCAACATTAATTATACTTCTAGTCACCTTGTACGGTAAAAAGGTTTTCTCAAAATTACACAGATAATAAAATGCATATTAAATAATAATACATAAATGAAGAAATAGATAAATAAATGATAAAAAAAATATATATATTAATAGTAAAATAACATAAATAAATAATAATAATAATAATAATAATAATAATAATAATAAATAAATAAATACAAAAAAAAAAGAAAAAGAAATAAACAAATAAATAAAGGCAGTAATAAAAAAGAAAGGAAAAAAGAATATATTAATATGCAAGAGCATGTGATGAGCACACAGTATAATTTTGGGAAAAAGGCGGAAATATGGAATCATAGTGCGATTATGCATCTGACGTCGTACATTTGTTTTCGAACGATATTACAAGAGCATCCGTGATTGCTTAGTACGTCAAATAAAGTCGTTAGATCAAGCCAACTTTATCGTGTGTCTGGCGGAACATGATTCATTGGACTAGTATTTTATCAGGGCATGGTATGCTCCAACTAGCATTCACATGTCGGCATCCTTTAGTTTTCTCACAAATGAACGACCTAGAATTAACACAGCGTAAAGGGGGACTGTTATCAATTTATACTATGTTATCGGTTTTTGGTTAAAAAAAAAAAAAAAAAAAAATGAATAAATAAAAAAAAAAAAATATGTTTTTTTTAATTAATTAATGAATTATTTAATAAAATGTAAACTCTGTTTCTGTTCAAAAAAATAAAAAAAAAATAAAAAAAAATAAATAAAAAATAAATAAATAAATAATACTAAAAATAACATATGAATAAATAAAGTGAAGTAGTAACTGCCATCTGTTGTCGGCAGATTCAATTTCCTTCCCATTAAACAACAGAGTGGCTGACTCATAATTGCAATATACAGAGTAAAGGCAGTTTAATGATATTTGATATGGGAGATATCTCTCTAACAGGTGGTAAAATGACTCGGCGAGTGTATACACATTGGCTGTCAATTTTTTTTTGCAGAGGCAGTTAGTATTTAAGAATAACACAATTCAGATTATAGGTGGCCTACACTGTATTGCCTTCGTATAGGTAAACATCATTATAGTATGTATCTTGCTGTATGCCCTGTATATCTGACGAAAACAAAGAAGAAAGACGATACATATTTAAATAGATAATCAAAGCAGTAATTATTTAATAAATACAGACTGGCTTGTAGCTTTAGCTGTCATATACATTTATAAATATATAATTCGAGCTACGGATAATATTACATAACCGGGTAATGATACCGTATTGTTAGTATAAAAACATATCTTATGAAAGTCAGTCTTAAGATTTTTAAGCTACACAGCAGTGCGAAGTGGATCATCAGCTGATGTACTGGTTAGCGGCGCCGCCAAAGCAGCGTTCAATGAATCAGCTGCGGTAATGTAGTAGAAAGCAAGCGCGTGCATGGGTTTCACAGAGCCCGCATGACTTCTTGCAATCTAATTCTTGACTGGACGGCCTGCATTGTAACCAGGATTCTCATGTTTGGCCAATCGGCAAAACTCTCAGTAATAGCGATGTTCAAGTACGATATTTAATTTGTATCTTACCCTTTTACGATGTTATCGTATTAAACGAGGTGTTTAGGACTGGCCCCATCTCAGTAATAGGTGCAAGAATGGGTTTATCTGGAACACAATATTAAATCAGCTGATCTTCATATTAAGCCACTTTCACTAATGTTTTTCCCGATTGCCCTGGTTAAGAATCTGAAATGCGATTTGAGTTCCACTAACATATTTGGTCATATAGAGTTCCTTTTGCGGATGGGAAGTCTGCCCCGTACTGTAAGGTTGATTCCATTTCACGATACCGACTAGTCTTTTAGAATGAGGGCGGCATAAACCTCCACTGTCTTTACATCTAAGCGGTCATATTCAGTATTCACATATATTCATTACGTGTCTACTATCACTCATTAAACTGGTATACAATTGTTTTTCTTCTATATCATAATCGGGGATAGACTTGCTGGAGACACCTGGTAATTTACCTAACTATTTATCAATACGCAACTTGTAATACTCTATACAGCTGTATACATATATGTCGCTTAATTTAATTATTTGCAGAATCATATGCAGGTTGTTACCGAAAGAGTATTTTACATTGGTCAGCGTGTCGTGTGGTGAGCGGTGCACCGCTTCCCGTTTACGACCTTAAGCAGGTTTAACGGCTCCTAGCCGACATAGGAGTTTGAACCTAGAGTCCGATGCATTTGATTGCACAGATATGGTGCTATACACTAGGATTATTTTCAAGCAAAGTCAGGGGATGACTAAAGTCAGTCAAACCCAGTCTAATTTTGGTTCATTTAACTGAGTTTTGCAGTTTGTTGTGCACAGTCAGACTAGCACTTGCAAAGTTGTTGCACTTCGTTACAAGCGATATACCAGTTGCTACTTAATGGCGCCAGTACAGGAAATGTTCCTTTGCAAGTTATATAAAGCACATTCGTTTTGAATTATGGTAGGGCGCGGCTCACGTTATGATATATATTTTTTTATAATATACAGTACTGTATGCGAGTTACATATTCATACAATGATATATCCTCTTTTCTTCGGCAGTGAGGGATTCGCTTTTGCCAAAATCTATTTCTTTTGGCGGTGGCAGTATCAAAATTTCTTTTGATTGCTGCTCTGTGGCGTTATCAAAATTCATTTTGATCGCTGCCATATGGCCGTCAGCGAATCCTTCAATTCAGTGAAATCAAATTTAATGACAATTAGCAATGTTACAATTAGTAAATTTCAATGTAATACTGACCACTGTTCCCCAGGGTCGGGATAACAGCATGAAAATTAAAAGCCTTTTGGGGCTTATTGGTGGTGCATCATGCCTAGTTCGGTCGTGCACATTATTGTAAACATTACTAAAGAAATAAGGTTCAAGTGATTAAATGAAATAACATTTTACATTAGCATTAGAGTTTTGAATAAACAATTTATTAAAGCCCTTTGAGGCTTCACTAAGGGCACACGGCTGTTGGGTCATGCCGCTTTTGTTTGAGCCTGTTGGGGATACATATCTTGTTTAAGCCTATTGTGGCTTCTTTAAGGGTATCAGGCTTATGGGCCATGCCCTCTTTTGTTATACATGTTTAGGGCTGCCATTTAATATGTATGTCTTGCCGGCAGCCCGATATTTGGAGCCTTGCCAATATTTGCCATACAATTAAATAAATGATAATATTTTCTTATGTGTTTGTCCGTTGGTGCCTTCCCAACAAATGACTAATAAGGAAATTGAATTGTATTGAATCTTTTTTAACGGATCATCAACACATTATATGTTGTTTAGAGCCGTCCCCAGAGAAAGGGGAAGGTGGTATTATAATTATTGAATGGGATTTGAACCACAGCCTTACACTTGTAAGTTTTGAAAGATGTATGCTGAACCACTAGACCACTGCTATTTACTGGTATGTTGTAGCATTTTAACACTGAAAGGCATTACGTAATAACAAGCGCGCGCACACAAACTCATCAAGCACTAAATAACAATTCAATATTTGGTTGATTTGAGGCGAAGTGTTAGTTTCATATTGATAACATACAGTAGCACACCAGACAATGTTAATTTACACGTGCGTCAATATCGAAATATAAAAAGATCGGACAGGGAAAGTAGCATTCAAGGAGGACAGTCAACCACAAAACACAGAAACAAACACGCAAACAGACAAACAAGAAGGCAAAAGTAATAATAAATGCAAACGACATCACAAACACAAAATAGTGGCAATAGGGCTACCGCCTTGGAACGATCAGTGGCAAATTAGGCCACTGAGGGTTTAAACCGGTTCTAGGATGCACCAAACCTCACACTTACCCTACTGTCATCCCATTAAAACAGGACAGTGTAAATAAAGAAATCCCCGCCATGATCTAATCTCTAACCAACAAGGCAGCATCAATAGGCAATATAAGTAAAACACAAATATGCTCGTGTAAATATATTACAAAAAACAATAGCATAGAAAGCCACATGAATGTACTCAGTGACTTGGCAGAAGCCAGAGCAACAAGAGACTAAACCATTAAGGGCACGACACGAAAGACATAGACAAACATCAAACGCCACCGTTCCAATGCGCTTTAGGTAGGCGTCATCTTAGGGTCCACAGCCTGTCCGGTCATCGTACAATTAAAGAGGAAAGCATAATGGCGAACTGTAAAAGGGTCCACCACCAAGCATGCAGTACGTTGCAATATGATAGGGTCATAACTTCTTTTGATAAACTTTTAAACAAGTTTAACAAAGATAGTATGAAAGTGATCATGACCACGAATCTTACGAAGTTTATAAATCACATCACCATATAAGTCAGGTTGTGTTAGTCTATTCGCAGAAGAGTCCTTCAATTACTTTTATATTTGGAAAGAAGGTCAGGATTACGATAGTAAAATTTTGCAAAGGTTTTACGAAGTTTATGGTAACGGTAACTCTGATTGAGTAGCTTTTTAGTTATACAAAGATTACGAATATTAAAGTCCTCAACTCGAGTACAAGCTCTTGAAAAACGAATAAGTTGAGACACATACACCCCATAAGAAGTTGCTCGGGGAACATCCTCATCCATGTGGGGATAATTAACAATGTCATAATTAAATCACCTCTCTTGTCACTGATTTTGCTAATTATTTCACCATTTTCAATCGAGAGATCTAAATGAAGAAAAGAAGCGTTATTATCAGATATATTAACTTTGTTAAGTTGAAGTAAATAAATATTATTAACCATAGTTGAAAAGAAAGGGTTGTCAATGTTCAATATGTCATCCAGATACCGAGAGGTGTCATTAAAGTCTACAATAACATCTGCCTGGTGAAAGTGGTGCAGAGGTCCGACCCATAGTGATACCAACAATGTTTCTATAAACGGTGGTTCCATACCTGACGAAAATATTATCTAATAGGAAGATGAGTGCTTCACAAACTTCATAGCAAGTCCACATAGTATAACTGTCTAAACTGCCGTTAGTAAAAATCGTTTTAATATTATTATATGCCAAAAATGTAGTATTTTCTCTAGCGAATGCTTTTTGAAGAAGAGACATTAGCTTGTCTTTAATTGGGTAATGTTGTAAGGTTGTATATAGTGTAGAGAAGTCGTAAGAGCTTATTGATGAAACTTGACCTTTATTGAACATTTTATTAAGAACGTCTCCTGAATTTTTTATAGACCAAAATAAATTAATCCCAGAGTTTTCATAAGTTTTATCACAATATAGTTTAACGTGATCTTTAACGGCAGTAAGACAAGAAGTTAACCTTTTGGATATGTTTGTTGTTGTGCAGGCACTAGAATACATTTTATTGATCCATCTTTATTTGCGTTCAGATATGTCATAAGTTAGTTTGCCTCATAATGTATGATAGTTAGTATACTATTGTCTCAAGTACGTTGTAGTTTAGTTGATAGAGCACCTGACTTGAAATCAGAAGGTCGTGTGTTCAGTCGAGCCCCGAAAGAAGCTAACTTTTTCTTCTATAAAAAATACTGTTACCTGTTTATAGGTACGATATGCACTGGTCAATGTATATAGAGTAAATGATTTCCTGCGCTATATTTGATGGTTTAAATACTCGATTTTGACATGAACTGGTTGAACATGGTTTGATCATGTCTTTTGACCAACTTGACGTCAGCTGAAATGTTCTTCTGGGGATTCAGTGTGCTCCCATAACACGTTTAAGCGAAGTATCGATCAAGTGTTTTTGCGATGTAGGTCTATGTAAACAAAGATGGCCGCTGGCTGGCTGTTATTAATGAAGTGTTATCAAAACGCCTTCAAGTTGAACTATGTTTATATGACTATCTTAATAGAAATATATTAGGAATATTAACTTTGTTTTAAACCAACAAGCAATATAGGGGATTTCCATGTACAAGTTCGTAAATATTCTCCCAGTGATTATAGCAAGGAACAGAGATAATGAAGGAGAACTTTGAACAACATACTGACATGCCATATGTGGCGAACTGTAAAAGGATCCACCACCAAGCATGCAGTACGTTGCAAAATGATAGGGTAATAACTACGTGAGTACACGTAAAAGCAAGTATGCACTTATAAATTATTTCACCCACCTGCGATGGTGTTGGGGCAGCAACAGGAGTACTCAGGGAAATAGAGAAATGTTTAATTTCTACCCTACGAGAAACATTTTCCAGAGTAGTCCCCAATGTTGGTACTGTACCGGGTACTGTCTTAAGTCAGTACCCCGGTGTAAATATTGTTGTTCTAACTGGGCTCAGCACGCAATATCCGTTCATACCCGTTACGGGTAAAAAGTAACAAGAAAAGAAGTGCATAATTTTTAAATTATAACCAACAAATTTATTTCAATTGTACAATGATTTTCTATTAGGTAAGCGAGGTAATGAGGTCGGCTGGTAGGGATTTTTTAGATGTGTTGGGTGGCGGTAAAAGATAAAGGTCCAGGCAGGCATTTCTGAAATTTCACAAAAAAAATACACATACACATCTCCATACACTTTCTATTAATACATGTAATAGACGCAAATAAATTGTATGACGTGTCTTACCCGATAATGTTTGACCAATGAATGCCTTCTAGTTTGATCACGTTTTGTGAGTGCTGACAGTCGTCAATTTGAGGATGTGTAGCAGTCTAAATCCTAACATCTTAGAAAACGATAGAAAGATAGATTTATTTCGGAAAAAATGCAGATGTACATACAGGATTAAACAAGAAATCCGCGGATTCACATGTCCCGCCTAACGGGGGCGGGCCTTAAAACTAAAAGATAAATGAAGCTTAAATGAAAGTTTGTAAACATTTTAATAACTAAAAACAATTAAGTTTACAGTTTGCTGAGATGAGTTTTAAGTCCATTTGTTTAAAAGCAAAATGCCATTTTATAAAAAAAATATTTAAAAAAAAATAAAAAAGCAAACAACACATTCATTAGCTCCAAAAAGTAGGTCAAAGTCATAGATGACATCCATGCGTCCAAAAAGATGCACTACCCAAGACACAACTATGTCAAAATAGAACGTTTTGTCTTTCAAAGATTAAGCTATAAACTAGGTTTAAATCATCTGTCTAGTGCATAATTATAGTTCATGAGAAAATGATGTAAATGTAACAATTAAAGTTACCGGGTATCTGCCATTTCTTTTTGACACGTTGTGATGTTTTACACAAGAATCAACTATAAGCGAAGTGTGAAAGGTCTAATGCATAAAGTTTATTAGAAAGTGACCTAAACGCAAATGTTGAAGGTAACAATTATTAAGTTACCTGTCAATTGCTTGGAGAGTCAAGGTCACATGCACATTTGGTTTGTCAAGTTGCAATGTACCACTTTAAAGGTCTTAGTGCATACAGTTTGTGAAAAAGTGGCCTAAACGCAAGGTTGCCATTTGCTTTGTCACGTTGCGATGTATCACCCAAGATACAACTACCAAAACAAAGTTTGAAAGATGTAGTGCATACAGTTTGCAAGAAAATGACCTAAACGCAAACTTATGTTGAAGGTAAAAAGTATAAGGTTATCTGCCCCTTGATTGGAGGGTCAAGGTCACATCCACATTTGCTATGTCACTTTGCAATGTACCACTCAATATACAACTACAAGCTTTGTAAGAAAGGTCTAGTGCATACAGTTCGTGAAAAAGTGACCTCAACGCTAAAGTTGAAGGTAAAACTTATTAAGTAATCTACCCCTTGCTTGGAGGGTCAAGGTCACATCCACATTTGCTTTGTCAAGTTGCAATGTTACCACCCAAGATACAACTGTATGCAAGGTTTGAAAGGTCTAGTGCATACAGTTTGTGAAAAAGTGACCTAAACGCAAAAATTGAACGTAAAAACATGCAAAACATGTTTATTTATTTTTATTTATTTCACAGAAAAAATATGCGGAAGTATTTTCTGGTAATAGCTGTAAAGATTATCAAATGGCAAAACAGGTTTTCAAAATGTACGGTCGAATTTAAAGAAGTACAAAACACCCCATTCTCTTGTAAAAGTTGCATGAAAGAAATCTCGTTGTAATAGTAAAAACTGACAAGGTATTCAGAATGAAGTTAATTACTTTCCCTATCCGATCTTTTTATATTTCTTAACTGGTTAAAATAATGAAATTGGTTATATTTTATAACGTATAGAAACATCTGTCATTTACATAAAAGGAAATGTTTTGCGAGGAAAACAACTTCAACTTAACTTATAAATTTACCCCACCCACTTAATATTGTAATTGTAGTATAATTTGAAGTTTAATTGTGCTTAAACATGTTAAAAAATAAAAAAATAAGAATCAATGGCATCTGTAATTTAATTTGTTTAACAGAAGAATATAAATCAAATGAATCAGTTATACACATTTACACTTAATTGAGCTTACCCATTATAAATTGGGTGGGTGGGGTAATCCCACAGCTAGGTAAATAACTTTTTAGAACAGCCAATGTGTGTATATGGAATACATACATATTATATTGTTAATGATGTTCTGCCTAGAATGAATATATAAATCAAATAAACCACTTATATACATAACAACACTGAAATGATCATATATAAATATTATTGTGTAAATATGGAAATTGGTAGTGTCATGCCATCATCCATATATCCATGTTACCAAAAGTAAATATCCCAAAATGGTTTTATTTGAGAAGGCATACATTGTCATTTATTTTGATATGCATTATATCTTGTTATTGTATATAGTTAAGATAAAAATAAAAACAATATGAGTTGAAACTGCCATTTTATGCTTTTTTAGGCCTTTTGACATTAAAATGACATTGACCTTGACCTCATATGATCTTAGGTGACCTTGTATGTGGTGAATTTTCAATGTCCTATGTAATAACAATAATATCCATGGAAGTATACAGGATTTTCATAATTTTATTCATGAATCACTTGAAAAAAACAGTTGTTGATTTAATTTTTGGATGTTTCGTAACTGTTATTACCTCCCTTTATAAAAGAGTGCAAAACTAGGTCAAAGCTGTAAGTTTGGAATTGTTATAAAAGCTTACAATGAAGTAGAGATATAGAGCTTTTATAAAATCAACATGAGAATTTGCCCACCAAAATGGTACCGGATTGTTATTTTTGTGGTTCTGGCCCAAGGTCTATAACGGAAATAGCAGGTTCGTGGTGCGGAAATACTGAAAGAAGAAATTAATAGTTTAACATAGCATAACGATACTAAATGAAAGTACCAGTATGAGTAGGATGAATAACATATGTTAAGACAAAATGAAATGTTAATCCATTTATTTATATATTATATTAGAACAATTAGCATATATATATGTAATACATCTATCATATGTAATTAGATAATAAATATAATCCTTGCCGTACCGTACATACCACGGAACATCATTTGTGTAACATTTATCAAAAACAAAGATGTAATAATATTAAATCAACATTATGAAATAAATATCAGACATAGGGTCAATTACATGACCAAGAAATTAATTAAATTACATATTACATTGTAAATTAAATGTGACAAACACTTAGGCAGATTTCAAGAGGGATTCATACATCTTGAACAACAGGCACCAGTTATAAATGAATTACCAGCAAAATGTATAATGGACTTTTCTGTTATCCTTTCCCTTTAGTAACATTTCATGTCAGAAAACAAAAAATTCAACAGCTTATTATAAAATAGACATACATTATTATAGACGCATACAATATGTATAAACTATCATATCATTTATAGAAAATATATCTATCCATAGCATAAGTACACATAAATTTAAATAATATTATTTCAGTTATATTTCGTCCTTTATTTTATTTTACAACCTATATACATCTATATTAGTTCGTTACACTAAGCTAAACTATGTATTACTACTCCCGGTATTCTCCGTACCACGGACCTGCTATTTCCGTTATGTTTCTGCTATGTTTTAAAATGTAGGTAATTTACCCCCAACTTTACAAAATATGTTTAAACGAAATTAAAAAATATTTCAAGAAAATAACTGCGAACGGAGACGTTTTAATCGTGACGACTGCATTGCCATTCTGAAGTACCGAGTCCTTAGCTAAGACGGCCTATTTTTGAGAAATTGTGGTTAATATTTTCTTTTTAGTTTACGTTATGTTTCAGAATGTACGGTACGGTACGGCGTTTACCCCCAAACTACAAAATATGTTTAAACGAAACAAAAAATAATTCAAGAAATCAATAGCGATCTTGAAATCCATAGAGGGACGTCTTAAAGGAGACGACTGCATTGACATTTTGACTTACCGATCCCTCATCTAAGATGCCCTATTTTTGAGAAATCGTGGCTAATGTTATCTTTTTAGTATTATAGATATTTTTTACATTCTGTTTGTTTTACAGAAGGCCATATTGTAAATAAGACCTTGTACAATTATTTGCATTCTCCAAATTTGTTACCTTCTAAAAATAAAGAATTTGTTATTATTATTTTTAAATCTTTTTAGTATTTGTTTTATTATTATTATTGTTATTGCTGTAATTATTATTATTATTTTTATTATTATTGTTATAATTATTATTATTGTTATTATTATTATTATTATTATTATTATTATTATTATTATTATTATTATTATATTATTATTATCATTATTATACAAACAGAACGTATGCGCATGTATAACAGCACGTACAGAATACAGACGACAAAATTGCACATGTACTACCACAAGTACATAATACGGACGACAAGCCTGCAGGTGTACTACAGCACGTACAGAATACAGACGACACACATGCACATCCACTACAGCACGTACAGAATACAGACGAAAAACTTGCACATGTACTACAGCACGTACAGAATACAGACGACACACATGCACATCCACTTCAGCACGTACAGAATACAGACGACACACATGCACATCCACTACAGCACGTACAGAATACAGACGAAAAACTTGCACATCCACTACAGCACGTACAGAATATAGACGACACAATTGCACATGTACTACAGCACGTACAGACTACAGACGACACACTTGAACACGTACTACCGCACGTTCAGAATACAGACGACAAACTTGCACATCCACCAAGCACGTACAGAATACAGACGACACAATGGTCGATAGTGGTGAGTTATCGTTACTAACTAGGTGGCGCTATGTGTCCCGGGCCCTCATTCGAATTACTTCAATTGATATCGCACTCAAAGCAAAGCAAATTTACTTCCGCGTTTTATAGAATTAATTAAAACTTCGTAAAATGCCGAAAACTTGTTGCTCCGTACCTGATTGTCACGAAAGAGGAGGTCACGAATACCCGAGTGATCCTGTAAGAAAGGCGAAATGGATACAGGCCGTCCGACGCCTTGATGAAAAGACTATGAAAATGTGGACGCCAACAAAATCATCCGTCGTTTGTAAGAAACACTTCACACCGGATGACTACGTAAAGGAAATTATTTTTGGTATGATAATCTGATAGAAAACTATTTAAATGCTTATCTTTAACATGTTTTCATATTGAAAGTTGTTCTATATCAAAACGAAAGTATCGATTGACTATTATAATTAAGGAGTGGGTGGGGTAATGTTTATTTAGGTGTAAGCCGACAATTGATGGGTCGTGTTATCCAAGATATTTTTTTCTGTTCAGTGTTTACACTGTTGATAAAGTGAAAGCAGACTAACCTAATGTATAACTACCCCAATTTCCAAGCATCATTTTTTTTCTTAATTCACAATTCAAACATGGCAATGCTTTCAGTATGTTCCAGATACATCAATAATGCTATTCATATCACAAAATAAGCATTAAAATAAGGAAAATGTATTTTTAAACAAGAAGAAACAAGGATTATTTATAACCGCCATTATGAAACTACCCCACGGAAGCATTAAAACATTCATAAAAACAACATATTCCATATCAATTAATTATAGGGAAATAATAAATGAAAACAGGTTTTTATTTATTTAATTTTGTTTATTTTAAGGATTAAAACCCAGATATGAAAGGCTCCTGGCATCAGCAGTGCCAATTATTTTTCCTTGGACTCCAACCGAAGCCAAAGCTGCAAAAAGTAGAAAGGAAAGAGCACAAACAAGAGAATGTAAAAAAGAAGAATGGGATCATCTTTGCAAAGAGGACTTGGAGAGAAGTTTCAGTGAACAGGTCGATTGCACAGAAGAAATAATAGATGATGAATTCAACACGGCGACTCCTTTATTCGAAGAAGAATTCACGGTAAAAAACTCCACGACCCAAACTGATGAGACGACAATGTTTTCCATTGAGAAATTTTCTTCAAACAATGAATTAATACATTTTTATACAGGTCTGGAGTCTTATGCTAAATTCATGTTTGTGTTGAATTCACTGGGACCTGCTGCATACTGTTTGAAGTATATATATTTTCAAATAGCAGGTGTATCTATTGAAAATCAGATGTTTATGACTTTGATGAAGTAAAGGCGATATTCAACAAACTTTGAACTGTCCACCTTTTTCTCCATTTCTGAATCCAGTGTTAAAAATATAGTTTATACATGGATTATTTTTATGTCGAAACAGTGGAGGGAAGCCAATATATGGCCAAGCCAGAATCTTGTGAGATATTTCATGCCATCCGATTTTAAATTAAAATTTCCGAAAACAAGAATCATTATTGATGGAACCGAATGCCCAATAAAAAAACCTAAAGCACCTAGAGCTCAACAATCTACATATTCTACATACAAAAACAGAAATACTATTAAAATTCTTGTTGGTTCGACACCTGGTGGATTAGTCAACTACATTTCCCAAGCTTATGGAGGATCTACTAGTGACAGGCAGATTGTTGAGCGATGTAAAATTGTTAGTGCCTGTGACCCTGGAGATAGTGTGATGACAGACAAGGGATTTAATGTCCAAGATTTATTTGCAACAGCAAATGTGCATGTTAACATTCCGACTTTCTTCAGAAAGAAAAACCGAATGACAGGAAAAATTGTTGTAAATGACAGAAACATTTCTAGTAAAAGAGTTCATATTGAACGAATAATTGGGCTGGGGAAGACATACAGAATTTTAATGTGTCCTTTAACAGGCACTGAAACAAAGTTGTCGTCTCATATAACATATGTCTGTTTTATGTTGTGTAATTTTAAAACATGTATTGTTTCAAAACATGCTTAGTTAATAGTACTTATAAATAACAAGTATACTTGTTTGTAGTTGGGCAATTTTTAAAAAAGAAATCGTTTGCCGTGCTCCTACCTACTCACTTAAAATAGCAGCTACCGCAAATTTTTTATTGACTTTCAAAGCGTCGGATTTTTTCCGCATGATTTCTGTCTATTTTGGTTGAAAATGGCAATACAAAATCAAAATTTGGTAAAAATAAAAAATTAGCTATGTACCTACCCACATGAAAAATAATGGGTCGGAGCACAAACATTTTTTAAGGGATGGCCTTGTTAAAGAAACAGAACACATTTGTGCTTATTTATATAATTGTTTATATAATTATTTCATTGAGATGCATTGACATGGTAAACTAACAATTATTATTATACTTTATGACAACTTTGCAGCAATTTTACAAAAGATTTTTTTTTTCATTTTCAGAATTCTAATCTGCCAATTCTGGGTTGTAGTAGACAATTAAGACTTTAAAATATTGGTGCACTTTTAGTAATAGTACATGTGACATATTTATCAGCATTCAAGTTCATTTAATTAAAAAAAGTAATTTATATTCAAACTGGAATGGAGGTACATTCCAGTGCTCATTCATGAATTTTTGTGATCTGGCAGGCACCGACCTTCTGCAAGCCAGCTGGAAAGTTTTGTGACATCAAGTTTTGTTTCCTAGTTGGGCTCGAACCGACACTGGCGACAGGTCAAAAACACTTTCAGCTGAGGTCGCTTTTTTAATTACACTTAATGTGTTATTAATACTACCATCGGGGCGTAGCTATAGCCAAATTGACTATACGCACAGAGCAATTCACTTGGTGTTGCTAGTGGGGTTTGTGGGACATCCCCACCTCCCCCCTCATATTTTTTTCAAAACTTACAATGCAAATCCTGACTTTTGGCGCAAGTGCATTTTATTTATCTGCCACATCACAAAAATATCCGCATTTCTGAACGGAAATATAGTTTGCATTATTTATTTTATAACCAGATGCATATGTAAAATTACTCGTGTGAACCATGTGCTGTTGATAGTGATATTCATTTTCTTTTCTCTGCAGTATACATTAGTATAAATAAACAGGGAAATGTACTAAGATTGGCTTTTTCGAATTTTTTTCCACATTTATTTAATATCTGAAATATCTAGCTTTCAATCATAAACTAACTTGACAAGTTACACATAGAAATGTGTAACTGTGCGTATACTGCAGGGAATAAAATAAGACAACACAGTGAACTGTCGTCGGGTATTAAAGGAATACACACATTATGCCATGCAATAATATAATTTATCACATAATTTGCAGTGCAGGAGTGTAATAAACCCATAACATATTTTTGATATTAACCTAGTGTTATATCACTTCCAATTTATCGCTCGCTGTTTTCCGTGGTGTTTTCCGTATAACTCGGCTCTCGTACGTAAAATACCGAACTTCTTTCCGACTTGCCCGAATATATAAATGACGTCAATTTGTCTTGGTTAAATGACGTTATTTTGAGACATTACGTTATAGAGGTGATCTGTTAAATAAATGGTAAATCTACCATTTACCTGAGTTATGTGATAAAAAGAATCTTACAATCGTGCTTGTTTATTATTGAATTTATTAAACTCGTTGGCAAAATTAATATAATGCTCGGCAGAGCCTCGCATAATATATTTTTGGCAACTCGTTTAATAAATTCAATAATAAATGAGTACTCGTATAAGATCCTCTATAAATGACACGACAAAAAATTGTATCTTCACAAATGTATGTAATGCACCGGTGTATAGGAGTATGCCCAGCTACACCACTGATTGACACAAACATGATAATTGACCATATATGTATACTTTCTTCATATTTTCATACAAAGAGATTTTTAAAAAAAAAAAAATACTTGAAAATTTGATTACTTTATTTTGTGTTGTTATTTCTTATAATCAAACTTTGCTTCAAATTAAAATAAATACAAAGTTAATCTACTGTTGAATTTATAAATATTGGAGATATGTTTCCGGTTAGGGCCATAGGTAGCGCACAGGATTACTAATCCAGGGGTCGTGAGTTTGAACCCCTTGCGGATCAGTCTCTGTGATGATCTGTTATGAACTTTGTTCTATGCAATGCAAATTTGTCTCCAACTACTGATAATACACAGGTCAAATCCTTAGTTGAAATAAGAGAAATTAATGCTAAAAGGGTATAAACAAATTTGCAAAATTAAAAACATTACGAAATTTTACAACACAAAATTGAAATTAATGTTTTTTAAATTCAGGTTGATGCAAATTAAAAATTGAATTCAGTCAATGCTTTTTAAATATATGGGTACTCAGTGTACATATGATTTGTAAAACTGTTTTTCAAGAAGAATCATCTTGAAATGGCTGTCGAAGAAAAGTTTCAACTGACCGACCATTCTTGATATGAAAGTGTCATTTCTTTGAATATCAACATATTTTATGTCTTTAATCTTCAAGTTGTCTGTTGTACAAATTATCAATGAGCACGTTTGAGCTCCAGTACACAAAAGCTGGCCTTGTATTTGAAAATAGTAACTATCATTCATATCAAGGGAATACTTCCACTGTCGTTACAATTTAAATAAGGCACAGTGTTAGCAGATATAAATGTGTCTCTTGCCGAATAAGGACATTTAACTTCAACAACATGCGTTGAATCAATAATACCATCTGGTGAAGAGGCTAAAAATGGATATTGTTTTGAAACCACTAAACCGCAGGAATGTACAGTCTTGCCGGTATCTTCCATAAATCGAGTTATAGCAACCGATTCATATTTGTGTCCATGCTCTAATGGGGCAGCTTTAATTTTTCTGGTTTCAACTAATGATCTGGCCAGCTTATTTTTATCTGTCCTGTATGTTGATTTGCAGATTTTACCAAACATTGAAGATGGTAGGCGTTTCGTACGTTCTTCTTTCCATAAATCATTTGCACTTTGACCCATTGTTTTTTTCTCAATGTCAATAATTGTTTTGTCACTTATTTTTGTTACAAAAA
This sequence comes from Cyrtodaria siliqua, assembly GCA_037043455.1. Lineage (NCBI taxonomy): Eukaryota > Metazoa > Mollusca > Bivalvia > Adapedonta > Hiatellidae > Cyrtodaria > Cyrtodaria siliqua. The sequence continues at coordinate 315,505 of JAWPHD010000522.1, forward strand.
TTTGTTCAAGAAAGTTTTCTTCTGGAGAAAGCTTCAGATAGTCGTGATCTAATGCAACGGCTTTAGTGTTTGCCGGTTCAAAAGTTTGAAATATTGGCATTTTGGAAATGCCAGGAAAATTTAAACATGCATTTCTAAAATGATCTTGGTAATTAACTGTATTTCTGAAATGCTCTGGTCTTGGGTCAAAGTCAATGTTTGTCAACTCATCTGCACCTGGCATATCCAGTGAATTGGCCTTTAGTGGACTCCCAATATATTTTTTACATTTATGAAAACTTTGCAGTTTTTGGGTGCATGTTTCTTCTGTTTTTATTGTCATTTTCTTGCAAAACATTGCTGCACCATACAGTACTGTGCACACATGTTTGCAGAGAGCTTCTGGTCCCATTCCAGAAGAACATTCACACTGCGCCTGTATAACTGACCCCGCTGAATTTAGTTCAATATCAATCGTGTAACACACACCCTTCTTCATTTCTGCATGACAGCTTGATTTTATGAACACACCATCCTTTCCTGGTGACATCCGGAAATACCTTAAAAACTGTTCATTGTATAGTCTCTGAATACGTTCATCCAGAGTTTTCTCATGCTGGGCCAGATACTTGTTCACATTGTCGAGCTCTGTTTTAGGAAATGTTGAGTCCGAGTTGACATCCGCATACGATGTGGCATCTGGTATTGTCATGGTGTATTCAGGCTCTAAAGTCTCTACTTTACCAATGTTTCAATTTCTCTCGTAAGACACTAATCTGAAGAAAAAAATGGGGAAACATTTAAGATTTTTCTTTTACATCAGAACACACAGCAGTACAAATAAATCCGCAAACAAAACGTCGATAATTTTAAATACCCCACCCACCACAGCAACATTATCAATGTTTGAAACAAACGAAATGGGCAAATATAAATTATTTCTTCATCTTTTATTTAAACAAATATAAGAAAGAAGAGAGAAAAATATATTATAATGTTCAAAATTACGCTAAATATCCAAAAGATAAGCGGAACAAATATTAAAAGTGACCAAAGTCGCCTTCGGAATCTCCGCGACGGCATTTTACTTTCGTTTTCAAAGACAATGTTTTTTCTCTTATAACTGGAAATTTACGTACCTTTCAACCAATTCATTCTTACGACCAGAAACTGTAGCACCCCTACTTTTTAATTCCGCCTTCAATTCTGGAATTGTTAATAATCCGAACTTGGATTCCATTTTTTTAAGCGTCGAGTCTTTGTTGTGATTTTATGAAAGTGATGCGTAATCGTTATCAGGATTCTGGTGGCCCGGTAACAGTGGCGCCAGCCTGCGGTTGGCAGGGGAAGATAACCGACTATTGTCTGCCATTGCACATGTACTACCACACGTACATAATACAGACGACAAGCTTGCACGTGTACTGCAGCGCGTACAGAATACTGACGACACACGTGCACGTATACACAGACGACAAAATTGTACATGTGCTACAGCACGTGCAGGATACAGACGAAATACATGTACTACTTTGCACATGTTAAACTGTCAGTAGAGAATGCAGACAAACTTTCACATGGACTAAAGCGCATAGGGAATACAAACAATAAGCATATGCACAGATAGACAATATAAACGAGAAACACTGCCCGTGGAGATTGTAAACTTGTACTACAGCACGCAGAGAATGTAGAAGACAAACTTGCGCATGTTATACCGCCTGCAGAGGAAACAGACAGAAATTCACGTGTACCACTACAACTGACCAGACGTATACCTTGTATGTTTTGCATTAGCTTATATTGATTGTGCCAGATGGTACCCAGTTCATCTGCGAGGCATGAATTGTTTGACAGAAAAGTACAGAGCTGTAGCCACAGAGTGTAATAAAGAAAATTGTGTGGTTCGCAATACTCAGCGGGCAATTGCAATTGACCATGCCCATGAGCAAAACAACAAATGTGTTAAAGGTGATGGAATTCCTAACAGAAAATACAACCCAGTTGCTTCGGTGGATGGTTTCAGGTCCAGAAATGTCAAGGGTTATAAGTGAATTTGAATTATTCCAGGATCATATTAAAAATACTCAATGTAAAAAAACAAAATGAACATCACCACTAACATCAGAAATGATTTCAATTTACCTTTGCAACTCAAGTTAAATGTTTATGCGGAGTTATAGAGGAAATGGGCAATCCTTGTTAGGATAGGAGTACACTATTGACCTACTTGTATTAGGCACTAGAGACGAGACATTTTAGGTGAATAAGTAGCTGTCACAGTCCGTAACAAAGAAAGAATGGGAGAAAAGACGTTTGCCATGTATGTACAGGAACGACTTAGAGAACTGTTTTGTACTATATGAGCCAATAAAGACGAACACGTTTCGTTTTTTTAGTTGTCCTGTGAATCAGCGAAAAGTGACAAATGAAAGGCAGACTATCAATGCTCTAAAGAAGAACACTTTATTGTTTTCCCAACTCTATGTTTCCTATCTAGTTTGCGATTATGAAATTGATGACTTTTTTCGCCATGAACCCCACATCATATTTATCTGTGGTAAGTTGCGATCTGGTAATAATCAGATTTGCTAACATGTCTGGAGAAACAATTTGAGGCACCACGTGAGGATCCTGATGTTGATGATGTTCTGTTAGATTGTGCAGTTATAGTTAGCATGTTAAAACCTGGAGCTGCAACTACTTCAATCAGGGTTTCACTGCCTTTATCAAAAGTCAACTACAGAATACAACCAGAGTAGATATTGTCTGGGATCAGTATATCAAGGATAGCTTTAAGGAATGACATGCAGTAAACGTGGTAAAAGTGTACGAAGAAGAGTGCAGTCAGATTCAAATTTATCTGCAAACTTGGAATCATTCCTTCGAGTTGATGAACAAAATGTCGAACTATTTAGCTACTGAATCGATGGCAATTGAAATTATTGATAAATTGTTTTATTAAAAATATAAGAGTGTCAACCAAGGACAAAGATGCAATCTGCAATTCATCGAGAAAACATGTATTATGTGAACTTTCGCCATGTACACACGAAGCGGCAGATATTGTATGCTACTATTTCATGTAAAATATGGTGGTAAACAAAACTATGAAAGAGTGATAATCAGAATTGCTGATACTGATGTTGATACTTGTGTTGATACTTGTGTTGTCAGTTGGTGTTTAGTGGGCTTTGTCTTAAATAATTTTCGTTTCGTATCAGAACATGGCATATCCGAATCCCTAGGTCCAGGAAAGTACGAAGCAGTGTTAAGTCTGCATGCTTTTACAGGGTGTGACCACACTTCTTTTTGCAGTGGTAAAGGAAAGAAGTCGGCATGGGCAGTAAGTAACATTTATCCAAATATCATTGATGTCATTGAATGTTTCATGTATTGGGCTATACTCCTTCATTGCACAGACATATTAATAAACAGATAGGAAACTTCCTATCTGAACCAATGAAGTCAACATTTCACGTGGCACCTTAACTTTTCCTTCTATCTCCTCTAGCATTTATTCATTGATTTTGATGATAATTCATTCAATCGATTCATAATGAGTATAAAAATGGGATTATCATAATTCCTCTTATTTTCAATATAAGAAGTTGTATAAAAAAACTATTTAAAGATAAAAATCTCATCATTTTAAAATGGTATAGTAAGGAGAATGCTGTCATTAGAAGTAGAATTACATTTGTGATGTGTGATGGGTTTTGGCATAAATACAACTTGTATCTATAAAACTCTTCAAGATACAAATGTTTAAAGTTGGGCAATATTTTACGCACTGTCCGACGTGAAATTCGGGTAAATTTCACAGTGTTCAATCTGTTTGTTATTATGTCTGTGTTCTTTGCAATCGTTTGAAGAGAATATGCCGATTCTAGAACGCTTTTGTAGTGCTTTGTAGTACTATAGGATAGGATGTACGACATCTGAAACAGAAGGTAAAGAACGAAATGATCGCTTCACAAAGAAAGGAAATTCATTCAATTTATTACCACATACATCTGCTGCTTTACTGCAACACACTAAAAGAGTTGCATACCACGCTGGGTATTGTTGGGGTCAATCATTGGAATCAAGTGCTAGTTTACTATTCCCAAGTATTTGGGGCTGGCAGAGACCCCAAGGCAAAATCTGGGAACTATTATGAACCGTACTTCCTGAAGCTTCTAAAGTTTGCCAATAACTACTAAGATGTAGGTGTCTGACAGGAAAAGGATGCACAGGCCCCTATAAATACGTACATTCAGCAATGAGATGTACAGCAGTATGTAGGTGTGGTGGTGATTGATTTTGAGCGATAGAACGATTATATTTACAGGTACAGAAATAATATGCAAATTAACATCTCTTATGTTCCATTTACATGTCAATTACTATGTTTAATAGAAAAATTCACACAATTTTGAGGTAGAGTATTATTTACATATATCGGTGTTACATTCTTAAATACTTTTGGTTTCTTTTTTGAATTTCGAATAAACGTTCTGAGTATTGTTTAATCACCCTTCAGTTTTATTGCCTGCTTTTTAATTTAATCGTTTGACTGTTACCTGTGATACGCAGGCTTCATAACCTCTGCTCCCAGCTAAATTCTATTTTGTTTATTTCGCCCATTGTTTTCTCGTGTAGGGCGACCTGTTTTGTTAGACCATGGGACCATTGCCGCTGGCAATGGAATGGTGTGAGAATACCACATTGAAGGTTCCATGTTTACCGTCATATGCATACCATCTCCGGGATGGCTTAAATCTATGTACTATTGGCATTTTAAATATTGAGTTCTGCTCAACCCGGGGTTAGAGGGCATGAACGGTAGCAAGACATTTTCACAACTGTTCATGAACAGACTCAATCAAACCAAGATTGCAATTTTTTTTGTATTTATCGTGTTCGACGATTTCCAAATGTCTCCTTTCAATTTTTTTTATTTATCACATTAGCGTTGCCTGTGCAGTGTGGCGGCGATAAAATGTCTCCCCGTGCTTGAAAATCATAACTGTTATTCATTCCGATCTTTGGAGATCGCTGAGCCCGGTATTTACATATATCGATGGTACATTCTTAAATACTTTTGGTTTCTTACTAGAATGTCGAATAAGTGGTTCCACTACTCCAGCCTTTAAATGTTCTGAGTGTTGTTTAATCACCCTTCGGATATGTTGCCTGCTTTTTAATTTAGTCTTTTGAATGTTACCTGAGATACGCAGGCTTCATAACCTCTGTTTCCAGCTAAATTCCATTTTATTTATTTCACCCGTTGTTTTCTCGTTTGGGGCGGCACTTTTCACTACTGTTCATGAACAGTCTCAATCAAACCGAGACTGCAATATTTTTGTATTTATCGTGTTCGACGATTCCAAATGTCTCCTTTAATACTGTTTTATCAAACATAGGATGATAATCATCCTAGTTACATTTTCTACATAGCCGTAAAATGATGGCGCTGACCACATTTGACTATTCAAGTATGTGATGATTACATGGCATTATTTGAATATTACTTCTCATACGATTTGTAACTTTGAAAAGCAAAATAAGTACAGATTTGTTTTGAACAACTGTGTAATGAAATAATACTTCTATTTTATCAAGTCATCGTTTTAACACTTTGAATCAATTCAGTATGGACTCTTAACAACGACGACGTATCTTCTGTTTTACCAGCATTGTACTCGAAAATACAAAAATCAAAACATTAGATTTTTAAATACTTTGATGTATAACTGGATTGTAAGGGATAAAACAATTTCATTGACATTTTATTGAAATAATATAGTTTACAAAAGAACAAGACAAGTTTTAATTGGGAGAAGACCTTTACATACCAACAGGAAATATTAGAAGACTGAAAGAAGAGGAAATAGAACAAAACAGAGAAGTTTCATTTTATGGCGTGATAGTAGTTATGACTTAAGTTTGTTGTCTTATGCACTCTTGACATGGGTGTGGTTGCGATTGGTGATGATTTTTTACAGAAAGTATATATATTTGAACTGTATTTGTGAGCAAGATGAAGGTGGAGGTGTTGGAGGAAGATACAGAGGAAATATAAGATGCCTGGCACCGGTTTCACCAACAATTCCTTAAGTTTTGCTTAAATGCTTAAACAAATAATTAAATAATTCACTAAGTCACATTTTGCTAATTGTTTTTCAGATGTATTGATCAGATATTCTACCTGAAGTTACTATATTATAACTGAACCGTGATGTTTGTTTTATTTCATTAGCACATATTTACATGGTAGAGACTGACTTAACACTGGTAAAATAATGGTATAAATCATTGCCATAGGCTAATGTACAAAACACAGGCCCGTGAAATTCTTAGATCCACATCAGACCGCCATTCAGACCTACATAATCACATACATGGCTGAATGGAGCGATGGTGTCTGAAGCTAATTGGAGAGTTCCACGGTCTGAGATACAACACCAGGAATATCAGTGCTTATTCTGCATTTTAATTTCTGATGTTTTAATATTTCTGTGACTAATGCAGTTTGTGTTGTCTCACTACATTCTCTCTAACAACAAGTATTGTGCAGAGGTTTGTCCTTTTACAATCATTTATCAGATCTGAATTAGAGCAATGGAAAAGGAGAACAAAAGATTGAACACGTCTCTAAAAATCTGTTGAAAGTTTTAATATCTCTCTCTCTCTCCCACCCACACCCATCTCTCTCTCTTTCTCTCTGTCGTTTAAGAAAACGAGATAAACTGCTTATAGATGTATTAAACCTCTTTTCTGACATGTCCCCAACCTCATAACAGTATGAAAAATAAAGAAAATGTATGAAATCTTTCTTAAAAATATGTTCAATTTTGTAATTTCATTAGGAAATTCGTGAGGCTTATACCAAACGAAAGTTACCTTATATCATAAAATGTTTTATGATACTGCGAAGTCGGGGGGTATTTATGTTTATCGGACATTCACTCTACACTTGTCAGCTACTATGTCTACATGTGTACCTGTTTACTCCACCCATTACTAAACATATCTACTAAACATATCTTGACAAACAATTTTACAATATTAGAAACGGCTATCATTTATAAAGGTTATTATGTTTTATATAATATATCAAAGTCAAAAACATTTGAAATGGTGCTAAAAAAAATACAAATAACCAAAAACGATCAGGCAATTCAACTTCAGTTTTAAAAGTTCTACTGCATGAAATAAGGGGTTTAATGACAACTTAAATCTGAATTAAACTACACTTAAATTCCTAGTATTATGAGGTATCAGCAAGTTTAATTTCCCCTTAAATTTCAGATTTAATTCATCTTTAAATGTCATTTAATTTTACACAAAATACCTATATTTTGTTATAGTTTCAGTTTGATTTAAACTCCAATTTTACCTGAAATTTAATCAAATTTTGTTGAGGTTAAATGTGGTATAGGAAAGACTGGTGTCATCGTAAATTTCACTTAAACTCCTTTTTACATGAAATTTAATGAAACGTTATTGCGGTTAAATGTGATGTAGGAAACACCGTTCTCCCCTAAAATTTTACTTAAACTCTACTTTTACATTTTGAGAATCGACTTCAGTAATAAGTCTTCGCTTTCTTTAAAACATTGCTAACATCATCTTGGCTGCTGTTGATCAGCTGGTATGTTTCGTCCCTCAGTAGCTAAGAAAATGTATACTAAACAAAAGTATTGCTTTCATTTTTGCATCGGTTGACTTCAGTAGAATGCCCTTTGAGAAGACATATACATGTACATAATAATTTGGATTTATTTATTTAATTTTCAACGTTTCTACTTTAAAAACAGGTGCTGGAACCTGCGATACTTAATGTAATTTTTGTGTCACCTTAGTTAGTGCATGGAATCATAGAAACACTTCAGAGATTACCAACATAGTACTCCAGGGAAATATGTAGGTATTGTTGTATGCGTCCTAACAAAATAGATGTGTAATAATATATTAATAACAATGCATTAATTAGCTGTAACTCTCATCGAACTATATATAAATGTTAAAACCTAAACATAATCTATATTACATCCTTATATTCAACGTTTGTATGATATTTAATAAACTACCTACAGACCATGTAAACCGGTAGTACATTAATGGTTTTCTCTGAAGTGTTCGCTTTATAGCTCTACATTTCGCTGCTTAATTAGAATGCTTGTAATTTCTCCTTTTTGGTTTATAATCACCAACTGTTCAGTGCAGCATTGATTTTTGATATATATCTGTGCATTATCTTTTATTGTATCCCCCAGACTGCTGTATAACTTCTTTTAATAATGCCATGCTGCAGTTCGCATTGAAATATTAATCATGAAACAACTTATTCTTAACCCTTGTAGTTTTATGCTTTGTCTAGTTGAAATATTAGCCTGAAACAGCTCAGTTTAATATGATAACTGTCATGCAAATACTGATTGTTCAAACCTTATGTTATTTTACCATTATTGTTTAAAAGCATTGTAGTTTAAGGTTTTGTGATGAGTTGCTGTCGTTTATATTATGTAAATAGGAACACGTTCAGATGTACTCAAAATGTCATGTTAAGCATAAGTGTGTGCATTTTATAGCTGATACCTCTATATGGACAAATATCACTAGGATTTAAGGGTAGAGTCTAATACAATACAATAATAGATGAGTAAATAATAAATTGGATTATATTTTATAGTGAGTTATAATGATTATAGTTTATATTGGTAATAATACTCATATATTGCGGAGTCTTTTCAAATAAAGAGGGGGAGGAGTGTTGTACCGGTCACTTGTAGTCAACCCTCTTAACCGGGCCTCCGGAATACAACTGACATTTCTGGGTCAATGCGACCAACCAATCAACGCCGAGCGTGACGTAAACGCGGAAAAAACACTGGCCATCTCCAGAAAGCGTTCTCTTGAAATCTACCCTTCCTACTGACAACACCTCGTCTGGAACTTGGGACAAGAGCACAGGAGCACTACTGCTACAGGTAAGTAGTCCGCTATTTACCTTATAGACAATAGATAGACCCATAGGGCCTATTTAACAATCCAATATTAAATGTCGATTTCATTACGTGGTCAGAGTATTACCTTTCATACCCCATCAAACCCCTTCTCCAAAAAGCGAAATCGGGGTTGGCTGGGGTATACACTAAACCTTAATTTCAGCTTTAAAAGTTTGCATATTGTAAAATTAGTACATTTAATAGCTAAATTTAAACAGGTTATCGCATCGTTTTCAGTAAAAAATGTTTTCAAACGTGTTTTATTTTCGAAATAGCCATTATAATATTCTGCTTATATAAGCTTTCCCATCGCTTAAAGGAGTTAAGAGGGGACCACGTAATGTATGACAGAAATTACCCAAGTATTACTACATTGTTAGATAAGAAACACTCAGAATCATTAACTATACAGCTTTTATAGACCTTGCTATTTGAATAATTGAACTAAATCTAAATTTCACTACGCACCATCTCAAATCCCCACATGTTTTTCACACAGGTCAGTATGACACTGAGTGTAAATTAATGAATTCATTTTCGATTAATGTATATTTGTATCTCAAAGCTAAGCCTGGTTCAAAATATATAATTATAATAACATTTTCGAAACGTTTAATTTGACGAAGATAAAAGTCAGTTGAGAAATAATGAAAAAAGTCACAGCATACTGCCCTCCACACACCCCTAAGCCCTGGACAGGCGTCTGAGTCTGAAATAATAAAATAGTTTGATATGATTATCTTTCAAAGCCGAGTATTTATACCAAGTATTTGAAAACATACGCAAACATGTAAATGAAAACGCAAGAGTAGATTATATGGGTGTTACATTCCATTGCTAAAGCAATCTATAATAATAAGCGCACATTCCGAAATTGAAGCATATTAATCTTATCGTACATATTCAAGTTTATCCTGACACAATATATAACGTATGTGCTCAAATATTGGCATTTTAGGGCAAAATGTTGGAAAAAATGACAACAATCACTGATTTCTGTAATCCATTGGGTTATTGGGTTAGAATATAGAAACAAATTTAATACAATTGAATAAGGACACATTACAATAGTTTTGGATAGACAAATGTCACATAATTAAGTAGAAAAAAGTCGCGAACCGTATGATGCTTGAAAATGCCTTAATTTTTAGGCGAAAAATGTGTATTTTTGTCAAAAATCGACGGAATCAGGAATTATTTTTTAATATAGTTTTAACATAAACTTATCAAATTGAAGTAATGTAATGTTGCACAGCATACATATTCAAGTGTTTTCTTGCATCATATGTAACATATCTGCTGAAATATGTTGGAAAAAAGGACCAAAATCACTTATTTCTGCAATCTATTGCGGGTATTTGGAAACAATCTAGAAATATATATAATTCCGGTACAATAGAAAAAAGACTGTAAGCTAGTAGGAGTAACCCTCACCCCAGGTGGAATTTTGTACACCCTATTTTTCTGAAAGTTCATTATGTGTAAAGCATTTTGGAACATGTACGTGTACCAACTGGCGACTTGGACTTTATCACGTTACCGGCATTTCGAACATGGTACATAGAGCTACATACAGTACACGTTATAAATAGAGAAATAGTGTTGAGAGACCCTCTGCGTCGGCCACTGGGCCCACAGAATTTGCGACACAACGGGACCGGTGAATAGCCGTCGGGAAAGATCCCCAGTACATGTGGCACTCGGTTGAACAACCTTCGGCTGACGGCCGCTGGTTCGATACAGATTGAGTGACACAACGGGACTAGTGTTGAGAGACCCTCTGCGTCGGCCACTGGGCCGACCCACAGAATTTACGACACAACGGGACCGGTGAATATCCGTCGGGAAAGGTTGAACAGCCTTCGGTCGACGGCCGCTGGGCCGACACAGATTGAGTGACACAACGGGTCTAGTTGGCAGCCGTCGGCGAAGGTCGCGGCAAAGCGTGGCATTCAATTTCTAGGCTGTATTAGGGGGAGGCTTCCCGAGTTCGGGTCTCGAACCTAGTAACTCACCTAGAGCTTTATACAGTACAGTTATATATGTATAGAGGGAAATAGTGTTGAGCGACCCTTGGCCGATGTCCGCTGGACCGATCCACATATTTTGTGACACAACGGGACCGGTGGCCTGCCGTCGGCAAAGGTCCCCGCTATACGTGGTACACGGTCCCTAGGCCTTATCAGGGTGAGGGCTACCCGAGTTCGAGTCTTGAACATGGCACATAGAGCTATATACAGTTAAATAGAGGGAAATAGCGTTTAACGACCTTCGGCCGATATCCGCTCGGGACCAGTGGTCAGCCGTTGACAACGGTCCTCGCTACGCGTGGCATTCTGTCCCTAGGTCGTATCAGGGGGAAGGCTACCTGAGTTCGGGTCTCGAACATGCCACATAGAGCTATATAGTAAATAGTTTTGAGCGACCCGCAGCCGACGGCCGCAGGGCCTACCCACAGGTATTGTGACCCAACGGGAACGGTGGTCAGCCGTCGGAAACGGTGCTCGCTACGCGTGGCACTCAATTCCTAGGTCGTATCAGGGGAAGGGCTTCCCGAGTTCGGGTCTCGAACATGGCACCTAGAGCTATATATAGTATATATATATAGAGAGAAATAGCCTTATGCGACCCAAAGCCGACGGCCACTGGGCCGACCCACATGTTTTGTGACTCAACGGAAACGGTGGCCAGCCTCGGCAAAGGTCCCAGTTACGCCTGGCACTCGGTTGCTAGACAGTATCAGGGGAGGGCTACCTGAGATCGGGAGGAGGGGGGTATCTACAGCCAGCTCAACAACTAGTACATGATGTGTTGTATTGTTCGGGAGGTTCTGTCATGTAATTTTTTAACAAATGCTCATAAGGTTTCAGCTAGAGCAGGCTTGTTTGCTTATAAAAGCAAATAAAATGTCAGCGTGCCATGCACTCCTTGGAAACATATGATGGGTCAATGGCAATATCACCAGGTGAGAATAGGAATGTTCCATAGAAGAAAGACGGCACTTTTTCTCTCATCTGGCGATATGTCGTTGTAACATGTATGTTTAAATTACCTTTTGAAGAAAAAAATCCAGATTTCGTTTATGTTTTATTAAAAACACATCTTCCTCTAACAATATAAAGCAGCACTTACCACCTTCTTATGGGTTTTCTGGTATATTATTGCACATTGGACTGCAGAAATGTTATAATATATTTTTTCCGTTATTTCTATTCACTTTTAATTTTTTCCCAATACCTTAATGCATTACAGAAATCGGCGATTTTAGTAATTTTTTCAACATTTTGCCCTAAAATATAAATACTTGAGCATATATGTTATATCTGATACAATAAATGACTTGGATATATATAGTGTGAAACATGTTACTGCTTCAATTTGATAAGTTTATGTTCAAATTATTTTCAAAAGATAATTCCAGATTCCGTCGATTTTTGACGGAAATACACATTTTTCGCCTGAAAATTAAGGCAATATTTTAAGCATCATATGGTTCAGGACTTTTTTCTACTTAATTATTGGACCTTTGTCTATCCAAAATGTTACAATATGTCTTTATTCTATTGTATTAAAAAAAAAATCTAAATTTTAACCCAATACCCCAAATGGATTACAGAAATCAGTGAGTTTTGTAATTTTTTCCAACATTTTGCCCTAAAATGCCAATATTTGAGCATATATGTTATATAGGATGCCAGGAAAAACTTGAATATATATGCTGTACAACATTATATTGCTTCAATTGGATAAGTTTGTAAAGTAATTTTAAAAAATAATTCCAGATTACGGCGATTTTTGACAAAAATACACATTGTTCGCCCCAAAATTAAGGCATTTCCTAACATCATGCGGGTTGGAACTTTTTCTGTTTTATTCACTGGACCTTACCCTGCCCAAATAGGTTACAATATTTCTTTTTTCTATTGTATTAGATATATTTCTAATTTTGAGTTAAATAACCCCAATGTATTACAGTAATTTTATTCAATTTTTTTAATTGTTTACCCAAAATCTCAATATTTAAGTATCGGATCCATAAATTATATATTGGGACATGTAGAGATGCGTTCCGAGAAAGATTCCATCAATTCAAATTGGTTCTACTCTATTCCATTCTTTTTCTAAAAATTATTTCCAGATTTTGGCGATTTTCGTCTAAAAACGCAACGTTTTCCCCCAAAACGCACTAAACCCCAACGCTCAGATGTCACACATGTCTCATTTTGAAGCTTAATGTATGTTCTTTCAGAAAGTCATACCCTAGAAAATTCCCCCTGGGGAGGTGGGTTGGGGGGGAGGGGTCTACAGCCAGCTCAAGAACTATTATCTACGGGGAATTATGACAGTGTGCATTATTATACACGAATACGTTTTTCTTATTACTTAATACTGGCTGAAAGTTGTAGATTCAGATAACGCGTATAATTTACATTTACATGATGCGATACTTATAGATTGAATGGCAATGTTTTCATATATGCCTCCATATCCGCCCGAGACTCTATATCCGCCAGAGAGCGTAAGCTCGAAGGCGGCTCAGACGGGGAGATATGAAAAGTTGCTATATCATAAATTTGGTATCAAATATTGTTTAACGATTTTAAGGAATTTATTTGTTTCCCATAATTCGGCATACACATGATTCTTTATTCAATGTTTATATTCTTACAGATGACGGGTTACTATACAGTACTGGTTCTACCAGGAGAAAATGGGTTGGTCTGCCTCTACTACAAAGAAATCGACTGTCATACATAGCCTAACATGTCTTAAAGTGATGTAGAACACCATTCAAACAACAAACAAACACAAATGAACAACTCCCCAAAAAGAGCAGCGATACTCTTATCGGGGCCTCTCCATATTTTTTAAAAATAGAACAACGTTCTGTAAACTGTTTAATATACCGTGATGTTTTTAAACATAACGGGTTATCTATGAATGCAAAACGTGTCAATATTAAATATATTTCGCAGAATCTGGTTTTTATCAATACGCAGAACCATCTGTCTTCCTTACGACATTGACAACCTTGCTAAGATACAATTCAATTCTACCGGCGAACAACACCGTTCACCAACATTGCAATCGTTGAGTAATTTTAAGTAATTTTAAGTCACTCATTGCACAGTTTTTTTCAGTTTTGGTGTTTGCTTTTTTTGCGAATTAATTACTGTGTATCAGCTAGGACACACTGTTGCTTTTATTTTTTTACTTAATGAGAAAATCTAGCTCTAAACTAAAATTCGTTGAAGTGAATGACTCGTCACTCACATTTTGTTTTGTCGAAAGTGCGTCGATAGCAACACTGTTGTAACCACGAGCGCGTGATGGATTTTCGGGAGACGGCCAATAGGGGAGCAGGATATTGATTTTAACTAAACATAGTATGAACAATATAAAATTATCCTTCTCTCGGAACAAAATATAGGAATACATTTGTTTCGTAGAATCACAGCCATATCCGTTTTTTGTCAAAAGTATCCGTATCTGAAGAAAGTAATACCAAATAAACCGCCAAACTGGACGTCAGTTTGTCAATACTGCTAATATCGTTCAGGGTTTTACGAGGTTACGTTATTTCAGGATGCAGGGATGTAAACGTATTCTTATCGGTTTTGAAGCAACGCCTTAGAGATAATTCTGTACACAACTAGGGTGAAAGAATATAATAATCTAGCCACACTTTAGGCATGTTTTCCGAATTTAAATTGCAATCATATGTATTAAATTGTAACAGTTAGCACTTACATAATGTAACACTAAACGAAATCGAACATCGACAGATTACAGGAAATGATAAAAATGAAATATTTTAGAGGAAAAATACCATTTTCATTACGTGGTGCCGCCTTAATTCTATTAAACGATTGGAAAGCTTATATTAGTAGGATCTTATAGCGGATATTTCGACAAAAGAACACGTTTACAAACATATTTTACTGAAAAATGCGATAACCTGTTTAACATTGCCTATTAAATGTTTTAATTTTACAATATGCAAATTTTTAAGACAAAATTAAGGTGTTGCTTCATATCCAAGTCAACCCCGTTTTCGCTTATTGGAGAAGGGTTTGGATGGTATATGAAAGTTAATACTCGGACCACTTAATGTTTAATGTCCTATATTTAATGACCTTAGAATATGGTATTAAAAACATATTTTATAGAGGCAATAGCATGATCAAACTGAATCATCTACTAACATCAGAAAACACAAACAAATCTAACATTTGTCTATGTACACATACAAAGCTTTTAATTTACGACATATTCTGTCTAACAACGGTTAAGAGATAATCAACTATCCTACCATCCTCATTTGTTAATCTTGTTGTTTCTTTTAGGCTTCAATCAGTAGTGTTTTTTTACTGGTCCTTTGGAATCAACGAGCCCAGGAAAGGTGGAATTGAAGTAAAAAACTGCTTTAGAATACCACTTAAACCGGTAATAGGGGGCAAGAAGGGTGATTCTTGTCATATTACCTCTCATGAACAGAATCAATAAAACGGAGTCTGTTACAGTATTCTCTTGATTGGGTTTGTTGTTTCCAAAGAATCACTCTTATCAGTATTTTATGCACTTTGTGACACCTTCAAATAGTATTAAGATAATATATCTAGATATAACTTAATGGCTAGTTCCGTATTGACATGGTCGTGAAAGGTTCATACCGCATGAAATTAAATTTGAATATTGAGTATTGCTCGTCACGGTATTATAATATTTTGATATATACTGAACAAAAACAATTAGCACGACTATTTAGGGACATAGATTAAACATATGAACATTGAATAATTGTTGGAAGTTATTAGAAATGCTAGGTAACGCTGTGATTTTAAAAATATATGTTATTTTATTATTTCTAAGCGAAGTATTAGAATTACCTTCCACATATTAAAAATAACTTATTTCGTTATACAAACGTAATGCTTTAAGGACATTTAATGTTTGGCATTGACAATAATTGCCCATTGTCTCATTTTAAAGAAAACGCTGAAATGTGTTTACAAACGATTCTTATTTTAAACCAAACACATTCCAAATTTCCTATTACCTCCCTTTTCATTGAAATGAGAACGATTTTAGATTACTTATAATGTTTCCATCATATATGCTATGTTTTTAATCACCGACTGTGTTTACAAATGACTTTGTAGCATTATTATTGGTCATATCTATGTCACATTATCATTGACCCCACGTCATTGTATCTCGTCTATGGAAATGACACGCTTTTTATGTCCTAAATTTCGTTTGCTCAGTATATATATCACATGGATTACTTTATGACGCTGTCACGTCATTGTGTCTATGTTGAGTATTAATTCAAGTATCTGTTACAACCGAGCGGCCAGTGACGTAAATTTCTGTCAGGACTCACTTGTTCTGTATTGGACTTGGAATAACAACAACTCTCTACTGTATTCCCTCCTTTATATACTAGTATAATATTGTGGCAAGTACTTTCAGAACCAAACTAATATCTTCCAAAGCCTTTTATATTGAAAGAGGACTCTCAGTTAAAATCCGGCCAATAGTCGCTTATTTCGCAAGTTACCCGTGACGCACCTCTAATACTCAACTATAACGGCGTCACCCGGCGCGAAATGTGAAAATCTGAAAATTTCCAAACGGGTCAAAATGCGACTGCTCCCACGGATTCTGAATGCTGAAAGTCCTCGAATCTAAAAAATCGGCTGCTTTTATACTAAACTCAGATCCAACCAAATTTGGTTGGGCGATCCAACAGAATCTTGTTGGAAAATCAACAACTCTACAGAATATCGTAGGGCAGTTGGGAATCCACAGATTCATGTCGGGACGTCGGTCAGCTCAACCATAATATGTTGGGAGAGTTTACATTTGACTTATATAATAAATAATTTAACGATTAAACTCGTACCGATATTCAATAATAATTGTATAAATAAGTACACTTACACAGAATGAATGATGAAATAAAACAATGAAATATCTCCGTGTGGCCTTAAACTGTGAAGAAGTCAAGCGTTACAAGACTAAAAATAGATTTGTATACACTAAAGAGCTCTCCTTAGTGGAGGTATAGCGCTGGAATTGAAAGTCATTTGCTCAGTAAATTTACATCAAATATACATCTTTGCACAATGAACTATGACAAATCATGACAATTTATGATACAAATAGTGTTTATGGATGGAGGTTATCCTACGCTTGGAGTGATAAAATGAAGAATGTACGAAAACTCATGAAGTTAAACTGGTAAGATTACTTTCCCCCACCCACTTGCTTACAATACAGCTTTGTTGTAGTAAAAACGTATTCAAAACAACAATTTACAGTAAACTGACATTCATAAATATGATAAGTTATTAACTTTATATAATCTAAAACACATCTTCTTAGACCGTATGATTAAAATATCAAGTTATCTGAAGTTATTCCAAAGTATGATCAAAGGGACTTTGACAGAGAGGCCTAATAATTACATATCAATCAAAGGCTCATGCGTTTTATCAGCATTATTACATGTAATATTATGAAACATATAAGGTCTGAGGAAGGATTTCCTATATCCGTCCTATACCGATTCATGAGGATAATACATATGTCTTGCTTCGAAGGCATTGTCCGACTAAGTACAAGAGGTGTGCAACTTATAACATAACACTATTGTTTAAGATTTTGTTTTTCAGCGGAAGCGATTATCATAAGAAAATGCGTGACTTAATTATGTGAAACTCATTTAGAACGTATACATTTAAAAATACTTTCGCGCGGTTCGCTTTAAATTACATTTTGAATTAGTTGCATTCAATTTTACAATTTTTTAAACTTATATGTTTATTTTGCCGTAGAGTTTTACCTTAAAGCAAATAATTCCACTAAATTCTTATTAATCACAATTGTTTAAACTGTGTTTCCAATTTAAATATGATCGTAGGTTTCATTTTTAGACAAAACTAGTAATGTTGAATTTACAGTTGGAATGTTATCGCACTATTAAGAAATTGACAGATAATAGAACAGTTAGCTCGTATTTTACCGACGATTTTATAAATTAACCATAATTAGCAATTTATTCATAATTTGTAAGGCAAAAAGATAAATAATTATTGTTGCTGTATTGTCATATCATCTTATCACATACCATATAAGATATAAGATAAGACACAGGAGGAAATCAAATCAATGTCTGCAGCTTATGTTTCGAACTAGAAGTTTTCATAAATTTAATCATTTTCAAAGTCGAATTTAGTGTTAATGTATCGCTGAAATCGAGAAAACGGAAAATATATGGATATACTTTATCCTATCCTCATATGCTTTTACGTTGACGTTGGCGTGTTTGTTTATGTTTTTTTTTGTTTGGTTGTTTGTTTGTTTGTTTTTGTTATGTTTTTTTACGTTAATATATAGAGACAGAACTTATAATGATGGTCCTTGTCGCAGAAGAGTCAGTAAATTACTTTTATATTTGTAAAGAAGATCAGGGTTACGATAATAAAAGTTTGCAAAGGTTTTACGAAGTTCATGGTAACGGTAGCCCTGATGGAGTAGCTTTTAAGTTATACAACGATTACTAATATTAAAGTCCTCCACTCGAGTACAAGCTCTAGAAAAACGCATAAGTTGAGACACATAGACTCCATCAGAAGTTGCTGGGGGAACATCCCATCTAAATGGGCATAATTAACAGAATCAAAATTAAAATCATCTCTTGTCATAGATTTTGCTAATTTGTTCACCATTTTCAATAGAGAGATGTAAATCGAGAAAAGAAGCGTTAATATCAGAAATATTAGTTTTGTTAAGTTGAAGTTCTTTAGGATATATATTATTAACCATAGTAGAAAGAAAGTGTTATCAATGTTCAATATGTCATCCAGATATCGAGAGGCGTCATTAAAGGTTTCAATACCATCTACCTAAGTATCTGTGTAAGACTCAACATGAAATCTCTTTCATAGCAATATAAAAACAAATCTGCGACAAGGGGTGCCCAGTTCGTACCCATAGAGATACCAACAATTTGTCTAAAAACATGATAAACCGTAGTTCCAAACCTGACGAAAATATTATTGTAATTATTGAAAGTTTATACTCGGACCAAGTATTTTAAACCATTTTCTAACGTTGTCTGAAGTATCTTGCGTACGCCGTTTTGAGCACCTAATATCTTAATCCAATTGAATTATATTGGATGTCATAGTCGCACCAACAACTGAGGTCACATGGCGACATTCCTTCTTCCATTGGTGGAGGAGGACCGATGTGCCCCTTTGGTCAGTTGTTGTGCACGGGCGGGCACTTTGGTAGAACCACCGACGTTTCGCAAGCCAGCAGGATAGATTCCTCATATAAAGATTCATAGGCTCCTGAGGGATCGAATCTACAGCGGTGAGGGGCATGTCTCAAATCAAAGACTCTAACCACATCTTAAACTAAAGAAATACGAAAGAAATAAAGTAAAATAAGTCTCATAGCATTCGTCTTGTGGGACAGATGTCCCTAGTGATTATTTTTCAGTCTAAATTATCACTTTTATCCATCAGAAATCTCGGTATTTGCTTATAAACAATGTAATATATACTTATTTTAGTTTAAACAATGCTTGCGAATATATGGCAACAATTTCCATTCTTATTGCATATCCTAATGTTGTTTTAACTCATATGGCCATGTTATTATTATTTGAAATATACATGTACATTTACTTTTGATGCCATCTAATACATAACTCAATTTTGGAAGAGTGATATACTAAATTTCCATATTTGTCTCATATACTAGTTGCACTTGATATTTGTATTGAGGGTATAGTAAAACATCATGTTTTTCATTAAGCCGGAATATTGTTCAGTCACCAATTTAAGGATGATTAGTTAATATAAATAATGGGTAACATCTTATCATTTATACTCGTAAATGTCTACCTATGGGAGGAAGTATTGTGAGTAAACTCAATAATATGTGTACTGTATATGAGTCCACGATTCAAATTACGTTTCACGTTTATTGCTTGCAACTGCACATTGTTACGAGTAAAATGTAATAAGAAAGGAAGCAAAACCAGCCACACAAAAATATAATTAACAAAATGATTTACATAAAATTGTAACTTTCATAATACACAAATCCAGTTTTTCATTAATTATCCAATTTTTGGAATGAAGTCCAAGTATAATTATCCAATGTTCCTTTAAGTCTTTTTCAGTCTAAATTAATTTCCAATAATTCTGGTTTAGTCCAAATATCCAAGTTCACTGTTATTTTGAATGAGCACAATAATAAGTAAATCCTCTCACTAATATATTTTATAAAAACATCCAAAGCAAAAATTAACTTTATTGGAAAATACTGATTTAACTCTTGAGCTGCTCCCAGATTTCATATACTGGCACAGACTCTTCCTTAAGGAACCCCCACTAAATCCGTCCAATGAAAATAGTCTAAATTTCATCATCAATAAATAATCTGCATACATGTTTACATCTATACTATTTTTAACTTTCTTCAAGGCCAAATCAACAACAAACACGCAACAATGCATGTACACTTTGTGATACATGCAACCATACATGTAAACTTTATATACAGGTAACAACATATATACATATGAAGAGGCTTAGGTTTGTAAATTTAACCTAGTCCAATTGTTCGGTAGTGCGCCTTTAAAGTTTTCTGGAACCCAGTCCAAATTCACTGGAACTATTTTTGTCTTATCGTTAAAATTAGTTTCATTTTTAGTGAATGTTGATGTATTGAAACTGACAACGATCCTTGTATACAGGCGTTTCAGTTCAGTCGTGTTGGTTTGATACTGTAAGCTGTTTAGACCGTCTGTTGCGAAACGAGATTCGGCATGCTCCAGCAAAGACCATCTGAAATAGAATGAAAATATGTTTCCTGACATAATATTTCTATTAATATATTGTTTTGTATATAACAGTATAACATATAAAATGTTTGTTTGTGATTTATTTTAATTTTAATCTAAAGTTCCTGTGTATGTGAACTCAAGTGTATCGATTAGGTTTAGACACAAATATTTATGATCAACAATTTCCGTAATCTACAACTAACGATAGTGTCGAGCCAATAAGAAAAGCATCGCCGATTTTCTAAATCGGTTAAAGCTCCACATTCTTCTACCAGGGAAACTATTTGATAAATGTGTTTCTAGCCGGTCGTAGCAGCAGACTGACATGAATTTACAGGACAAAGCCTCATACAATATGCGACTGCGTTGCATCACTGTATCAGACAGATGGATAATGTATACCAGCATAGTATAGATATTAAATGGTATTGAATGAACAAAACCTAATGAAGGAATTGAAAGAAAACAAAAATAATTAAAAACATATACTATGTATGGTCGACTACTGATTTTTAATATATTAAAAAACAAAAAACAAAAGACAACAATACTGAAACTTCATTCTTCATAATGACTGCAGCACACTCCATAACAAAATACATAGTTTTGAGATATTCATTGCAAGATCATACTAAATATTACCATGAATCTCAAAACACACTTTGTCTGAATGTGAGCATAATACATATTTTATAGTTATATGCTAACATACAGAATTTTGTTGATTTTAAATATATAAGTATTGGTTAATGCATTATGCCTTGTCGAGTTGTTATGTAGATAAATACTGTACTTCTTGGGCTTATTAACTTATTAACATTACCCACCACATTAGCTGTGCGCGCTTTAATTCCATTAAGCGATGGGAAAGCTTATATTAGCAGGATATAATAATGGATATTTCGACGGTAAAACATGTTTAAAAACATTTTTGTTATACAAATGCGATAACCTGTTTAAAATTACCTATTAAATGTTTTAATTTTTCAATATGCAAACCTTTTAAGCCGAAATTAAGGTTTTTATTTCATACCTCAGCCAACCACGTTTTCGCTTCATGTAGAAGTGGTTGGATGGGTATGAAAGTGAATACTCGGACCACGTAATGAATAATGACCACATACTTTAATAATTGCCCATTAATCTGCAACAATGGAGCATGCTTCCCTGTCACTTTCATTTGGGGTTTTAAGAAATATAAAAAGATCGGACAGTGAAAGTAGCATTCAAGGAGGACAGTCAACCACAAAACACAGAAACAAACACGCAAACAGACAAACAAGAAGGCAAAAGTAATAATAAATGCAAACGACATCACAAACACAAAAGGGTTAACAATAGGGCTACCGTCTTGGAACGGTCAGTGGCAAAGTAGTACACTTCTTCCATTAACGGAGGCATTTGCGATTGTTATTGATCGAGCGCATCATCATGTACCCTTAAATATATAGAATACATTTTTTAAACAACGGGATAAGAATAATTAGATAAACTCTAAACATCATCGTTCTCTTAAAAATTAAATGAGCTCAGTATTTCAGACCGAGCTAGAGATAGGATATATACCATGTTGAATTTGCATTGTTGAATCCAATGAACTCACACTTTGGTGTTGGTGACTTTTTTAATCAACAAAATTTCAGGTCAAATTTAAAAAAAAAAATGCTCCACAGTTATGATTTTCGATATGTACCAGGAATTGCTCGAACTTATGTCAATGACTTCGGAAGTAGGTTATTGACATCAGAATAAGATACATGTTCTTCTTGTTACCAATTTTTTACTTTGGTTCGGATATAACATTAAGCTGTACATGAGTTTATCTCTATTTTTGAACAAAATAGATACAACATAAGGCCACCACTCAAGTCAATGTCAAAAATGGCAGGGATCGTCACATTTTTTAAGTTGATGTGATGGACATTTTTCCTTGATTTGATATAAAAAGTCACGGTCATCAAAAGGTAAAATTAATTCTTGAAAATGGTAACACAATGGCATTATTATATATATGGACTGTTTTTTTCCTCGATTATATCAGTTGATACTAAGAAAGGTTACCTTGACCTCGTAACAGGCTCATTTCAAAGATGACTGTATTTTAAAATTATGCCATAAATTGTCCAAAGTTATATTTCTTGTTATATCTAACATATTTTTAGGCATAAACAGGCAACAAATCAAACGTGTTTTCACGAATTTTAAAATTAGATTTATGAATCAAAAGTCTGTGTTTGTTGCTTCCAAGGGATCACCTTTTCAATAGTTATGGACATTCACACTAGCTTTTGGTTGTGCTGTGGGCTGCCTTAAAATGTCACCCGACTACAAATCAGTAGTGTTATTATTTACTGGTCCATTGGGATCATCAAGCCCATTCTGTGTTGCTTGGAAGTGGAATATCGCTTAAGCCGGTGGTAGGAGGCGTGAGAGGTGTTGCATCTTATAATTACCTCTCATGAACAGATTCAATAAAACCGAGTCTGCTACTTTTCTTTCTTGTTTGTGTTTGTTGCTTCCAAGGGATCACCTTTTCAGTATTTATTTACAACCTTGGTAAGATATTTGGGCATGATAACGTTCCCCATGCTTGCAGAATTAGAACTGTTATTCATTCCAATCTTATGATGTTTGACCCATTTAAAGTTCGACACTATGCTGTCCTCGCTGATAATTAAATCCTAAGGAGATGGTAATAGTTGATGTTAGTATTATATCCTGTCTTGTCTAGCCCATTAATGGTTTATTCCTTAGTTGGTCTGGCTTCTGCCAAGTCATTGATTACTTGCGATCTGTCTTTATAACATTTTATATATTACTATATGCATGATCAGTTTTGTATTGTACTCATATTGCCTATTAATGCTGACTAATTTGTTAGCGGATATTTTTATTTACAATGTCCCGTTGTGATTACAATATGGGAAAAGTGAGGTTTGATGCATCCTAGAACGTGGTTCAAAACCACAGCGGTCTTTATTGGCACCGACAATTTCAAAGCGGTGGCCCGATTGTCAGCCCATCAGCTGTGATGTCAAATACAATGCCCTTTATTTATATCAATGTATCATTGTAAGCGTGGTTTGTATCTATGTGTGTGTTTGGTTAACTATGATCCTTGAATGCCTGTTCGAATTTTATATATATACTGAGCAAAAATAGAAGGTACCCCTTTTTCTTTCCTTTATTATATAGACAGCAAATCAGGAAATAATAAGTGATGTATATAGAATAATTAGATCGACAACCACCAAACAAAAGATTTGTTTTGAAAAGTTCAGTACACAAGGGAGTTATTCCCTTTTTCATAAACCATGTAAGTTTAGTACAAACACATAAAATCTACTAACATTACCTCAATTTGTTCAAGACAATATTCTCTATACGTTGCTTTCGAAAATAAATCACAGAAAAAACATAACACCGATTGTGTGTGACACTATGTCACAAGGGCATTACTAAATAACAAGTCCGTACTCTTAAATACACGCTTTCATAAGCTACCCCATGTTAACGTTTGATCATATAGTGGTACTTAATTCTATGAGATAATTGCATCTTTAAATCTCATCTCATGTGTTATTTACAACAAGTCTAGTTTCAGTTTTTTATCTAGTCGGTATATGTATACCTCACTGACGTCACCGGTTTATAATAACCAGTGTATATAACTGTGTATATTAGTGTACAATGTTCACAATTACATAAATGTATATATATAGCGCTAGTCTTTAGTATTACACGTGTGTCCACAGTTCTATACGCGTATGTAGCTACATCTATATATCCGGATTTAAACACAGATACCGTGTCTTGATCTAAATTCGGGTAGACCAGACGGTATATTCCGCCCATTGGCTTATCACGTGATGAAAGGTATTCTGGCTGATCGGACGTCTTAGCCGACATCGACGCCATTTCTGTTTCCTTTTGTCTTATCACCGTATACCCACGCAGACCTTTGGCAGAAGAGGATACTTATAACCATGATCAGAGCTATTAAAGCAATAATTTATTGTTCCAAATGAAAGTCCCCAATTTTGAAATGTTGAGTTTTCTAATTTCCCTATATGGTGTTTGCATTTCAATGACTGTATTGTTATTTGGAAGTATAACAGGGAGGGTTCACTGTTCAATTTGCTTTATGTTTGCGTGACGTATAAGTACTTAAAACTCAAATAGTATTACTCTCAGTGTTTTTTTCTGAACCATACCGAAATATGATTCTTAACTTAAAATTCAAACAACACATATGTTTTAAGTCTAAACCAACCCACTAATCGCTTTGATGGCTGCTACCGTCTTTCTCATTTTCTTACTTTGTGTCTGTTGTGAGACCTTTTTTCGTAAAAAACGCTTCTTGAGTGAGATAACAGAAAACTCTTTTACGTTTTTATCTGGCTTGAAATGAATCGCACCTATAGACTTTGTATTCATCTGAACTAAGTTTCATGTTATCGGATCCCGATTCCCTCATTATCTTCGCAGCTGATGAAATGGGATGGGTGTTTCCACAATTTCCTTATCATCTGACGAAAGAGGAGTAGCGGTGATGGAAACACGTGTCAAATTAGGAACATTGGTGTCAGAATTAGAGTTTTCATGATCTGAGTAATGTTCTTGTTTACTTTTAGAAGGGATTCTTTTGCGGAATTCCATCAAAGGGATGTCAGATTCAATGTCATAATTATCACGTTCTTGGCGGGTAAAGTTTGACCAATTTAGCTAATGGCTGTTCACCTTCATCATTACTGTCAGATAAATCTGAGGTAGGTCGGAATTATGATAGCTTATCGGTGGAACCAAATAGTTAGCTTTCCTAATTGGTCGATTTAACTTATTTGTAAGTATCTGCCACTCATCAGCATTAGCTAAGCGGAGATGATGAACGTGGACCTTGGTGACAGTGCCATCAAGCTGATAATGTAGGTGACAGGTGTGGTTCGTTTGATAATGGGATAATACGGACGCCATTTGATTCTAATTTGCTCTTTCGATTGTGGTTTTTATAATAGACAGGGTTACCAACTTCAAACGTGACTAGTTTAGTATTTTTGTTTGCATATTTGGCCTGTCGGTGTTTGGCATTTTTAAGATGTTGATGCACCAAGGGAAATGATGTGTGCTTTGTTCGAGTGCGATTTTATGCATATCTTCACCTGTCTATTTTCTGCGTGGTTATAGGATTGTGTCTATCGGCAACACAACATCCCTATTGTATGATAGAAAGAATGGGGAAAAGTTCGGCGACTCACTGACATTAAAGCGAATTGCAGCCAAAGCTTGGTTCAAATCCAATGTATTCAAATTATCCTTC
The DNA here is from genome assembly GCA_037043455.1 of Cyrtodaria siliqua. Lineage (NCBI taxonomy): Eukaryota > Metazoa > Mollusca > Bivalvia > Adapedonta > Hiatellidae > Cyrtodaria > Cyrtodaria siliqua. The sequence goes on from JAWPHD010000522.1 coordinate 341,666, forward strand.
AATTTCTTTGCTATAAAATCAACTAACACGCGGTGGTATCGTTCAATTTTGTTTCTGTATATCTGAGGATGGTAATAGGACGTAGTAATATGATGAATGTTCAAAGTAGCCAGGGTCTTTTTTAACAGTTTAACTCTCCCCCATTGTCAGAGACAATGGCAAAAGACAACCCGTATCTGGGAAATATGTCATCAATTAGCAAATGTGTTATTGTTGCAGCACTTTTATCTGGTACAGGAAATGCCTCGGGAAAGCTCGCAAATAGATCCACAGCTATCTTTGCAAATGCATAGGGAGGAATATCAGTTTCTTGCAATGGAATTTTAATATTTTGCAAGTTTCTTCTGGTTTGACAATTAACAAAACTAGATACATAATTTAGCAGTTCTTTAAACATGTTGTGCCAGTAATATGTTTATTTAATTGTGTCATACGTCTTGTCAACTCCAAGATGACCATTAGAGTCATGATATTGCTCAATAACATCTGGTCTTAAGTGACTTGGTAGATAGAGACGTAAGATAGGATCAGAATCGGCGTTTGAGCTATAGTATAAAATATCCTCGTGAATAAAAGGTTAATTTGTCATTTCGAAGTCCCGCCTTTATTTCTACTAAAACTTTGTCTTTTTCCAGTTAAGTTACCATGTCTATGCCAGTTTCCAGAGTAGGTTTAGTCAAATGATCTTCAAGATTAACATTGCACTTAACATACCTCCTTGGCTCAAACCTGTTCGAATTCAGTGCATTAACTTGATAGGTGTTATCCTTGATGTCAGGGTCATATCCCTCCTCGGGAACAGCATCTAAGGGCATGCGAGATAACAAATATGCTACACTGTTCTGCGCACCCGCAATGAATTCTAACTTGCAGTCAAAGCCCGCGATACTGAGAGCTGACATTTAAATTATCTTATTTTTCTTATTTTGCATAGGGGAATTTAGCAGATATTCCAAGGGATAGTGATCTGAGCTAATTATGCAGGTAGCCCCATGCAAAAATGTGATTTATTATAACTCAACTTGTGGGACAAACAGTGAATGGGTTTTTCATTTTTTATATCAGGAACAGCCTCGGTTTGTTCATCAACTGGCTCTGTCAAGCAAGCTCCTATGCGATTGTTATTTACATCCGTATAAAGGATATAAGGTTTGCCTGGGTCAGGGTAACCTAACATTGGTAATATTGCTAAACTGTTCTTCAAACTTTCAAAGGCCTCCTGACAGTTGGAGCCCAAATTAAATTTAGCGTATTTTCTTGTGAGAGTTATGAATGGTTGTGTTATTTCCGAAAACTTTGGAATAAATCGACGATAATAACTGCTCATACCAATAAAGCTGCATACCTCTTTTACATAGGTAGGCACAGTAATGCTCTAATGACTTCCACTTTCTTTAGATTAGGTTGAATTCCGTCGCTATCAATAACAAAGCCTGAATACTCAGTCTCAGCTTTTAGAAAGTTACATTTAACTTAAATTTAAAAATATGTTGCCTTGAAATATTTTAAATGCGTGCCAAATTTTCTAAATTCTATTTTTCCAAAGTGTAGAACTGAATATAAAGATTTCATCAAGATAAACTGTTGTGAAACGGTCTAACCCAGTAACAACTTGTGACAAGTTCTTGAAATATGGTTGGTGCATTGGTTAACCCAAAAGGCATGACATAAAACTGATATAGACCTCTGTGACAAGCAAAAGATATATTTTTCAATGTCATCTTCGCTCATGGCTATTTTCCAATAACCTGACTTGAGGTCTTCAGATCACCATTTTGATCTTTAGTTACACTAGCAATTTGTTGATTCTGAATTAATTCTGTTTTTGCAAGCGCGCATCCCTTCCTTAAGGTAAATATTTTGTTTGTGTTGTTTGTGGTGTTTGTTATCACAATCGGAACATTCTATCTCTTTTTACTTTTACTGAATTTGCAACTAACAAACCTGGTCCAAGGCTCAGAAACCACGTTCAACTGCTGACATTTGGTAAGTTTGACCATTTATTTGAAAATTAGGACTTTTCCTAACTCGACAATTACAAACTACGCTTGTTTGAGGTGGAAGTTTAGTTTTAGACTTCAATCGAATTATCCATGAAATGTGAATATCGTCCTGAAGTGGTACATATTTACGAGCGACTCTAATACACCCATTGTCATAATAAATAGGGACACCATTATCCAGCAACCAGTATTTTCCTATTATTATTCTCCTATTCATGCCGCTGACCACATAAAAGTTATGACCCATTTTGATACCCCTATCTCAAAATTGATTTCTGTGCTCCCATCGCAAGAAATTGGTCCACCAGTAACAGACTGTAAGTTTGTCTAGTTTAAAATAGATGAATTAATGACACGTTATTTCCAGTGTCAATTAACGCCCTAAGTTTTTGTTTCTGGATCCTTAACAAACAAGAATTTGGATTTGATGTTAATGCAGTATTAAATTTAGGTTTGCTTCTATTTCTCCTACCGGCTTTTACATGCGAGGAGCGGAATCGTTTAACGACACGTAGCAAATCTACGTTGTTGTCCGTTCGACCAATTTGTCTCATTTCGACATTCACTGGCAAAGTGACCTATTTCTTGGCACTGCCAGCACACTAACCGTGTACGGTCGATCGGCCCTCGACGGGGTTTAATTTCAGTAATAGCACTTACTTCCAGTTTTTTCTTTCGACACTCGTCCACTACATGACCACTCCTACGACAATTAGAACATGTTTGCCTCCTTAAATGGTCAACTTCCATGGACTGTTCATGTGTCGGTTCATCATTCTGATAATGATGACCTGTCCTTAGCTGAAACCTGTTTCTAAGGTTCTGTGCAACGTGTTTGGGATGGTTCGCATGAATGGAATTTCATTCCATTGTCAATTGCCTATCCCTAACGTATTGGGACTGACCTGCAAAGGCGTCATCACCTAAGGCAATAAGATATTCGGCATAAACCTGAATTGTCTAAATAAGTTTTTGAAGGACCTTACGTAAAAACAAAAGTGCATGTTGTGGGTCAACAACTTCAGCGAAATCAGCTTGAAATACTGTTTTAACTTGTGCCCATGTGTGGGTAGGTTTTGCATAAATATACCTTTTCAATAAATCACTAACGGGACACTTACGCGCCTGATAGGCAACCAATTTAATACTGTCATGCCAACCAATAAAGAGTATTTCTCAATACTTTTATCCAATCCTTAAATAATTTTCCCCTTAAATGACGTAATGACTTTGGCTACACCCTGAGCCCCATTGTTGTTGTTAACTCTGAAAGCTGATCATCCATTACCCTAAACAAACTCAGTCTGTTCTGCCGTATTTGCTAGAGTAATACAGTAAAACTACTCACGGTTGTCGACAAATGCCTCCAGTTCTTCTTGCACGTATTGTACAATTGTCACCAACTGTCAACAAAGTTCATTTATGATGGAAATAGTGTCCACAAACATGCTCAGTAGATTCCCACAACACCAAGTGTCAATTATGTCGAATTAACATAATCCTGATCAAAATATCACCAAAAGAAGTCCTGTGACACTATGTCACCAACGCATTAATAAATAACAAGTCTGTACTCTTAAATACACGCTTCAATAAGTTACCCCGTTTTAACGTTTGATCGTATATTGGTACTTCAATTATATGAGATAATTGCATCTCTAAATCTCATCCCAATCTCTAACAAATCTAACAAATTCGAAAAATCTAATTCCCGCTTCTAAACATCCCAGTATATACTTGCACGCACGTGCAAGCCTTCCATTGGTTGTTTGCACAGTTATTCAATAGGTCTTAATAAAGTACACTACGCCTACCTCTACCTGGATATCAAAAGGTAAAGCATTAGAATGTTCACTGCAACAAAATGGCCACCGGACTTAAATGGTGTTTCCAGTTGTCACTGTATGGCCTTTAAGATGAAACGTCAAGTTTGCATATTGCAATATTTCAAAATATTATTTAAAACAAATACGTCACGTGTACATGTACGACGAAAGTGGTCAGAAATTACTTATCAGTTGTACTCTGAGTACTTTGATTGTGTTAGTGTATATGCAAACTGTGTCATCATGTATGTTTTTATTCCTTATCAACATTGCCATTCATGTTTGTCGTTTTGCGTGTTTTTAGGTTTACTGTGTTCTGTGAAAGAAATATAAAAAGATCGGACAGGGCAAGTAGCATTCAAGAAGGACAGTCAACCATTAAACACAGGAACAAACACGCAAACAGACAAACAAGAAGGCAAAAGTAATAATAAATGCAAACGACATAACAAACACAAAAGGGTTGACAATAGGGCTACCGTCTTGGAACGGTCAGTGGCAAAGCTGCATTTCCTGTTCGCTTTTTATACTTATTGTTGTGTGATGTCCGGGATGGTCGGTCAAGGCAGATTTATGTACTCATACCTGAGTGGTGATACCTTAGTGATTGTTTTCCCATACCTGAGTGGAGATACCTGAGTGGTTATGTACTCATACCTGAGTGGTAATACCTTAGTAGTTGTGTATCCGTACCTTAGTGGTGATACCTGATTGGGGATGACTGAGAGGTTTCGTACCCATACCTGATTTGTCATACCTTAGTAGTTCGAGGGTAACATTCTGATTAATCACCTTTTTTGAATAGTGTTCCATAAGAGATACATTTGTTTACTTGGTCGAGTCTAGTTATTACAATAAGATTATCCGCAAGACCCTTTGTGTGTGCTTATTGAAATAAATTAGAAGTGGTATTTGGAAAGTGGTACTTTAGAGGTAATGGTTCATAAAGACATGTAGTGACCTACAAGATATAACGACTACGATATCACACTAGTGTTCGTTTAGTGCAGTGTGGCGGCTGTGAAAAGTATCCCCGTGCTACGAATCAGTATTGTTAATTTTACTGGTCCTTTGGGACCAACGAGCCCAATATAGGTGGCTTTGAAGTAGAATACCGCTTAAGCCGGTGCTAGGGGGCGTGAGAGGTGTTGCTTCTTTCATTACTTCTAATGAACTGACTCAATAAAACCGAGTCTGCTGCTTTATTCTCTTAATTGTGTTTGTAGCTTCCACTGTATCACCTTTATCAGTATTTATTAACATTCACACTAGCGTTCGTTTAGTGCAGTGTGGCGGCTGAAAAATGTCTCCCCTTGCTACGAATCAGTAGTTTTATTTTTACTGGTCCTTTGGGACCAACGAGCCCAATATAGGTGGCTTTGAAGTAGAATACCGCTTAAGCCGGAGCTAGAGGGCGTGAGAGGTGTTGCTTATTTCATTACTTCTCATGAACAGACTCAATAAAACCGAGTCTGCTGCTTTATTCTCTTAATTGTGTTTGTAGCTCCCTAAGGATCACCTTTATCACTTTTTTCTAACTAATACTGACTCTGTTAAACATACTATGGTATAATTACTATCGTAATTTATTAAGTCAGGCCAGAGTTTTTTTATTGTTAGATTTACGGGAGAGCCTACCCTAAATTTTGGATAAACAGTTCAATACTTACACGGTTTATATACGAAAGTATAGGTTTATTATTTTGGACATCGTATTGAGAGGTTTACAAAGTATATATAGTTTAATAACCAGTGTTTTTAAGATACGGAAATATCTCCCGAGGTAGAGAAATGGAGGGAGATATTTTCAGTATCTCAAAAACACTGGTTATTTAACTATATATTACATAATTTAAAATGATATTTTATTAATATTTATAATGATGCACGCCTTTTTACACCAGTTTGCACATGAACGCAAAGACGACGTTACGTCATACAAACAAAACAAGTGGAACCGGAACTCTTCGTTAATTTCCGTAATCGTTATTCCTTATTGGCGGAATCTGACGACGATGTCCGTAAAACAATCCGAAAGTCATTTGGCGTTCCCGACACTGACGGAAAAGGCCGAGCAATGTTCCGTTCAGAGAAATATATTTCCCAGTAGAACAAACGAGTAGATATAGCTTTTCTATTCACATTATTTCCTATACAAATTACAGACAAATATGTAATATGTGACGTTATTGAGTTTTAACCCAGATATATTCCTATTAAATGCGTTAACATTCACACGGACACATAACTATATTACTGAACTCTAAAATGACAATCACTGCGCATGCCGTTCGTATCCAGGACTGAAGTCAGTTAAGCGGCAACAATAAACACCGAGTCACATACTGAAATGTGGAAGTGTGTCACTGTATTGATCATGGAGTGGTTAGATTTGTAAGATTATTTCATGCTAAAACTATGAATTATTATGGGTTTTTATACCGTTTGGGGTTTTGACTGCTTGAATTGTGAAACAGCATTGTGTATCTTGCTACCGTCGAGGAATATCTTGTTGGTGTTAAGTTGTGTGACACTATTCTGAAAGCATAGACAATATTTGTGTTTTTATCACATAAAAACTGTTTTCGTTTGTTTTTGTTGGAATGAATGATTTTATCATACCATACGTTATATAGCAAATATCACAAGTCGTAATTCGCATAATTCGTATTGATCTACATCTACGATCTATTAATGTGATAAATGGCTGAATAATACCTGCGATACAGAAGTCATCCGAACTCTAACATATCTGCCTCTGACTCTGTCTGCCTCTGTCGCGTATTCTCTCTTTTACACAAACACACGCACGCACACACGCACGCACGCACAGTTCGTGACGACCCCGCTAATACTACTACTTTTTAATTAAAAAATAATGTATATATATATTATATAAACCAGTAACAATAAAATAATAATAATAATATATCTACTATCGAAACATATCCAATATAAAATGAATTAAAAACATACCCATAATACCACTAAGGTTTATGAAAAGGGTTCAGTATATATTCAGTAGTAAATACCAAGGTTGTATTGACAAACGACCCTATATATAGCAATTGTGTACCTAATAGATATGACAAGGTTATGTGCATGTAATATGCTTATTTAAATGGAAATGAAGTCAAAGTAGCGTGCATATAATGATAACACAGCATGTAAATTCTTACTTAAATGCATTTTCAGGTAACTACATTTGTTGCAAGTGCACACTCTATTTAAAGGATATTGATATTGAACGTAGACTTGTGGACCCTATAGTGACGTCTACCTAAATTATTATAGGACGGTAGCGTTAGACGCTTGTCTTTAATCCTGATTTGTCTCTAACTTTAATGGTTTGTTCTCTTGTGGCTCTTGCTTCTGCCAGTTCATTGTTTTCTTACTTGTGGCTTTCTAGGCGTTTGATGTTTTGTATTATATATACATGATTATTTATGTGTTTTACTTATATATTGCCTATTAATACTGACTTGTTTGTTAGAGAATATAACCTGTGGGGATATCTTTATTTGCACAGTCCCATGTATTGCACTGTCCCGTGTATTTGCACTGTCCCATGAATTGCACTATCCCATGTATGGGATGACAGTAGGGTAAGAGTGAAGTTTATTGCAGCCTAGACCGTTCCAAGGCGGTAGCCCTATTGTCAACTATTTTATGTTTGTGATGTTACACGTTTTATTTCTCGTTTTAGATGATGTTTGTTTCTGTCTGTGTTTGTGTTTGACTGTCGTCCTTGAATGCTACATTTCCTGTTTATATATATAGTTACCGCATTATGGCTGTACTATATTGATAAGACCAGCAAATCACAATTTATTTCAGTTGTATACGCGAACGATAAGGATATTTTACGGAAAGACGTTTTTATCACTGTCATTTTTAACTTCAACTAATTGCGAACGAAGGATGTGTGACGTCATTACACAACTAACAGTGTTTTGAAAAAGTTAAACATATTGCATGCAACCGCTGTTCTCGTATACGTAACGATCGAATGAACTCGAGAACCTTCCCGTTAGTACATGTATACACAATCATTTACTCAGACGTACAGGCACAAAAACGCCGGGAGGATGTCAGTAGTGTAATGATTAGCAGATTGGACTGTCACGCCGGCGGTCACTGTTCGATTCCCGACAGCAACGGATTTCCCGATTAGTGTTCAGTGCTGGTGAACACCTAATTGGATACTGTTTCCAGCAGTACTAGCCTAGACTGAATGCCGGGGAGATAGAAAGACATTTGCCGTGGGCTCGACGGGAAATACGTTGTTCCATCCATTCCAGGTGGGTTCTTTCTTCCACTACCCACGTTAAATAAATGACCTTTACCGTTACCTTTTGCCGGATTTTCGTGAACTATTTCGTTACTATAATCAATCTAATGGTTAAATAAACTTTTGATAAAGGCTTACCGTTGATAGAGGTCGTCATCTTCGGCTCCCCATCCGAAATATCGATTAGAAAAGCCATTTATTTGTTTGAAGTGTTCTTTCGAAAGAGCAGTTACACCACCATATAACTTCGAATACCACATACTGAAGATAAATTAAACGGCTTTTTTAGATATAATTGTATGTTTACATTTATTTATCATTATATCGTTAAGCAAACAAGGTATATTTCCATTATTTCACATGCATGTTTTTTAACCGCCGACGCCTACACCTTGTTTGTTTTTTCTTATGTTATATACATATGTTATATTCTGATTGAAAGAAATAATACAAGTAAATTATAACCACTAAGACGGGAACCAGTCTTTGCAATTTCAAGGTTTTGCTTCTTTTTTTCCGGAATCCAAATGTCCACTCTCATACTCTTTTACATATAAAGATGGCCCATTTATTTTCCGCGTCGTAGGTACATGGGGGTCGGAAAATCATCCCCCGTAGTACCGTACAATACTTAGCAATGTAATAGTGATATATCTATGAAAAAGAAGTATTCATAGTACATGCCAGCCAAATACATATTCATACAAGAAAGAATCTAACAAGTTTTTCTGCTTATCTTAATCAAGATATTTTCATATTTGTTCATATTGCATGTATAAGAAACAAGAATAAAAAATAGTAAGTACCACCGAAAGTTTTATGTCTCACTGTGGTAAATTGATATATAATTGGCTAGCGTATACAATAATAAACACGCATTAACACATTCTATTACAATTAAAGCCAATCAATGTTATGATGGAGAACGTTTGTTCTCTATTCTTTTTGTGGCCACAACAATATGCTATGCATATTAAACAATTGGGGATAATTCATTCTATAGTCAGTCAATATTTAAAAAGCGCATTGTTTCCCTTCTTATGTACAAATTACATATATAATATTGCTATTGTCTGAAACAGATTGCCTAAACAAAAAAATGAAAAAATAAACTTCCATTGATTTAAATAGAGAGATGCAAAAAAAAGAGAGAAGCGACAGTATCGGAAATACCAGCTTTGTTGAGCTGCAGTTATTTAGGATAAATAGTGTTTATTATAGTAGAACAAAAAGGGTTGTCAATATGCATTATGTCATCTAGGCTTCAGTACAACTACTTGATTGTCTGGTAAAAGACATGAACATTCCTTTCGTAGCAAATGCAGAAACAAATCTTCATAATTCGGGACCTACAGTCAGTTAAGTGGACGCAGGTAGTATGTCCTATGACTGACTGTTTCGGTAAATGTAGTGTTACATGGTAGGAACATTCTTGCGCTAAAGAAAAAAAGATATGTTTGATACGGTTCTTGTGTATTTCTTAAAATGTGCAAATATGTTCTCATCTTTTGTTCCGGGTGACAAGAATGGGACAAGTTCTAGATTGCATACAGGTTTGGATATGCAGGAATGTTTCTTAGCCAAGACCTGACAATATAATACTGGGTAGTGATAAAAAAAATAAAATTAAAGTGAAATGGACAAATTAAATATGGACTCTATAAACTATGGACAATTTAAAAAACGAAATTGTCAACCCCGTGTTTTTTTATGTATAATTCCGAACAACAAGAACACTCAGGAAAAATTGCAGTGGTCCAGCATTGAATTTAATTGAATTGGGGTTTAAGACGCACCAACACATGCAAGGTTATATGGCGCCTCACAGGAATGAACATGCCAGTCTCATCCGCCATTTACATCAATATAACATATATAGAATGGGCCTAGAACCTTTTTACCTGCAGAACTGCAGAGCTGCTGCAGATTCTATAGTACACACTCCATTTACGATGGGGCCACATTTCCATGTTTGCATAAGCGGGGTCATGATAAATACATTGAATGAGCATGATAAAAAATGACAAAATGAATATGAATGGAGGGGTGGTCCTACCCCACTGCTTGTGACGGTGTGTTTGTGAGAATGCAGTGGTTGTATTCTACCCCGGCATGACCACGTTTCAAAACTAGCTTGGCTATAATATCAGATAGTTAGATATACATATGTCAGCGCAAAACCAAAAGCACAAGTTATAGGGGGTGGTGGGTGCACACCTCACTTGTTTATACAACAACATTATTTAAAAAGGTTCACATATTTGTTCTATTTTTTCAAATGGATTCAAAAGCATTGTTTTTTGTTGCTATACATTCTTGAATTTTAAAACAAATCTTATCCTTTTTTTGAATGCCTCTATAGAGTTTACTTTGTAAATGTTTGGCACAGAAAATATAATATTCAATTTCAAGTGGTATGTAAAAGTCGGCTTGTGTTAATGTGTTACCAATGTTAAAATTAAATGATTCTTTAGCAAAAGTAAACACATATCATTACAGGACAACCACACTTTAAATGTATTAAGTATAAATTGCGTTTCGAAACAATACCAAAGCATATGAATTAATGTTTCCTCTTGTTGACAATCCTTGCAAAATGTACTATCAATGATGTTATTTTTCTGTAGAAATCCTTCAGTTGGAAGTATGATTTACCCGTACTTGAAACCATTGTAATATTGAACTTGTTGAGGATTTAAATGGAGATAAGTGTATGTCATTCAATGTTTCTTCTCCTATATTCGAACTACCTCCATTTTGGGGTTTGAAGTCGGTTTACTGGGGTTTCGGTTAAGAATAATATACAGACCCCGGAATCCTTTTTTGCTGTTTAGAAAAGGATACATATTGAAAGGAAGAATTGGATTTAGTATTTTGTTTATCGATTTTGTAGAAATAAGTTTCCTGATATAAGTTTGTATTGCTGCAATGATTCCGTTATATGGTAGAACACATGCATTTAAATTATACAAGATGTTAAATTTCTCAACAGAATACAATTATACATTTTCATCTATTAAATCGTTAAGGTGGTAAATATCATGTTCATACTAATATTTGTAAAAAACTACTTTACCTACATCGAAACTATTGGGGTTATAAATTATTGGGCAGTTGTTAGCGCATTACATGCTCTTTGTTACAAAATTGCTGCTATAAGTACTCTAAGTACTTTGATTTATAAATGTTCATAGGTAGACTAGTCAGACCGGTTACACCTCAGTAAATCCTAAATATAGATTGGGTGTGTGTGTAATTGAAATAGCTTTTGTGTGGTCAGTCTTTACCAAGCAGTTGACTGGACAACATGCAATACAGATGTTGTGACCAGTATTTAGAAGTTGAAGATGGGCACGAGAGACAGAGATATATGGTGGCTTATGTGATGTCCAGGATGGTCAAAAATAATAGTTAGACATGGGAACCAATTGTTATCCATACCTGAGTGGGGATATCCAAGTGGACTTAGATATATACTTACGTAATGACTCCTGAGTGGATTGATACATATACCTGTGTGGTCTTGTACCGTTACATAAATAGTGGCTCCTGTGTGGATTTGTACGGATACCTGTGTGGTCCCGTACCGTTACCTAAGTGGTGATTCCTGAGTGGACGTGTACCTATACCTGTTTGGTCCCGTACCGTTACCTAAGTGGTGATTCCTGAGTGGACGTGTACATATACCTGGGTGGTCCCGTACCGTTACCTAAGTTGTTGTTCCTGAGTGTACGAACTTATATATTAGTGGTTCCGTAACAATACTTGAGCTGTAGTGCCTAAGTGGTTTTCCTGACTATACATGAGTGGTATCATCGTAATAGAATAGTATTTTCTAACACAAATGGTTTGACGCGCGAGATACATTCGTTTACATTTGTTTGTGACTGTGCATTACATGAATGTCTATTTGAGTCTGGTTTATATTTTAATAGACTTATATCACCCTATAAGTTATAGGACATGATACGGATTATAACTACTGCCAATTATTAAACTACTATGTTATAAGTAGTTAATTGTATTTGAGGCTATGTATGTATGAGTGTTTATATGAGGTTGTATAGTATTCTTTGATTAAATATTTTATGTCATTTTTATATACTCTAGTCTCTTTATTTAACCTACCAGATATAATATTAAGAACTTTGGAATCACAAAAATACATTTCATTTGTGACACTCTTATTACGGTCGAAAATATCATTGTGTGCTCTTAATATATCTTTCCAAAATAGGTTGGTGATATTTTTATTAATAAATCTGAATAACCTGTCCCAAAGTTTATTAGTTTGTTATGTTTATAATATGTGTTACCTGAGCTGTTTCTTAATATGTAATATAATAGAATGTTTTTGTCCATCTGTTAATTTGCATGTATTCATGTTGGAAAACAGTTGATTTAGATCAACATGTTCAACCTTCTGGAAGTTTTTTAGATTCTCGTAGTACGCTTTGTTTCAACCATTGTTTCCTTTCTCAATATCAAGTGTTACCTTGACTGACCGAAGTTTGGTTATTGACATACATATACAATTTCTATTTTTAAAGTGCATGTATTTGTTATTTCTTCATCTTAGTCTATCCAGTGTGCACTGGATCTTATTTTAACTCCCGCCGTGTATCCTTGTCTCAATTTCAATAGTTGTTTCTGTAGATGTAGATAGAATGTCTGTAGATGTATCCATCTACAATATTTTGTTTCTTTATGGTGACGTGATTTACAAACTTTGTAAGATCCTTGGTCATGATCACTTTCTTACTATCTTTGTTAAACTTTGTAAAACGTTTATCAAAAGAGGGTATGACACTATCATTTTGCAACGCATTGCAAGTTTGTTGGTGGACCCATTTACAGTTCGCCACTATGCTTTTCTCTTTAATTTAAGGCTATGGACCCTATGATGACGTCTACCTAAAGCCCAAAAGGACGGTGACGTTTGATGTTTGTCTGCAATCTTGTCTTGTCATTCCCTCAATGGTTTATTCTCGTGTTGCTCTTGCTTCTGCCAAGTCCTTCAGTACCTTCTTTGTGACTTTCTAGTCGATTAATTTATTTTTTTGTTTGTATACACGAGCTTTTTTGTGTTTACTTATATTGGCTATTAATGCTGCCGTTTTGGTTAGAGAATAGTTCTTGGCAGGGATTTCTTTATATACACTGTCCCATTTTATTGGGATGACAGTAGGATAAGTGTGGGGTTTGGTGCACCCTAGAACCTGGTTTAAACACCAGCGGCCTTTTTTGCCACTGGCCGTTCCAAGGCGGTAGCCCTATTGCCAACTATTTTTATTTTGTTAAGTCATATGCCTTTATTCCTTATTAACATTGCCATTCATGTTTGTCGTTTTGTGTGTTTTTGGGTTTACTATTTTCTGTGAAATTTGCCTTTCCTTTTCGACTTTATACTTGCTTTTCAAATATCAGTTTCGTTAATAAGCACTATGTCTGTTTTGTTGAATTTCTCTTTTTTCTAAAACAATGCATATCATATGCGTTCATCTCTAATTTCCATTAAAGGAGTGTCTAAAAACAAATAAACACTTATTCAAAACTGTATGCCACAATCTGGAGTGCCGTTCCAGGAGCTGTGTATGAACTATTTATGTCTGCATATATTTTCTCAGATATAAATAAACCATAATATTACCCTCATTTGTTGGTAATTGTTTAAAGCATTTAAGGTGTTACGTTGCCCAAGCCTGTAGGCCTTATCACGGTCTAAAATTTCCAAGTGAAACTGATTTTTCCAAAGTGAAACGATCCACGCAGGTGTTTTGAGAACCGACTCATAAGGGTCAGGATCAGGAACACTAGAATGTTGCTTATCCTATTATATTGATCTGGGTCGTTTCTCATTGACCTCTCGTCCTTGAGGTCCATAACTAAACCTTTTATGACATCCGTCTATTTGTTTATTTTGCTCTTGAACGGTAAGATTCTGATTAGAGATTTATATTTCCACAGATTCAACTTTGTTGTATCTCTTCTACCTCTTCTCTTTCTTTGCTGATTTCTTTCTGCACTTATATTTATATCTGCCATTTCAGATTTCATCAAATCGACAAACACTAGCTTTATAGGGACTTTTCCATGGAGTCAATTGTCACCATCTTCTCTATTTTAGTGTTGTTTTTTTAACAATTCAGGTATTGCTTATAACCCAGTTGTGGTCTAACTGTGATACTACTGTTGGCCTTGCTAGATAGACTGAGAATGGGAAGGGAGATAGTTGAGCTATGGGGATCATCTTGATCAGAGGCTGTATAAACTGAACTACCTTATCAAATACAGTTTTCTCGTTTTGCTTTTCTCTCTATCATATTTAGCTTTTTCACAAACACTTCCCCTTCTATCACTGTCCTTCTTTTCACGACATGTACTATTTTCGCTTCAGTCTCATTAAGCGGCATTACTAAGTGTTTATCAATCTCAAGAAAAAATATCATCGGTTTTGAACGTTTCTGTACCTTAACATCTGAATGTACATACTAATCGCGTTTTACACGTGATCAGTAGTATGTATACAAGCTAACGACATTGGAGTTAATATTAATTCAAAATCACATTTTCGTGAAAGAGTGTCGCTTTTAGAAACTTGAATTAACTATCACATACGAGACGAGGGGTGTTCGTTATATTTTGTCAGTTGTAGTGTTATTCCTAGAAAAAGTTTGTATTTCCAAAAAAGTACTTAGAAATACTCTCCATTAGCTTGAATGCAAAATTGTAAGCGGTTTAACCACATTTGGAATGCTTTCCGATACTGGAAGTAAGGTACACCCCGTAGCCACTGTTAAATTGCTGACCCAAGGGACATTCGATATGGATGCGCATAATTTCTCCCTGAAAGATATTCTTTCAGTATTTGAAAAAGAAAAAGTCACATTGGACAGGCGAGTAAGATTGATGCGGGAGTACAGTGACCCTTTCCTGTTCAAGAAACTTTGAATGCTGGAGCGTTGTCATGTAG
Source organism: Cyrtodaria siliqua (assembly GCA_037043455.1). Lineage (NCBI taxonomy): Eukaryota > Metazoa > Mollusca > Bivalvia > Adapedonta > Hiatellidae > Cyrtodaria > Cyrtodaria siliqua. The sequence goes on from JAWPHD010000522.1 coordinate 356,759, forward strand.
CAGAAAAATGTAACGAATTCCAGTTTGAGGGCTTTGCTTCAGGATGTAGGTTTCGAGCATCTTCAAAACTTCGTCCCTGTGGAACTTGGCATTGATTCCTTTCTTCATTGGTACGACGACTTGTATGGCTGATCCATGTGTTGTTAAGAAAAGTGCGTAAAGAACTTTAAGGACACTGATGATTCTCTTCGCAATGCAGGGTATTCTGGCTGCTTTAGTGACCCATATTTTGTTTGTTGTATATAAATAGTGAGCCTATGTTTCGTCCCCAGTAATAAATCTCGAAACATTTCGAGGGTCGTATTTGGAGAACATGTTCAGTAGCTGTAGTGGAGTTTCCACACCAGTATCCTTTTACTCCTTAGACAGCAAATGGGGGTATCCGACCAGCTGTCTTTTGTCTCAATTATTTTCTTAAAATGAGATGAACCTTTCCTAATGATGCGACAGACATCCTAGCTAGGTCCGTTACCGTATACCGAGCATGTTCGACCAGCACCTGTTCGATAAGCATAACTCCAGACTTGGTGCTGTTGTTAACTGGACGTCAAGATCTTGTGCCATCTTTGACAGATCATCCTTGAATTTAGACAACCAGAAGTAAGCTGTCATAGGAGATAACTGAGAATCCCGGTAAATTTGGACAATTTCATACTAAATATATGTTGGCCTGAAACCGAGACTTACTCGTAAAGCCCGAACTTCTAATGAATTTACAGCACAATTACCAACCATAAATTTACACAGTAGTTAACAGTAGCCTGTTTCAAATTGTCATAGATTTTGATTCGGTGCAAGTATATGTAATGATTATCACTCGAGTAGGAGGTGTTCATGGAATTGAAAGACCTGCGCACGTGCGATTGGTGACACCGAGAGCGTGAAACACTCGTTACGTTAATTCGACTGGCACGATTCAATATAATATATGAGTGACTTCTAAACGGGAAAAGGTACTTAAGACTGAATAAATACACACACTGTTTATGTTGTATAGGGTGTCTGACCATTCATTGTTTTGATTCGGTTTAGTTGCCATCGAAGTTAGTGCTAATAACCCAAACATGGAACAAAGCAGAAAGAGACATTTGATATTTCTTTCATTTGTATTTTGATGAAAGTTGGCAGGAACACAAAGGAAACTCTTATTTGTCATATCAGCTGAACAGCAATTTGTGCGAAATGTATCTTAGGTCACAAAAATGACAACACAAGTATGTGCTTGTCCATTACTTACGTGTAATTGCGTTTATCTATATAGGTGGCCATATGTCTCGGCATAGAAGGGCATGTGTACAGATTCCTATCGTCTTCCGGAATAAGGTCAACATCATGAAAGATGAAACACTCGTAGTCGTAATGCTTCAATGCTTCCACAAAACCAATGTTCAATAGCAATGCTCTGTTAAACTCGATGTTAGGTCCCTGTGGTTAAACATATATTACATTATATATAATAGTGTATACAGTCATGTCAGTTTGAGCAGATTGTAATACGCTATGAAGTAGTTTTAGTGAACCAGGTAAAGCCATAGTAAACTAGTCCGCGACTCGAGCGTCACACTACTCAGTACATACATACATACATCTAGTTAAACTGGTTGAAATAAAGAATACTCGAGTTGTGGATGTTTATATCTGGCTGGATCTAAACAAAGCCGATACGCCATCGCTGCTGTTACAGTAGTATTTTTTGTTAAACCAGCATGCTTACCATGAATGGAGTACATGAGCATGAGTGACGTTCTGGTAAAGACGTTTAAATCGATCATATTCAGCTAAATCGTATTAACTTATATACACGTCTGTCTGTCGGTCTGTTGGTCTTATTCAGCTAAATCTAAATCGTATTAACTTAAATACACGTATGTCTGTCTGTCTCTCGCTCTCGCTCACTCTCGCTCTCTCTCTCTCTCTATATATATATTATTATCCATTTTAAGACCTTTTATGTCGACTGTCAAACTGCACATGGATTCTGAAATCAAAGTTTAGTATACATGCTATGTTAATAGCTTACAATGCAGTACATTACAATTAGTATGATGCTTTTTACAATAAATAGCGTGTTTACCATTTCAACAACATAAAGTCCATAGTCAAGTTGTTGGCGCTGTAGAAATGGATGCATGTTTTGCAAAAATATAGGCAGTTGCTCTTCTCTATCTCTGAAAGGGACGATGATGGCGACTCGATTGCGAGATATGCAATCAGCTGGTTTATACCGCCCACCGGGTTCCAAGAAGGCATTCTGTTCTTCAATGAAAGCCGAATTGGACACAGTTTTGTTGACATTATAACGACCCTCTGAAAGAGTAACGTGTAGTTCAAATATATACGCATTCCATCCGTGTGCTTGTTCGTGTTGTCATGTTAACAGTTTCAGGGACATAGCTGACTATAGGCCCTTCAAACTAGTTTTTTTTGGTTTGTTTTTAACTTAGCTATGTAATGGTGCATTTTGGATAAATCTGACACTTGTGTGGTATTTGAAGAAATATGTTTGACAAATTTGCTAATTAACATTTGATAACAATTGAATTACCTACATTGTAAATTGAAATAAGAAAGACGTTGACCCTTAACCCCACCCCACTCGCTATCCGGTTTCAGTTTATATTGTCCAGCCTACATTTTTGGACTTTCCATGTTTTTTTTCATTTTTCAAATGAATGTGTAGACCCGGGCCTATATGGCATCATAGTAACTACGCCGATGAGTTTAAATCTATTGTAAATGGAAATTTCCAAAATGTAGTATCCTATGATATAATCCTTAGGATACCGATGGGTTCATATGATTCGATTAGGGAGCCGTCTTGTGAATGGTCGCAGTCACTGCAACTCTCACTTACTTATATTCTAAAAAGAGTATGAAAGCAGACATTTGTAAATTGCCGAACGAACGAGATAAATATTAAACAATATTGCAGTCTCGGTTTGATTGAGACTGTTCACGAACGGTAGTGAAAAACGCCAGCTACTGCTCACGCCTTCTAGCCCTCCGGGTTCAGTAGAACTCAATATTTAAAATGTCAACAGTACGACATTTTGAACCATGTATTTTTCCATGGCCAGAGGCGTATTGTCCCAGTATCTAACAAAGTGTTTTCTTTAAGTGTCTAAATTGGCGAAACAAACAAATGAAATTTAGTTGGGAGCTGAAGTTATGGAGTCTGCATATCACAAGTAATTGTCAAAGGACTAAGTTAAAAAGCATACAACATATCCTAAGGGTGATTAAACAATACTGAAAGCCTTTAAAGGCTGGAGTATTTGAACCACCTATTCAAAATTAAAGTAAGAGAACAAAGTATTTGAGAATTAGCATGTGTGTACCATTTTAATAATATAACTTATTTTAACTTGTTTTCCATATCTTGATTGATATTTTTTTATGAAAGTACAGCTGTTTACAACAATCTACACGGGTAAATGGACACATCACGATAGTTTTACGATTCGATACATACTGTCATTTAGCCAGCTTGCAAAACTGTACAGTTAGTGAGCAACATATTGAAATATAAATCACCATTATAAAAGAAGAACTTTTGATAAAGTTAGAACGAATTTGATTTTCAATTATGATTTATATCACAGTAGCGTTGCCTGTGCAGTGTGGCGGCGGAAAACGTATCCCCGTACTTGCAATTATAACTGTTATTCATTCCGATGTTTGGAGATCGCTGAGCCCAATACCTACTGATATCGGTGGTACATTCTCAATACTGTTGATTTCTTATTTGAATTTCGAATAGATGTTTCCACTACTCCAGCCTTTAAAGGTTCTGAGTATGATTTAATCACACTTATGTTGTCTGTTTTTTAATTTAGTATTTTGACTGTTACCTGTTCTACGCTTCGTATTCTCTGCTCCCAGCAAAAAAATATTTGTGTTTATTTAGGCCACTGTTTTCTCGTTTACTTTCAACGCAACGCGATTTTTTAGAAACTATGACCATCCGCCGCTGGCCATGGAATGGTGTGAAAACACCTCAGTGAAGGTACCATATTCATCGTCATATGCATACCGTCTTCGGGATGGCTCAAATTTATGTACTATTGGCATTTTAAATATTGAGTTCTGCTCAGCATGTAATAGGTAATTTCAAACAGGTTATCGCATGTTTTCAGTAAAACAATTTTTAAACGTGCTTTATTTTCAAAATTTACTTTATAATATCCATCTAATATAAGCTTTTCAATCGCCTTTCCATCGCTGGATTTAATTAAGATATTGCATGTTCTTACATGTAAGGGATTTACTTTTCCATCGCCGAGCCTTCAAATATTACTTTGCTAACCATATATAGACACTTCCCCTTATTTCTTGAAAATATTGGCCCTCCACTTTACGAAGAAACGCAACGATGGAAGCTTCGCAAAGCCGATTGAGATACGTTTCAATCTCTTTGTGAGGAACAATTAAAGCCTTCCGTTTTCGAGGATGTCGAAGACGCAACTTCTCTTTTTACCCAAACCATTCATGATATAACTGATCAAACTATTCCAAAAACCTCGGCAAATCCAAAACGTCCACATAAACCATGGTACGACGATGACTGAAAAAAGGCAGTCAGCGATCGTAAAGCTTAATTGAACACTTTTAATGTGCGGCTAACTCAAAATAATTTAGATACTTTTAGAGTTTTTCGTGCGAAAGCCCGTCGTATTATTAAGGATAGCAAGAGGAAATCCTGGAGATCTTACGTCTCTAGGCTGAATTATCGCTCATCTCTTAGGAAGACATGGGACATGGTCCGGAAAATAAGTGGTAAATGTAATTCTAGTTCTGTAAATCATCTTAAAACAGAAAATGGAGATATAACATCCGTCAAAGATATTACAAACACTTTGGCAGAAACTTTTTCAAAAAATTCTTCTTCTGAAAATTGTCAACCAAATTTTGTGAAAAATAAGAAACTAAAAGAACTGAAGGAGCTGAACTTCAAGTCGAACAACTTGGAGAAATACAATAAACTATTCACTCTCATAGAACTTCGAGAGTTCGTTAAAAAGGCTCATGATAAATAAGCTGGTCCTGATGATATCAATTATCAATTATTAAAACATTTTCCTGAATCCTGTCTCTTTACTCTTATTGATATATTTAATAAGGTTTGGGTGACGGGAAACTTCCCCGATTCTTGATGGGAAGCAATCGTTATTCCAGTCCCCAAACCTGGAAAGGATCATACGGATCCAAAAAAGTATCGCACAGTCGCTTTATCGAGTTGTATATGTAAAACCAATATGCACCCTTCTAGGGATTATAGGTAAGAGGTTTCAGGATGCAGGGTTGAGAGACATATGCATTGAATTTGGAGTGATAGCTGAAGGATCAGTAAGTGGCGTATTACACGGCAAAAAATACAACAGGGCAGTTCGTTTTCACAAGTTCCTGTATGAGGCATTCTACAGGATACTCTATGAGGGTTTTTGGATCTGGGTTGTGAAGGAAAGACCTGAAAATAGCGAACTGCATGATGACATCACAAGAATGGTAGATACATTATCTGTGACTCCAAACCAGACATACAGGGATGAGGTTTTACAAAGTGTATTTTTCAAGCAATTGAACACTCTTTTTCAAAAATACTCGCAGAGTTTGCGTTCAACAAATGGAAAGTTAGCAAGCTTTTGGTTCACGTATTTGGACATGGTGGAATGTTTACTTGCCATTGATTAGAGCATCCAGAGAAGGAAACTGGGGTTTGCATTTGACAGCAGTCCAAGACATGATACCCTGGTGTTTCGCCTTTGATAACATTAATTATGCCAGGTATCTCTCCGCCTATATGATCCAGATGAAATCACTCGCATCAGAGTAACCACAAATTAACCAGTGTATGCAGGACAACTTGGCTCGGAGAACCCGTTTGGAAGGATTCCAGTAGACCAGGCCATTGAAGAAACCGTAAACATGGATACACAGACAGCAGGAGGGACTAGGTACTTTAGCCTGAACCCTGGAGCTGTTTCTCGCTACTAAATGACAGCAAAATTTCGTACGACTTTTTCAAGGGAACTTCTCTCTATGGTGAACATGAACAACACAGGTTTGAAACATCAAGACCTACAACAATCAAGAATCTACAGAGATGAACACGATGTCCAGGCTTTGAAAAATGTGATTGTCAACAACTGGGTAAATCCATTTGACTGCCAGTATGAAAATATCATCAGCATATCAACAGGCAAGATAGCCCCTAAAGATATAGATAATGATCTACTGCATGCATATGAGAAGGGAAGACAAGCCTACAAATCATTTAGTAAAGAACGTCTGAAAAATGACCACCAGCTGAGTAAATTCCACGACAAGATAACCAGGATGAAGTTAAAAACATTTAGTAACCTTCAAGAGAAAAAAGTATCAAGAAGCCAAGGTGGAAAGGAAGTTGTCTTGAGAGCAGACTGGAAGTTGTTTGCCCAACTCATCATAATAGCACAGAACAGAAACCAAGACATCGGAAATGTGCTGAACCATCCATTAGGACCCGTGCCATGGTCATTAGCTACACCGGATGGAAGTCTTCGCAAAACAAGTAAATCTTTGCTGGCAAGGGAATTGAAGAAAGGCGTTCCACCAGCTGTTAACATACCAAGGCCTACAGCACATATCGCAGATGGCATGTATCATACAGAGGGTATATGGAAATAACAAAACATTTGGCGAAATTGCGAAGGACATTTTTGAGACTCTGTTGAATGAAGCTGGAGAAAGCCAGCGAATAGATTTTGTTGTAGATGTTTACAAAGATGAGTCAATTAAAAGCACTGAGAGACAAACAAGAGCAACAAAGTCATCCTCTTTAGAACATAAACATCTGGAATCAAATCAAAAGCTTCATCAGTGGAAGCCATTTCTTTCCAACTCAAACAATAAAACACAGCTCAATGAATTCATATCAAAAGATTGGAGCAAACAGGAGTACAGAGACCGACTTAATCAAGAGAACTGTACCTTACTTGCAGCGAGGTATGCTTCAAACTGTCTAAGTATGAGGTTCTCAACAAGAAGGATCTGAAATCGATTCATGAGGAAGCACACACCCGCATGTTTATGCATGCCAATGATACTGCCAGAGATGGGTACCTGTCTGTCATAATATCATCTGAAGATACCGACATTCTTGTCATGTCAGTGGCTACATCTCACCATATAGCTTCGAATCTGTACATGCAATGAAAGGAGCAAATTCTGGTTGATATCGAAGCCATTAGGAGGAACATTGGAGATGACGTCTCCACAGCATTAATTGGCATGCATGCATTCACCGGTTGCGATACAGTAAGTGCATTTGCAGGTCGAGGAAACATTGGAGCCCTCAAACATGTTAAGAGCAACGAGGAGATAAAACAGACATTTTCACGACTAGGGGATGATTGGGAACAGCCTGCAACCCTTTTATCAGATTTAGAAGCTGCAACATGTGCAATGTACAAGATTCGTGGTGATACGACGAATGTTAATCAACTTCGATACCAAATGTTTATGGAGAAAAAAGGTGAAATTGAATCTCATCAGTAACCACCATGCAGAGACTGTCTCATCAAACATTGTGTACTGGCCAACTATCAGGCAAGGATATGGAAGCTCTGCCTTGAACCATGTCCAGATATTCCATCGCCAATAGCACATGGGTGGGTTAGAGGTATGTCAGACGATAGAATGCCTCCACTGAATATTGACTGGATGGATGGTGAACCTGCACCTGAAACAGTTCTTCAGTTCCTGTCATGTGACTGTAAAGAATGCAAAGAGGGAAAGTGCATCTGCAGAGCAAATGGACTGCCATGTACTTCTCTGTGCAAACTAAGCGAATGTTCCAACCAAGGAAAAGATGACATGAACTTTGATCATGAGGTAGATTTTGATGACAAAGAAACTGAAGAGGAAGACAAAATATTTGATTAAATGGGTTGGATAAAGTTAATTTGAAGGATGCTGATGTGTCAGTTTGAGCATTATATGACGATATTAAATGAAAAGTTAAAATGAAATTGTGTATACAAACGTTTATTTATACAGTTATACACAACATATATTGATTTGTTAATGATCTGCCATACTGATCCATGGACTTGCATTAAAGGAGATTTTATATGCATACTGAATTTAGAACATTAACTGTAAATTCATTATGAATGTGTTATTACCATTATAACTGTACCTGTATATTTTCTATGTAAGAATGATAGTGATCTAGTTGGAGTATGTTTTGTGACAAAGAAACGTGAATGTGTGTACACTAAGTATAACGTTATGAAATATGCCAGCATTAATTAAAGGTTATTATAACGTCACAGAGAATATTTTGGCATTTTTTATACTTCTTATTACCTCCCTTTAATAGTTTTATTTCATCAAAAATATTATTTGACCAATGAACTCGTAAAATATACAAAACATGTTTATTTATTTTATATTTCACAGAAAAAAGATGCGGAAGTATTTTCTGTTAATAGCTGATTATGCAGATTATCAAATGACAAAATGTAAGGTCTAACTTAAAGAAGTACAAAATACGCTATTTTCTTGTAGAAGTTGCATAAAGAAATGTCGTTGTAATAGTAATAACTGACACGGTATTCAGAATGAAGTTAATTGGTTAAAATAATAAAATTGGTAATATTTTATATTAAATATATAGAAACATCTGTCATTTACATAAAAAGGAAATGTTTTTGTGAAGAAAGAAAACTTCAATTTACCCTTTAAATTTACCCCACCCACTTAATAGTGGTATTTTAGTATAATTTGATGTTTAATTGTGCTTAAAGGTGTTAAAAAATAAAAATAAGAATCAATTGCATCTGTAATTTAATTTGTTTAACAGAAGAATATAAATCAAATGAATCAGAGATACACATTTACACTAACTTGAGCTTTCCCATTATAAACTGGGTGGGTGGGGTAATTTCACAGCCAGGTAAAATTACTTTTTTGAACAGCCAATATGTTTATATAGAATACATATATATTATTTTGTTAATCAAGTTCTACCTCGAATCAATATATAAATCAAATAAACAATTTATATACATGTATACACTGGAATGAACACATAAAAATATTATTGTGTAAATATGGAAATTGGTAGTGTCATGCCATCATCAATATATTCATGTTTACCAAAAGCAAACATCCCAAAATGGTTTTATTTGAGAAGACATACATTGTCATTTATTTTGATATGCATTATGTCTAGTTATTGTATATATTTAAGATAAAAATAAAAACAATATCAGTTGAAACTGCCATGTTATGCTTTTTTAGGCCTTTTGACATTGAATTGACATTGACCTTGACCTCAGATGAGCTTAGATCACCTTGTATGTGGTGAATTTACAATTTTCGCTGTATTTTTTGACTTGGAGAAAGCTTATGATACTGCATGGAAGTACAGTATTATGAATGATCTTCATGACCTTGGTCTTAGAGGCCGATTACCCATTTTTATAGATACATTCTTAGATGATAGACAGTTTCGTGTCCGAATGGGTTCAACCCTCTCTGATATTCATGAACAGGAGATGGGTGTTCCACAGGACAGCATACTCTCTGCAACGCTTTTTAATATAAAGATTAACAGTATAGTAAAATGCATCAATCAAGGTGTGGATTGTTCCCTATATGTTGGCGACTTTGTTATATGTTATCGTGCAAAAAACATGAATACTATCGGGAGACAATTACAACAATGTCTCAATAAACTTCAGACCTGGTCTGATGAAAACGGTTTTAAATTTTCTAAACCTAAAACCAATTGTATGCACTTTTGTCAACTACGCAAATATCACGAACACCCTCAACTAACACTGGGCGGTTCACCTTTACTAGTAGTGGATGAGACAAAATTCCTAGGTCTTATTTTTGACCGTAAATTAACGTTTATACCACACCTTAAATACTTGAAGACCAAATGCCTTAATGCCTTAAAGCTCTTAACTTACTTTAAGTTGTTGCAAACACTAATTGGAGAGCAGTTCGAAAAGTCCTCTTGCGACTTTACAGAAAACTTATCAGATCCAAGCATGACTACGGCTCAATAGTATATGGATCGACTCGCAAATCTTACTTGCAGATGCTCGATCCTATACATAATCAAGGATTACCACTCGCCTTAGGAGCCTTTCGTACATCACCAGCCAAAAGTCTATATCTTGAAGCTAATGAACCAGTATACCATTAAATTACAATCTAACCCTTCAAATCCAACTTTCGATACTGTTTTTAATCCTTATTATGAACCTCTTTTTGATCGAAAACCGAAGGCATTCGGCCATTTGGTCCTCGTATTAAACCAAAATTAAGAGTCACTGAAATCGACCTAACTTTGATTGCCAAGTACAAAGTACCACAAATTCCACCGTGGACTTTGGAAACACCAACAATTATTTTTTGATCTTTGTAATACTAACAAATCCATTACAGATCCTACTACCTTTAAAGCAAATGTAATGAAATTAAATCGAAATACAGTAACTTTCAACATATAAACACAGCTGGTTCTAAAGATGGAGACCAGGTAGCTGCAGCAGCTGTTGTTCACAAACATAGCATAAAGAGCCGTCTGCCTGACAAGACCTCTATCTTCTCAGCTGAACTTAAGGCAATTCAGGAATCTGATGATGACCATTTCGTAATCTTTTCTGATTCCCTTTCATCCCTTCAAGCACTGGGTAATATATAACATGATAATCCAGTTGTGCTTCAACTTTTAGACAAAATACAATTCTCTTATAATTGATAATGTTATTATTTTCTGCTGGCTTCCAAAAATAAGATATATGGTCCTATAGAAACCACAGCGTCCGAACGCAATGGATCGTAGGTCCGCACTGTACTGCAAACAAGGACTTAAAAATACAATGAAAGAGACAAAAAACAACATAAAGGTTGGTGAAGACAGGGGTACCGACTTTGAACGGTCAGTAGGCAATAAGGTCTAATGGTTAGGTTGAATCGATTTTATATGCGCACAATCCTCGCTATTATTCTGTCTTCAGCGCCCAAATAGACAAGACAGTGTAAACAAAACAAAACAAAACAAGTTTAAGTACTTACAATTTTGTAAAAACAAAACAACAGAAAGGGTGGTGAAGACAGTGTTACCGACTTGGAACGGTCAGTAGGCAATTAGGCCTACTGGTTAGCTTGAATCGATTTTATATGCGCACAATCCTCGCTATTTCCAAGCCATGTAGGAATACGTGGTAATGATAGAGCTGATAGCGCTGCTAAGGTAGCATTAGGTTTACATATATCTAAAACCAAATTACCTTATACTGATTTTAAAAGTTATATCAACACATATATTCGTATCTCTTGGCAAGCCGCTTGGGACTTGTCGGTGAACAATAAACTCCATTCCATTAAACCGTTACTCGGAGAATTGCGTTCTTCTAGTAGACCCATTCGTCGAGAGGAAGTTGTCCTAGCCAGGGTCAGGATAGGGCATACACGCTGTACTAATTCATATTTATTACAAGGTGATCAGTTGCCAGAATTTATACCCTGTTTTTCACCGTTAACGGTCAAACATATATTGTTGGAATGCATAGACTTTGATCCTATGCGACAAAGATACTACACAATTAATACTTTGAAATAGTTATTTGATACTATAGATTTTAGTCTTGTTTTAGATTTCCTTAAAGAAATCAGACTTTATAAATCAATACAATGTTTTCCTATATATATTAACTTGTTTACGAGCCCGTTGGCGGGCATTTGTTGATTTACATATATACCTAGTTTATTTTGCTACTATATCATCCCTTATTTGTAGATAGTTTTATCTTTATACGTTTACATTATTTTTAATTACTATTTCATTCTTTCATGATTCATCGGTTTTTGCGCACAATATGACCTATTTATGTGTCGACGTGCCATAAAACACCATTCATTCATTCATTCATTCATTCATTCATTCATTATCAGTTTAATAAAGCCAAGATACATGTATATTTATCATATTACACTAGAGAAATAAGTATGCAAATGAAAGGCGAATAATCGTTCGGTCTTTTCCGTTCAGCTCGGAGTACATTGGAATTGTCTATGCCAGCTGTTATACGCCTGCATTTCCGGATATTTTCGGATATATTTTCGGATATATCCTTCATTGTGGCTTTCTAGGCTATTGTATTTTTCTATTATATTTGCTCGAGCATATTTTTGTTTTATTTATATTGCCTATTGATGCTGCCTTGTTGGTTAGAGATTAGATCATGGCGGGGATTTCTTTATTTACACTGTCCTGTTTTAATGGGATGACAGTAGGGTAAGTGTTAGGTTTGGTGCACCCTAGAATTGGTTTAAACCCCCCAGTGGCGTACTTTGCCACTGACCGTTCCAAGGCGGTAGCCCTATTGTCAACCCTTTTGTGTTTGTGATGTCGTTTGTATTTATTATTACATTTGCCTTCTTGTTTGGCTGTTTGCGTGTTTGTTTCTGTGTTTTGTGATTGACTGTCTTCCTAAAATGCTACTTTCCCTGTCCGATCTTTTAATATTTCATTGCCATTGATAACAATAATGTCTTTGAAATAAGAACACACACATTTTTAACGTATTTGAGTATCCCTGTGTATCCCATTTAAGACAGCCCGTGTTTCATCTAAACATGTATACCATATAAGCTTTATTATTAAAACTATATATAAACACACACAATAAAACAAGTTAACACATATACAGATAAACAGCATGATCGTCAAGCATTGTAAAAAGGTAATATTAACACCAACACTTTTTATGTTAGGAGTTCTTAATAGTACATTGTTGAAGAATATGAAACCTCGAAACTACATTCAAAACAATTGGAAAGGTCAGAGAGTATTGAATGTTTGTTATTAAAGTACGGAGAAGCGCTGTGAAACATTTATCTTAAAACCACTTACTTAATCCCGGAGGGATTATCGGGCAGAGTTTTAGCGGCACATTAGTAGATGCGATGCTTCTGGTGTTAGTCATTTGCTGTTCCAATAGCTGACATCTCACATTTTTGTGCCAGGCTTGCAGGTTCCACGTGTACCATTGAAATGTTAGATAATAACTAATCAAGATAAGAACGATTATGCTCGCAAACGCCGCTTTGATGTTAGTTTTCATGCTTGTCCTATACATAATGGAAACACAGAATCAATTGTTGTTTGGAGCGCTTGTTTCAGTCAAAGTTTTTTTGGACTTTCAAGACAAAATTCGACTTAGACCTTAATAAGAGATAGGTTGAGACATAAAAGTTTCACATGCGAAAATTCTTTTTGATATTTTAAAATTCCAATGCAAAATTCTGAAAAATATTATTTTTTTAATGAGTATTAATTAGTATTCAAAAATGGTTTCAATCTGTTAGATACGTGTAAATTAAGATACTCTAAACGTTTTATAAAAAAATATTGTGGCTGTAAAATATTTGTTTCTCAACTAAGGCTTTTTATTTACAACTGAAAATTCCCGTTTAAATGATAAATGACTGATGAACGTATTTATAAAATTGCTCATGTTAATGCTAAAAACCTATGGCTAAAACAAGCGCCCCGAACAATAGATGGGTTTAAATAGGGTTTAATAAACATTCGATTTGAATTACGGCATTACTCTTCCGAGGGAGTTGAACGTGTCGCTCTTAAAATGACGAATGCCAATCAGTGAACTTTTACAAACTGAAGAATAAATTAGCAACTAAATCTCTTGAAAAGTAATTAATTTGTAAATTGTAGTCAAACTGAAAAATAAAATAACATTTATCATCGAAACAATTCAAGAAAATATATATAGTCATGACAAGAAACTCAGAACATATAAGTATTCCAGGAAACCAGAATCATTTGAACCTTCAATCATAAAAAAGCTATACAAGAGCACATTCCAAGGGAGATTACAGATACAACTACATCGAACCAACACATGAAAGGTTATATGGCGTCTAACAGGCATGAACATGCCAGGCTCATCCTCCATGTATATCGAGATAAAATATGGAAAATGGGCCTAGAACCTTCTCACCCTGAACTGCAGAGTTGCTGCAGATTCTATCGTAGAAACTCCATTTACGCTGGAGCCACATTTATTGTTTTTCTGCCACTGCTCTTTTGATGTGAGCGAGATGGCACCTGAAACAATGCAGGGATCATGATGAAGACCTTTAATGAACATGAACAAAAAATGATGAAATGAACATGAATTTGGAGGGATTCTACCCCTCTGACTACCCCTCCAAAGGGATCTGCAGTGGTCCTATTCTTTGCCCCGTGACCAATCGGGGCCGCCGGGAACCACACGGGGCCTAGTACCATTGATGTGAACGATTTAAAACATATACAAATTATATAACTGTATTATGTTTCTTACCTTTAAACAGTATATAATCCTGCAACAAACTTCCCCTGTTAACTTCTTAAAAGCTGAACAAATCAAACTGTTTGTTTAAACATGTGTGTGCGACTTCAAATTAAGACAAACAGATGTTGCATTAAACTAATAAAAGTTGAAACATTTGTATAAATCGATGTTATCAAGTAACATAAATACGTCAAAGTCGAGCTTTATGGCTGCGGAGCTACTGATCGTTTGCTTGATATAGATGGTAAAACAAACAAACAAATTCAGAAAGAGGACACGTATGCATTTGTTGACAGGATGAAACATGGACAGACTCAAATGTAGATATAAAAGTCGAAAATAGCATTCAAGAATCACAGTCAACCAAAGCACGCACACGCACAGAAACAAAGTCAATGACAAAATCAGATAAAACAGGGCTCGAGAGTCGCTGTAAAGTGTTGAACATATACGGAAGAAGACTAATTTAACGTGATTTAATAATTTAAAGTGATTTATTTATTCGAGAAATAATTGTTTGCATCTTATCTACATGTTTAAGTTGTACAGTTATGACCGAATATCGATCCATTTTGTCTTAAAACGGACCTATTTGTTCTTGTCGTTCTTCGCCATTTATAGTACGGTATGTATTTAACTGCAAAGCTACGGCCTTACGTGTCTTTTGCTAAATACAAATGATGGGTTGTCCTCCTGTAAACGTGTGTCTTATCTGATGTGTCTATCTTACATAATACTTTTGTTTGTTTGTATGGTGTTTTACGTCATTTTCAACACCTCTAAGGATATATATGACAGTAGATTTATTTGTGGAGGAGGCCGACCACCCACTTTTCCTGGGTATAACCAGTACTGTAAACCTCCCGCCATCCGTAAGAATCAATACTTCCTCACTTATAAGTCGAGCTCCCGCAGTGGTGAGAGGCGTAGATTTAACTCTATTGTCAACCCGTTTGTGTTTGTGATGTCTTTTTTGGCTATTTATTCATCTTTAAATGTGTTATTTGTTTCTGTGTGTGTTTGTGGTTGACTGTCGTCCTTGAATGCTGCTTTTCCTGTTCGAGTTTTATATCTATATTTACAACGCAACGTCTTTAACCATTCGGCCACGGACTTCTTACATAATAAAAACATTATAATAAGGTGATAGCAATAAAAACACACATTAATAGCACACTAAACACTATGTGTAAATTAAGACAAAAGAAATAAAATCTAAGTCGGAATTATATTTTTGAAATGTTATATATCGTAATCATACAAAGCATAGCCGTAGGAACGCCAGCCCTATGGCGTAGGAATATCTGTCAAACAAGGTCACGTGTTAAAATCGATAACAAAATGATATTATCGGGAAAATTGTCACTGGTCAGATTTATACACCTCTTATCTATAAACTGTGATTATGACAAAACACAATCACAATAACAGATCGTTGTTAAAGTAATAATATTCACAAACTACATTGGTCGAACATAATTGGTGTACACTTCGTGTAATTCCCAATAATAGTAAAAGGCATTTCTCAAAGGGATGAATTTTAATGAAATCGGAGACAAATGCTTTTTTCCGCTCAAAATTAAATAACATGACCCACGGACTCAAAGACGGCATAATGCATATACATTTACAGACGCGACCATTATTTCAATACATATATTTCAAATGTATGTATCCATGCATTCCAGATTAAATTTCTGATCTATACATGTTTTTGGTTTATGCCGGAGTGCTCAAAATAGCTTTTAATAAACCAAATTGCAACGGTACGTCGGGAAAGGAAATGAGGATGGTGAAAATATATGTTGCAGAGTTAATTTTCTGAATCCGAAAAAAATAGCGAAAAAATGAAGTTTTAACAGCGAGAATGATTTTTTTTATGAAAGTGTTCATTGACATGTCTACTATTAAAAAACAAAATTTAAAGTCAATCAGAAATAAGCACTTTTTTCCCAAAATTAACAAAGTACACCGTATTCGCTAAAATATGAACAATCGCCTTTCGAAGTAAATGTTCACGCGGGATATAAAACCGTAAAATTATGAAATCCTTTTTAAGAGATATATTGATTTCAACATTGTCCTGTATTTAATAAATTATTAGAGTAGAATGTTCACAGTTTTTCTCAAGGATACCAATACGGTAGTATCCCTGAAACCGGGCCCTTCAGCCCATCCCAACCACCCTCCATACCGTATTGATTAAGTTGTATATAGCTGCGAATGCGCAGTTTTAATTAAATTCGATTTATTTCATCATTTTAGAAGCGAGAAAACAAACAAAAGCATGTACGCAAAGATACATCTTTCCTCTGTCGATATGTAAAATAAAATATAAATCGGAGGCAAGTACTTTTTACCCCCAAAAATTAACGAAGTACACCGTAATCGCTTAAATACGCCGAATCGACATAATTGTGAATTCATTTATAAGAGATAAATCGATTGATTTCAACATTGTTCAGTAGTTGATATATTATTGATGTAGTATGTTCACAGTATTTATGAGGGCAACATTACGGTAGTATCCCTCCAACCCCGTCGGCCTCCCCCCTCCACCCCGTACACACAATATGTTGTGTATTGCTGAGAATGCGCCTTCTATTCAAATCGATTTATTTCGTCATTTTAGAAGCGAGAATAAAAACAAAATCGCATAGATACATCTCTCCTCTGTATATGTAAAATTTCAATAATAAACTAACAGGACCGTCCGACCCAAAGACGGCAACATTCATACTCATTTCGAAAGACGACCGGTTACAGAAATAACTATCGTTATGTATATATATGTAAACACATATATTTAAAATGTATGTGTCCATGTATTGTACACTACATTTTTGATCTATACATGCTTTGGGTTTATGTCAGAGTGCCCAATTTATTTTAACAAACAATGTTGCAACGGTAAATCGGACAATGAAACCATTATGGCGGCAATATACGATGCACAGTTGATTTTCGAAATCAAAAAATGCGATAAAATAATATAAGTTTAACAGGCAGAAGAATATTCTTTTAACTGTTCGTTTAAAACTGAGGGGGCAACATGAGTTTTAAAGAAAGCAAGATTGGCATGTGTCCCTCTAACCAAGTAAATGAATGACTGACGAGTAACAGACATGCTACTGTCAGTCATAAACATTATATAGTGTAGATTCGAAGATTGCATAACATAAACATGTGGACATGACATTGTGTCAATGGAGCACTTGCCACATGTGAGGTGTTGTGAAACACTGTACGCGTGAATCCAAAAAGTGCTGGTCTGTTATATTTTTAGGGCATATTTAGATTTTTAACCTAAATATATATATGTATATATATATACTAGTCTTTTATGTTTATTTTTATGGTTGCATATCTGTCCCAGAACGCAGTCATACTCACTAATATATTGAAAGTAAATACTGAATATACATGTGCGGTGTGTTATGATCTGTAGTATTTGAAAACAGACATATTAAACATTTCCCTGAAAATATTAAACAATGATCAATACTATATTCATAGAATTATTTTATCCTGAAAAATAAATACATTTTTTTTTTCAGCAGTTGAAATCTACTATATTCTGCGAATATTGCTACTTTGAACATTTCAATACGTCCGTTTTCATCAAATAGCATGTTTTGTTTGTTTTAATATTATTATTTTTTAATTTATGATTTAACAAAAATGGATGATAGGAATATATGTCTTACACACTGTTGAATCCTGTAATTTAACAACAAGTGGTTTGGTTCAAAGGCGACAGTATCGGTGAACAAAACCACTTGTTTTACTGGATTCAACATTGTGCAAGAAAATATTCATATATTATATCATTAATATTATAACATGTGTGTTGTAACATTTGTGTGTTGTAATATTTATAAACCAGATGTCTACCCCCACTGCTTATCCTTGTTAATAAATGTTTGATAGTGAATGTCAGCAGGGAACTTGACTTTTGACCTAAAAATCAAACGGATCATCCTCTTACCACTGTCCACCAATAAAGTTTCATGAAATTAGCTTTAGGTGAAGAGGAAAAACTGTGTGGGCAAGACTTTTCATTTTCCGGTCATGGTAACTGACCTTTCAACTACTGACTTCAAAATAAACAGGGATTATCATTTCATCAAAGGCAGTCAAAGTATGACGTTTTATGAAATTAGCTTTAGAGAAAGTAAAAAATAGTTTCATTGCGGACACGATTTTTAATGATCAAATCACTGTGACATTGACCTTAGATTTATTGACCTCAATATTAATAGGGATCATACTCCTACCAAAGGCATCCAACCCATGACGTTTGAATATATTTATTTCAGGGAAAATATAGTTACGGTGCGGACAATGGTTTTCATGATCGGATCAGTGACCTTGACATTTGATATTAACTAAAAAGGGGTCTTTCTCTCACCAAATGCAGTCAACCCAGGTAGTTTCATGATACATGTATTTGCTTCAGTAAATAAGGAGTTACATTGTGGCCAAGGTATTTCATGATCGTTTCAGGGTGATATTGACCTTTGACTTATTAACCTCAAAATCATCAAACGGTGCAATAGTCTTATCACCCATGGCGTTTCAAGAGACTTCCTTTAGGAAAAGAGAAGTTACAGTGCGGACAATGCGTTTCATTATCCGGTCAGTGACCTTGACCGTTGACCCACTTAAAATCAAAAGGATCACCCTCTCGCCAAAGGCAATCCATCCATTAAATTTCATGGGATTTGCTTTAGGGAAAGTGGACTTACAGTTTCCAAATTTTACATTATCATGTTACGGTGACAATGACCTTTGACCTAATGACCTCAAAGTCAAAAGGCATCATTCTCTCACCAAACGCACTCAAACCATGAATTTTGATGAGATTTGTTTCTTCGGAAATGGACAGTGCAGGCAAGGTTTTTCATAATCATTATTGGGTCAGGGCGCCCTTGACCTTCAATATTTGATTACAAAGTTTCGTCAAAATCCAACAAGTAGCGCAGACAAAATTTGTGACGGACGAACGGAAAGGCCAAATATAATCTGTCTCACCTACCACTTTGTGGTGGAAGACATAATTATTCAGACAATAATTATTTTAGTTTATAATTATGTATACTTTATTAAACAAATCATTGAGCGAACATAAACTTCAGCATTGTCTCTGGCCAATGGTGTACATGGAGTCTTCTTCCAAATGACGAACAGCCTGAAAGAAAATAAAGACATAGAATAAAAAGTTAATATAAGTCGAACAGAGTATTCAATTTGAATCAGGTGTTGCGAGGGAGAGCTAGGGCATGTTTAGGGGAATGGGACAGTTTTAAATTTAACGCCTAATCAACACGTTGTTTAGGTTATTTCGAGCCGCCCCAAAGAGAGGAGGAAAGATACATAGGCATCCAGGAACCCTTCCCTACGCTTACTACCGATTAGATACCTATGGTTCTTTAACGTGCTTGGAGGACAGACTCCGGTTTACTTCCCATCCGACGAACGAGGCTAGCAGGACAGATCGAAGTAACCCAGTGGCGACAGTAAGACTTGAATCCGTGTTTACTGGATTCAAAGCCGATATGCTATAAACGTCCCTTGACCAAAACTGAGTAAAGGGCACATCAAATAAAGGGTCAATTACATATTATATTGTGTGTCATACGAGTATATGATCGATCTGACATGATCACAAAACAAATTTAATGTATTTTTCACCCAACAGTACAGCAAGAATCTATTATAAGGAAAGTTAAATCTGACAGAAGGTGCAATGCTCTATAAGCCATTTTTACTAGAAGGGGAATAAAAAACAACTCTTGCCAAAAATCTAAAATTGTTAAATTGTACACGTTTTATTTATAGGATATTTTACTTTGATGACTTAGTAAGGTCATTTTATATTGGGAGAAAACATTAATATACAGTTATTTATTTTCTTTCTCAAGTCGTCAGTATCAATTCACTTAGAGTTGCTCAAGGGCACGATTCACATTTGGGGCCTCTCTGAAAAACAACATCAATCCAATGTCAATGATCAAACAGACATAGTATATCCTTTGTTATACATAATGTAAAATATTTAAAAAAGAAAAGAAAAAATTGAAAACTAAATTGAATAAAGCATGAAATACTACTTGTGCTCAATTGCACGGTTAATGTAATAAAAACATCTCTCATCATTCATTATACATGTAAAATATAATGTAGCCTTAATTGGAGATCCATTAAAAACATTGTTCCACTTTCACAGCATATTTTCAGCCCATGGAATAGTCATTTCGTTTGAGACACATTATTACGTGAAGTATACTTTCTCCAAATTTGGTGCGCTTTTTTTCGCAACATAAAGTATCTAGTAAATGTAAATAAATGTAAATGTGAAATCACTTCCTTGCCTCAAAACTCTACTTTACATAAATATGAATCTGACCGATTTCAGTCAAATGTCAATGGCTGTTTACATTGTTTCGATGGTAGTTGTATCGGGTTATGTATTCACGAATGTGCGAGAAATGGGATAACATTACGATATAGAGACAATGCTAACAATTTACATTCATGCATCTGAGGGGTGGGGGTGGAGGTGATTTTTACTTTCCTTACCCCCTCCTCTTTTTCGGTATGCAAGCTCCATTTACCCCCTCCACCTACCGTACTTGGGTCTGGGGGGAGGGTGGGGTGGTGCGGGGGACATTGATAGCATTTCTACTAGTAATTGTTTTATTCCACGAAACGTTCTACAGTTTACAGTACATCCAGTTACTGGAAAGATCGGCGTACACGAAAAACACTTATAGTGATTATCAACTTTCTATTATACAGTATACCCACTCTTTAGGCACTATTTGTGGCCAATGTCTAAATATGTACGATCTAATAGTGGTGTGTACTGTTTATTAACAAACACATTTTAATGACAAAACAAATACCTTGATAATGGACCTCTAGCAGCAGACAGTAATCCCAAATCCAATTTGCACCAACATGTCAATTTATATCACGTGTCACGGTGACCTGTCAACAACACTGCACCGTGTTGACACATAATGGGACGTCATTTCGTCAGGTAAGGTATTCGTTTTTACATAATCTACGGTATGAAACACTGTACACGTATTGTTAGACTCCATAGGTACCCGTAGTGCTCGCCGACTAAGCGCGCACAATTTCGGGTGTAAAATAATGACGTGTTTTAATTGAAAATTCGTAAAACAGTCCGTAAAATACAAAAAAATAGTCCATGTTCGCGGAGTAAAAATGCGAACAGAACTGATATGCTATAGGTCCGTGGCGTTCCTACTGTAGGTACTTCATACACAACGAAACTATATATATCTGCAAAACGTATGAAACGAGTATAAGAGCAGCACTTACACAATAAATAATACAAAACATATTGCAGTCTCAGTATGAATGAGACTGCTCAAGAACGGTAGTTAAAAATGCTTGCTACCGTTCACGCCCTCTAGCACCGGGTTGAACAGAACTGAGTATTTAAAATTTAAATAGTACACACATAAAAGCCATCCCGAAGATGGTATTCATATGACAATGAACAAGGAACTGTCAGCGAGGTATTATCATACCATTCCATGACCATCGGCATATGATCCCAGTTTCTAACAAAATGCTATGCCCTAAAGGAGAAAACAGAAGACTTAAATAATGGAATTTAGTTGGGAGTTGTTATGAGGGCCACTTATCACAAGTAACAGTCAAAACATATAGTTATATATGTTTATCTAGCTCAGTGATCGCGAAATATTGGAATGAATAACAGTAGTTCTGATTGCAAGCATTTGGAGACGATTTACCGCCACTAAACTGCACATGTATTGGTACTGTGATATACACAAAGAGTATGAAATGAGAAATTTAGGTATCGCTGAACATGATAAAGAAAAATATATTGCATTTTCGGTTAGATTTCTTTAATACTTTAATGGTTATTTAGATAATTCCTGTTCGAAACAAATACATACTTATGTTTCACCAACTAAACAGTGTAAATTAGATCATTTAATATTCTAACCACATACAACGATAGATTCGTAAAACTGTTTACCGCCATGTTGTTGGTATATCTATGGGTACTAATTGATTTGTTTAGACTGATATGCAAAAAAGGCTGAAAATATCGGACAGGGAAAGCAGCATTCAAGGACGACAGTCAACCACAAAACACAAAAACAAACACGCAAACAGACAAACGAAAAGGCAAAAGTAATAAAAAATGCAAACGACATCACAAACACAAAAGGGTTGACAATAGGGCTACCGCCTTGGAACGGTCAGTGGCAAAGTAGGCCACTGGGGGTTTAAACCGTTTCTAGTGTGCACCAAACCTCACACTTACCCTACTGTCATCCCATAAAAACAGGACAGTGTAAATAAAGAAATCCCCGCCATGATCTAAACTCTAACCAACAAGGCAGCATCAATAGGCAATATAAGTAAAACACAAATATGCTCGTGTAAATATAATACAAAAAACAATAGCCTAGAAAGCCACAATGAAGGTACTCAATGACTTGGCAGAAGCCGGAGCAGTAAGAGAATACACCATTAAGGGCACGACAAGAAAGAACATGGACAAACATCAAACGCCACCGTCTCAATGGGCTTTAGGTAGGCGTCATCATAGGGTCCACAGCCTGTCCGGTCATCGTACAATTAAAGAGAAAGCATAGTGGCGAACTGTAAAAGGGTCCACCACCAAGCATGCAGTACGTTTCAAAATGATAGGGTCATAACCTCTTTTGATAAACTTTTTAACAAGTTTAACAAAGATAGTGTGAAAGTGATCATGACCAAGAATCTTACGAAGTTTATAAATCACACCACCATAGAAGTCAGGTGCAAGACATTTTATGTTGAGTTTGTCACCTGCTATATAAATACGTTTAATAATATATAGAAGTATTTAGATGACATACACAGTATTGATAATCCGTTCTTTGCTCTTATGGTCACCAATATGTATTGACCAGAGCTCACGTCGAATAAAGCCAACAGCTCCGATATCATTGCAGCAGTCCTCGATATTCATCTCTCGATTTCTAATACATACATACCTACATACATACCAAGATGCATCTAGACCTGTCAACCCTTTTTGTGTTTGTGACGTCGTATGCCTTTGTTATTACTATTGCCATTCTTGTTTGTCTTTATGCGTGTTTTGGGTTTAATGTGTTCTGTTTGCTGTTCGATTTTTTTACTTAGTTTTAACCAGTCAGATCAAACCGTTTAATCAGCGTATATTTAATATTATATGATCTGAATATCTGGATAGAGGTTTGGGGATCGGTTTTGTAGTGTATTGGCGGGTTTGTTCCTTTAAAAAAATATAATATATCATTTAATTACCATGATTTATTCAATCTATGCTTTATATTCCTCTTGAAAATACGTCCGAATAAACAAACGAGTGCGCAATGTCTGAATAAACAAATTCGTGATAGCGCAATGGTTTGTTTATACGGACATACTTTCACTCATGAATGAAATCCCGGTTAGAAAAAAAACCTTATGGTTATTCGTCTCTTAACGTAACATTCAACCGAAATGCAATCAAATATAGTTAATGAAAATAAACGTGGCACGAATTTCTTTGATAAATAAAGTAAACGAAGTTGTTGATTATATATTACTAAAACAACGTAAATGAAGATTAAATTATATATATGTTAAATTCTGATATGCAGTACAAACGTTTAGCAATATTATATTTATCTTTATCACATAACTTGCGGTGTGGGAGTGTAATAAAGACATATCGTATTTATCATAAAATTATTAAACTAGTGAAATAAATATGCAAATGAAGGCCGAATCGTCGTTCTGTCCTGTCAGCTCGGTTTACATCGTCGATTTCCGTTACCGTTTAAAATACAAGATTAAGGAAATTGACGAGTTACTTCCGTTGTTTGGTGGCGTACGGAGAAGATACATGTATATAGGAAGTTACAATGGAGATTCAATGCAAAACGTTCTTTATGAGGCTTTTTTGGAGTTATGTGATAAATGGAATCTCATATTTGTGCTTTTTTTTATACTGGATTTAATAATCTCGTTGGCACAGGCTCACATCATATAGCTTTATCTAACTCGTATAATAAATTCAATTTTAAACAGGCACAAATTTAATATTAAACAGGCACTCGTGAATGATCCGCTATCTACATTATCACAACAATGGGATGCTCTCTGACTTCTTATCATATTCGTAAACAGTACGTAGATCTTAAGACAATCTATACATATTCAAGACTTACGTGAGCGTTACATGCATGTTAGTTGTATGTAGAATCGAATCGGTTTTTTTGTATTGTACAAATATATTGATTATTTGATGAATTTCGTATGTGTTTTATTTCAAACAAATACAAAATACAAAAATATATTTATCGTATGATATAATATGCTTGCCGTATTTACAAAAACAATGAATATAACTAGAGATATTCCGATTACAAAATACAACCGTGGTGATGTTTTATGTGCTTAATATAGTGCATGAAGTCATACAATAATTTTATACATTTGTAACTATAAAATGACGTAACAAAACTACATACGATATCACATGATTAGTACGTGCAAACAACAAATGGTTTATGGTCCTTTCCTAAGTTCGTTTTAATCATGACCCTCGGGTCAAAAGAGAACTGGAGCACTGAAAATGAGAAGTGTTCTGCATGATAGTTGATACAGCATCAGATATGGTCACCTCATCGCTTTTGTTGACATACCTTTACTATATGAATACTCGTGTTGACATACCTGTATTTCAAACATACGAAATCACATGATAAGTACGTGCATAACGACACGTATTTCAAATCAAATACAAAGAATATAATATGTTCTATTTGTCTTTATATCTATTCAGCACTTTTTTCTTTTACAACCCTTCATACACTGACCGATCTTTTATCAGCCCATCCTCCACTTCTCCGTCTTCCACCGTCCATGCCTCCACTACGCGATCATCTGCCTGTATGTCCTTCAACGCCCCATCCTCCGCCGCCACCCCGTTGCTTACCGCCCGATTCATTACCGCACCAGCTACCTCCTTCTCTGCGACTCCATCTAAAATATAGCAATAAGAATAATTCTTATGTTATGAGCTATGTACATTTCGAAAGTAGCTCACTTTAAATTATTAATATTATAATTTCTATAAATGATATTTTTCAAGTAAGGTTTCAAAATTGCACATTACATATAACCTTTCATGACACCATTTTGACATAGATTACAATTGCGAAAATAATGTAAATAAACATACCGTCTGTCTCCTCTCCATCCTCCTTCCGCTCCTGTTCCTATTTTTCCTCCAACACCACCATGTATCCCCCCCCCCCTTTTATCCGACAGCTTTAAATAAATAAATAAAACCGTTTATACCGTTATATATACCAATGAAAGCTCAAGGTATACAGCTAAATAAGACTGACCCTACTGAAATGTTGCGGACAGCTTATTTCGAGTCGACCCAGAGATAGGGGAAGGATTCAAGGGAATCCGGGAGCCGTGTACTGTTCTTACTATCGATATATTCCTATGGTTCCTTAACGTGCTCAGAGATAGACTCCGATACACGGGACCATTCGATTTACGTTCCCATCCGACGGTCGAGGCTAAAGAAACTAACTTGTTTAATGATATATCGAAGTAACATCCCAACAGCAGTAATGCCAGTGAAGCTCGATTCAGAGTCGAACATGCAATCCACTGGGTCACCGCAACCCTTTAGTAGAAAAAACATTAGCTTATACACGGATAACAAATTAAATGTGTTCCTTGGTTTATTTAAGGTTCAAGCATAAAAACAAACTAACATTCTTCATAATTCTTAACTTTTCGCTTCATTCTCCCTTGGATTTTGTTGTCTGATTTGTTTTTATTTACAAATATATTTTGATTTACAAAATACGATAAACAAAACTCCCAACGCTATTTTCGTGGTGTCTTTCACATTTTAAATTTTAACTTAACTAATATAGTAAACGTAACAAAAGTATAAATTTAAAAAATAATCAAATTTAATTGTAACACGAAACTATTTAATCTATTTGTTTAAGATTTCTTTCAGTACAATTGATGAAAAATAAAGTTTAGAATTGTTGATTTTACTTGTAAGGAATACGTTAAGTTTTAATTTTAGTTATACTCATTCTAATAATTTACAAACATCTAAGCCACCTCTAACGTAATCATTTTATCCGTGGATCAAAAACATCGGGCTTTACATGTCTGAAAAATTTCAGAAGGAAACATTGAAAACTGTGAAAGTTATAAACAGCATACAGCGTTGGACATGTTGTTTACTGTATGATATTTCCGTTTGGATAAACACATTTCGGTAAAATAAGTATGGATTGTTTGCTAAAAGATACATTATATTGTGCATTTACAAAGTGAGAAATGCTTGGATATATGTTTGGGTTATTTATATTTCAGTAATCATTAAGCAAATATAGCATAAAAAGTAGTTGTAACATGGTCGGTGACATTTCTTTTGATGAATGCAGAGCATTAAATCGTTTAATTTAGGGTAACTAAAGGAGCGTGGCTAAACCGTACTACAACTACCAAATAATGGAATTTAGAGTACGGTCGCTATAACGTTCGAGAGTTTTATTAAGTTTACCATGCTACAACAAAATAGAGTCTGTCTCAACGAGTTGTCTTATTTAAACCCCGAGATGGGCGTAGACTCTATCTATTACATATAAAGATCAAACAAGAAATGCAGCATAAATCGATATCATCAAGTAACATAAATACGTCATAGCCGAGCTTTATGGCTGCGGAGCTACTGATCGTTTGCTTTATATAGATGGTAAAACAAACAGACAAATTCGGTAAGAGGACACGTATGCATTTGTTGAAAGGATGAAACATGGATAGACTCAAATGTAGATATAAAAGTCGAAAATAGCATTCAAGGATCACAGTCAACCAAAACACGCACACGCACAGAAACAAAGTCAACGACAAAATCATATTATAACAGGGCTCGAGAATCGCTGTAAAGTGTTGAACATACAATGAAGAAGACTGATTTAACGTAATTTAATAATTTAAAGTGATTTATTTATTTGAAAAATAATTGTTAGCATCTTATCTACATGTTTAAGTTGTACAGTTTTGATCGAATATCGATGAATTTTGTCTTAAAACTGACCTATTTGTTCTTGTCATTCTTCTCCATTTATAGTACGGTATGTACTTAATTGCAAATCTACGGCCTTATGTGTCTTTTTCTAAATACAAATGATGGGTTGTCCTCCTGTAAAATTGTGTATTATCTGATGTGTCTATCTTACATAATACTTTTGTTTGTTTGTATGGTGTTTAACGTCATTTTCAACACATGTAAGGTTATATATGACGGTAGATGTGTTTGTGGAAGAGGCAGACCACCCACTTTTCCTGGGTAGAACGAGTACTGTAAACCTCTCGCCATCCGTAAGAATCGATACCTCCTCACTTATAAGTCGAGCTCCCGCAGTGTTGAGAGGAATAGATTTAACCCTATTGTCAACCCTTTTGTGTTTGTGATGTCTTAGTTGGCCTTTTATTCATCTTTAATTTGTTCTTTGTTTCTGTGTGTGTTTGTGGTTGACTGTCGTCCTTGAATGCTGCTTTTCCTGTTCGAGTTGTATATCTATATTTACAACGTAACGTCTTTAACCATTTGACCACGGACTTCTTACATAATAAAAACATTATAATAAGGTGATAGCAATACAAACACACATTAAAAGCACACTAAACACTATGTGTAAATTAAGACAAAAGAAATGAAATCTAAAAAATTTATATATCGTAAATCACACAAAGCATAGGTACTTTATACGCGACGAAACTATATATATCTGCAAAACGTATAAAATGAGTATTAGAGGAGCACTTACACAATAAATAATACAAAATATATTGCAGTCTCGGTTTGAATGAGACTGCTCATGAACGGTAGTAAAAAATGCTTGCTACCGTTCACGCCCTCTAGCACCGGGTTGAGCAGAACTGTGTATTTAAAATTTAAATAGTACACACATTTGAGCCATCCCGAAGATGGTATTCATATGACAATGAACAAGGAACCGTCAACGAGGTATTATCATACCATTCCATGACCATCGGCATATGATCCCAATTTCTAACAAAATGACATGCTCTAAAGGAGAAAACAATGTGAGACTTAAAAAAATGAATTTAGTTGGAAGTAGTTAGTTATGAAGTCCACTTATCACAAGTAACAGTCAACACCGATATGTATATCATTATCTAGCTCAGTGATCTCGAAATATTGGAATGAATAACAGTAGTTCTGATTGCAAGCATTGGGAGACGATTTACCGCCACTACACTGCACATGCATTGGTACTGTGATATACACAAAGAGTATGAAATGAGAAATTTAGGAATCGCTGAACGCGATAAAAAAAAATGCATTGCATTTTCGGTTAGCTTTTTTAATATATTAATAGTTATTTAGTTAATTCCTGTTCGAAACAAATGCATAATTATGTTTTCACCAACTAAACAGTGATATTCAAACCACATACAACGATAGATACGTAAAACTGTTTACCGCCTGGTTGATGGTATTTCTATGGGTACTAATTGATTTGTTTAGACTGTTATGCAAGGCATTTTATGTTGAGTTTGTCACCTGCTATATTAATGCGTTTAATAATAAATAGAGGTATTTATATGATATACTCAGTATTGATAATCCGTTCTTTGCTCATATGGTCACCAATATTTATTGACCAGAGCTCATGTTGAATAAAGCCAACAGCTCCGATACCATAGCAGGAGTCCTCGCTATTCATCTCTCGATTGCTAATGAATACATACCAAGATGCAACTAGACTATATTGATATTAGCATGTTAACACAAGCTGTGTAAAATCAATATCATGTTCAAATATGTTATTGACAAATAGTCATAAATGTATAAATGTATGAAGATTAGTATGCTGTATTGTGTTTTGATAGTATTTGCTTCAAGGAACGAAATATTACTCAGAAGAACATTTTATATTTTAATAGTGGGATATGTCGTAATTCCACAAAGTATAAAGCACTTCATACACATTTAATATATAATTCCTCAATAAATGTGTATATCATAGCATTCCAGATATTGCGGTAAGTTATTCTCCAATTTGTAAAATTTCAATTCATTAATTGGCTTTCAGCAGACTGAGTGTCAATAACTATACATGCTTTGAAATGCATACGCAAAGGAATTTCAGTTTGCGCGATGAAAAACTAGCCCAAATAAGATATTTAACATTTATTTAAAGTAGATATCCCGCCAACAACTACCAAATTTTACGACAAATGTACGCCGTTTCTAAACCTAGTGACGACGAAGTGTACATATAACTTATCTCCTTTCATATTTTTTTTACATATTTTGAGAGTCCAAACTTTTTAGACACAATATAAACGGCTTTAACCAGCCAGATCGATCCCCAAAACTGGAGCGTCGAATTAAGAGTTACCAAGTCATAATTCGTTTTACGCATATTCAATCACAGCTGTTTTAAGAACAGGTAAAAGAAACTATACGTTTAATCAGCATATATTTAATATTACATGTAAATGCTCCATGCTTAAAACAATACACAGTGAATTTGCATACTATGCCCATAATTGGCGTTCAAATTGGACACTTTTCAAAATCTGAAGCGGCAACCAGGGTTTTTGACCAAACGTTCGATTGTAGCCGGATTTGTGTCCATTTTGGAGGTAAAATATTTGATATATATCGATTAGAATGTAAGTAACCACAGCATGCCCCAATCAAAATTCCGTTGTTGGAGATAGTTGAGTTTGAAATGAAAATGCGTGGATTGCCGCGTAGACAACGTGTTTTTGTTGTGGAAACTGCGTAGACCAGGCAAGATTGGGAGAAAAATTAAAAAAAAGACAAAAAAAACCATAGAAACTATACGCAACAAATTAGTCATTAATGGACACTTGAACTGGTTTACAATGATTTTAAAGCTGATCATCACTTTTGATATAGATCCATCTCGTTCCCATGAATGCGTAAACATTACCTGGACACGGCTTATTTCGTTTAAGCAAGTACAGATTAGCCATGGGCGGAGCTTATTATAGTTTTATCGATACAGGTAATTTGTGGGCGGAGCTTATCGATCTATTTACAATCAAGTCTACTAAAATATCGATAATTGTCTCGGTATTTATATTACAAACTGAATTAAAACATGTAGTGAAAAAGAAGGAAGCCTCAATCATTTTGTGAGCGGCGTTTAACTGAGACCAGAACGGAAGTTTATATTATATTTATAATCAGTTCCGTAGACAGGCCTGACATTTAACCGAGGCAAATCCCTTTCTGGGGAGGTCCGTTGACAAGCAAAGTCCACCCCACCCACACTTAGATTATTATTTTGTACGTGTGTGTGATTTCTGTCTGTGATTTCAAAAAAAGTCTGCCTCAGCGTAACTACGGGCCTGATAATAGATTGTTGATTGTTGAAGACAGTTTGATCAAATTCAAAAATAACGAAGAAAGTTGTACATGTATAATTTAATATGTTAAATCTGTAACATTTTCACCAAAAATATTTTGGTAGATCTACATATTATAGTCGTCTTTTCGTTTGTAAACGGGTCAGCACTATCTTCGAATTACTGTGGTATTTTCATACGAAACTGACTGCTTTCTATTCCAAATTATCGCATGACAGACTCAAAAAGAAATGAATGTTTGGCCCTTGATCCATCTTTTTTTCGTTTTTTCGTAATGGTTAAAAAAAGAAAGTTCTAAATGCTTTTTTAGTTCTTCAGGTTGGTTTTCCTCAAGCCGTTCAACATCTCCGAGCCAGTCACACATTTTTTTCACGTCATATTTAGATTTAGATTGAATCGTTCTTGTTTTTCATTATTCCACAATTTCATTAATATCCATCCTCATCTCTGTATCTTCTTCTGTCGATCTCCTGCGTACACTATCGTAATCTTGACCGGGTAGCGAGCATTCTTGCTGCCATTTTCAACCGACGCAGTTGTCGTTGGATGCACGTGTCGATGCACGATTTGACTGGTTCGTGGACGATTATTAAAACAAATATCTATACTTTAATGCAAAATGTATGTAACGTAGTCTAGATTTAATATGGATTTTCGGCCCGCCATATGTTTTTTTTTTTGGCCATTCATATTGATTTTTGGCCCGCCGTTTCACGCGCTTGTGTAATATGACCGCATAGATAATGCCTGTATTACACGAAAAACGGGCCGTTTTTGTTACTATATATATTAACACATGTAATAACACAAATTACTGCACCCGCGTTAAGGTGTATATGGTGGGGATCTGGTTTCCAAGTTATGACACAGGAACTATGTCCCAAGGGGTGTGTACTATGTCAGAAGGGGTGGGGATGGACCCCTGGGCTAATGCTGTTTGGATGATTGTATCCGTCTGTTCATGCCCAGTGAGTGTATATGAGAAGATCGTCAATTCAAAATTGCTCTGCGCAAAGTAAGACTTTTTAAAACGCGCGGCATTATCGGAATTCTCAAAAATGCGCGGTTCCATTCCGGAATCGTCCGTGCACACAGTAGGAATTATCATACATTAGGGATATTTTGGTTCTAGTGGTTAATTGTAATACTGACGGCAAAGGCCTTCGTTAATAATCACTGTGGTATACCGTACCCTGGATATTGCTATGTACACTGAGTATTGGTTAGTATTATCATTGGATTTCGCCACGCCGGAGATCGAACGAAGGTAAGTTCAGTTTCAATTTTTAGTGTTTTTGAGTTTGTTTGATATAAATTTGATAAAAAAGTAAATCATTTGAATTTTTTCCTAGTCACTGAAAACCCGAAAATGTTTCGATATTGCTTAAAAAGGTAATAAGAAGGCAAAACTCGGCTCTTTACTCACGCAATAAATAAACTAGGGTCTGTCAAATTTGATTTTTTTGTTTATATTCTTCCGTAAACGAAAAACTTGAATCGAGCAAATTGTGATCCCGGCATCAGAGTTTATGTTGTAAATGTTTAATCAACAAAGGAATCACAGATGACAGTGCATTTATATAATAAATATGCATGTCAGTGTACCGAGTATTGCTTGGGTGTTGCTCGTCGGTGTCACGAGTATTGCTTTCAAGTGTACCGAGTATTGGCCATTAATATTGAGTAAATGCAAGGAGTACCTACAGAGTATATACCACATTCAATGTTAAATATAAATTATTGTGTATACTTATTGACAGTGTATATGCAAAAGTAGCAATTCGAAGTTGTGTGACCTACGTGGCTATTACAGAATATCCACAAACTCGTTATCAAATGGTGAAATTTTGTTTGTTTTGAGTGTGGTATTGAAGCAGTGGTTATTTGTAAAAAAAAACTCGTCCATTGGTTGTTGAGCGGATCTTATCTAGAGGGTTTCATTGTATCCAGAAATCGTCCACATACCAAACAGTTTGTAATGTCCAAAAGGGCGTGTGTTTATTGTCCTGGAGTGGGTCTTTTCAAACTACTGGGGGTTTCAAGAAACATTGTGTAAGGGTTTGATTCATTTTTGAGACAGATCTTAATAAATATATTGATTTTGTATAGGTGGTCATATTGTGAATATTGTATTTGTCCAATTGGTTATTTTACGCTGGTTTAAATAATATTTTTGATCTAAGGCGAGCATGCTACCATCACACTACGGCGGATCACTAAGTGTTGTAAATGTTTGTCCGATGAAAGCCATATGACTGAAATAAGTGACATCAACACATATCTAAGCTATGCATTGCATTGACGGATGTAGAGTGGTCCTTATATTTATACCGAACCCCCATGGAATAGGCTCAGATCCCCAAAGTTTGACCCGAATCCCCTTTAAATACCCGAAAAATACAGTAAAGGTACTAAAAAGGATGTAAATGGGACTAAATTAGGATGAGAAGCAACAAAAAAGCGCTGCACATTTTTTTAGGTAAAACCACTATGACGGACCCCTATGAAAAAATGTTCTGGATCCGCCCCTGCATTCAGATGTAGAGAAATGTGTCGACTATTAGCATAATCACGCCCGTTTAACTCACAACGAGTGTGAATTGCACTTCACGAGCAACTTTCGTTCCTCGTTGTGAGCACTCATGAAACGGGTTTGACAAGGAAAGCACGGAGATTTTTTCAAATATCGGAATACAGTTCGATAGCGATGGGTTTTCTGAGTACGCACATATAACTGAATTGGATTTTATAGTCGCACCAACAGCTAAGGTCATATGGCGACTTTCCAGCTTCCATTGGTGGAGGAAGACCTCAGGTGCCCCTCCGGGCAATTTTCGTGCACGGTCGGGCACCTGGGTAGAACCACCGACGTTCCGCAAGCCAGCTGGATAGCTTCCTCACATAAAGATTCCTAGGCCCTGAGGTGAGGGGCAAGTGATTTCAAGTCAAGACGTTAACCACTCGGCCACGGACGACCCCTACGCACATATAAAATTGATGCATGTAGTTGGCCATTTTTGATAGAAAAATCGTATGACACAGTCACTCGGGGGGCACTCGGGGGGCAATGGAAAAATTAAATGACTTTCGACAAACGGGTTTTCCATACAATTCATTCAAGTCAAGTCATTCAAAACAAGAGCAAACCCAGTGCTGTAAAGAAAATATAGCATTTTACCAGTAAATGGTTGCCATAAAGCGTTCCTACTAAGATTGTATGCGGATTTGGAGCAATTGGCAAATCTCTAGGAAGTACGACTCGTACATATTTAAGCCACGGCATACACCATACGATGTTAATCGACCTGCAGCGCAAATGGCGCCCTGGAAGCAAAGAGTCCAACACCTTGATGGGATTGCAGCATGGCTAGCTTTTACTCGACCTGAGCATATTTCAGAATGGAATTGAATATAGAGTTTCCTACCTACCTTCCTAGCTTACTATGTTTAATGCAGGCACTGATCAAGCGCGGATCCAGGAATGTTGGCCAGAGTGGATCCAACGTATACCACCATTTTCCAGGGGGGGGGGGGCGTCTCACCCTGTACGGGCTTCCAATTTCGATGTGATTTTAAGAAAATAACATCCACAGCGTCCAATGTCTACGTGAGTTTAAGAGAATTCTTAAATCCCTGAGGGTCTGAACACACGGACCCCCTCTGGATCCGGCATGGGCGGGGATTAGGACCACTACCCCGTGGGATTTCAAAAATATAAGGTATGTTTTATTAAAATTCCAATGAAAGCAGACGTTCGTACGATTTTGGACCCCTTCTGGAATATAGAAGACACCCTTTGGGAAAAATTCATGAATCCGCGCCTGTAATGATCGAATTAATAAAAACCTTTCATTGAACATTCAGGCGATCAGAAAAAAAATATATACTGACATGGAGTAAAGAAGAACTTCTGAAGCATTTGACACTTGCAATTGCTTTCGAAAAATTGATTATTGTATTGCAATACCCATCCATAGATGGGGGTGTAGCCCCTCCCCTATGAGTACCGAGTATTCCCTAAAATTGAGGGCGATTAATGCGTACATTTAATTTCGGGACCCGAGACTGACCGGGTACTGATTTCTCTACATTTTGCGTCGGGCGAGTACTGAGCACCAGTGCTGAATACTCTCTTAAATACTGCGTACAAAAAAGGAGTGTCACCCTAATAGGGGTGTCACCCTAATAGGTACGACTTGACAGTAACCGTGACAAACCTGCAGCCAAGCATGAGTCGCCTAGGTCCGAGGTTATTAGCATATATGTTTTACCATACACAATAAAGAATTTCTATCAGTCTTTGCCAATTGTAATTACCAATTGATCGGTGAAACTCATGTTTCTCTTTACCTCTTTATCGGTCATATCGTCTTTTTTAAACGATTTTTTAAAGTATTTTTATACATATCATATAACAATATATTTTCAGCAAAATAAAATGACTTAATCGATAAGTAGATATAAGAAACAGACAAAAGTTATCGTTTTACCATTCTAGTTTACTCATTATGTTGTACAATACTCGGTACACTAACGTTGAGCTAGAATGCAATACTCGGCACACACTAAATCAATACTCGGTACACTTGATTGTATCTTTTTTTACCTATATCTTTTTTGTAATTTCATAATTTTTTCAGAAATTTGGACTAAAGCTACTTGGTTTTAGAGATCACAATTTGCTCGATTCAAGTTTTTCGTTTACGGAAGAATATAAACAAAAAAATCAAATTTGACAGACCCTAGTTTATTTATTGCGTGAGTAAAGAGCCGAGTTTTGCCTTCTTATTACCTTTTTAAGCAATATCGAAACATTTTCGGGTTTCCAGGTATTAGGAAAATGATCAAATGATTTAATTTTTTATCAAATTTATATCAAACAAACTCAAAAACACTAAAAATTGAAACTGAACTTACCCTCGTTCGATCTCCGGCGTCGCGAAATCCAATGATAATACTCACCAATACTCAGTGTACATAGCAATAACCAGGGTACGGTATACCACAGTGATAATGCTGGAAGAACTTGTGGCTCAAACACTTTGCTTGTATGTAAAATAAAAGCAATAACGTATGTTTAAATTGCAAGTATACGCACGATGCAACGTGTGTTTATCTCCTCATTGTCTAGACTATGTATATTAATATCCACTATTTATTAAGTATCATTCACATATTCAAATGTCATTAATAGCAATACCATAAACTGATCATTCGTTCTCAAACGTTCTGTGTAAATGATTGTTTTAGTACATTTGGCAGACGACAGATGTTCTGAACAATAAGACAATTTGACATTTAATATATGTGTATACCTTATCAGTATAATGCTTTAATAAATATGATTAAAACAGGCAAATGCAATTAGTAGTAGTAGTTGTAGCTTTAACACCTGACGCATTTATTGAGTAATTGGCGTGTTTGTTATTTGACAGATGTTCAATATTTGACTTCATTTGTAGATGCCAGTATATACGAAGGTATATAGCAACAAACTAGGGTCCCATGTTTGTATAAAGAGATCATAGGAAATCTCTAAAATATATATGGAATGCCCAATTTGACCCGTTATTAAAAATATTATTGTCTGTGCCGCGTTTTGTTTTTTATTTTCAGCCGGATTGCGTAGCAAATCCAGGCTTATGGTTTGGCGATTTTCGTCTATCTTCTGTCCGTCAGTATGTCCGTCTACGCGTTTTGGTAAACGTTTTTGGTTAAAGTTTTTGTTTTTCCTCATTTCTCGAAAACGAATTGCCGGAAAGCTTTGAAACTTGGTACACATGTTCAGTTAAAATGGTGAATTCGCAATCCGGCGTTTGCACCACTGTGCTTCACTTGTTTATATTTTCTTAGCCATAATATATCTCCTTATTTCATTAATATAAATCCGCGCTTTATTGTTTGAGGGCTTCAGCTTGTTTTCTCAATAATTAAGTTCATGTTAATTATTTACCAAACCAAACTATGATTTTCTTTTATACATTTTATCTTTTATAACAGACTATTGAAACAATTAAGCATAAGTAAATAGAAATAAATAGGTTTCAAACACTATATTCCTTTTCAAATCCCAACACAAATTCGTACTTTGCGCAAAACATTCTCAAATTGGGCCGACACATGGTGCATGTTTTATATCGATTAACCCCTTGCGCAATTCCGGAATAGTCCTGCACAATTCCGGAATCGTCGGGCATTTTAAGAATTCTTACTTTGCGCAGATCAGTTCCGGAATCGTCCATATTCTCACATTGCTTATAACATATATATGGTTATATGGTGGGGAGCTCAACGTTTTCCAATTTAAGACCTTTGTGCTACATGTCCCTAGTGGGGACGGACCCTGGGCCGATACCGGTTGGATGGATGTATCCCTCTCTTTATGCTCAGTAAGTGTATAACTGCGGTTTCAGAAAAGAAAGTTAACCCTTTTAAGGTTTTCCCTATACAAGTTTGTGTAAAACATGTGACCTCTGCGGTAGTGCCAAATTTGACCCCATGGTCACGATTTGAACAAACTTGATAGAGGATCATTAGCTTATGGTACATGCACAATATTAGACCTATAGCTTTACCTCTTATACTACATGCAATATATGAGAGCGCTATACCTTGTGTCCTCAGAGGAGAAGATGTTTTCATTTTGTATCTATATAAGTCTATGTAAAACAAGTGATCGCTGGGGCGTGGTCAAATTTAACGTCAGGGTCGCCATTTAAAACTTGGTAGAGGACTAATGGTAAATGCGTAATATTAAACCTCTAGCTCATGTAGTTTCAGAGAAGAAGATTTGTTTAAGACATTATGTAAAACTGTGACTCTTGGGCCGAATTTGAACCCAGGGTCATCATTTGAACAAACTTGGTAGTGAACCATAAGCTGATACTTCAGGTTATCTGTGCCTTGAGTTTTTAGAGAAGAACATGTTTCAAGGTTTTCCCTATGCCAATGATACATATGACCAAGTAAAAAAGACATAAAGTGAGACAATCACATAAAGTTAACTGAGGTTAAGTTACCTAACCAAGGTTATGCAACATATGACCTTGACGTTGGTATTTTTTGTCGTTCAGTGATGTCCACCAATGCCAACAATACATATGATCAGGTATCAAACAAAGAAAATGAGGCAATCACATGTATACAGTTAACTGAGGTTAAGTTACCTAACCAAGGTTAAGTTTGGGGACAATAAGCAAAATATGACCTTGACCTTGGTAATTTGTGTCGTTCAGTGATGTCCAACAATGCCAACAATACATAAGACCAAATATTAAATAAAGAAAATGAGGCAATCACATGTATACAGTTAACTGAGGTTAAGAGTTACCTAATAAAGGTTAAGTTACCTAACCAAGGCTAAGGTTTGGGAAAATAACGCAAAATATGACTAGACTTTGGTATAATGTTGGCGTGATGATGTACCCAACAAAGCATTTGACAAAGTTTCATAAAAATCGAGTGACTGCTATGTCTCGCTACCCACTATCGTGGGCGAGACAAAAACGGTTATGGTCATTCAATTTATTACATCTTCCGTAAAAGAAAGATATATGTCGACGTGTACATGTCAACAACTACCTTTGTATATTGTCATGCCGTTTTAATCTATATCCATAAATCCTTTTGTTATTACACCTTAATTATCATTGACAAAGAATATTGTTTTCATTATCTAAACATACATAAGAATATATACAGCGACCAAGTCGTTATCTTAAGATGTCTTAACACTATATATTACGTTAAAACGACATATATTATAGAATGATCACATCATCTGGGGGGTATATTACAGCTTCCTTAGATTGTACTAAATTGTTAAAATTAAATGCGAACCGCAAACTGTTTCACAGTACTGAGTGGTAATGGTTTATAATTAATCAATGAACACAGACCTAATAACTATTAATATATCTGTGATATAAAGTTAGAACCATTAAAAAAAAATCGGTAAACGTGTCCATTTTAAAATTATAGCCAGTATATATTACAACTGTATCTTTTCAAGTTTTTTAACAAACTGGGTCCAGTGCAGACCAATGATTTATGTTTATATTACTGTTTAATCGTGTACATAGTATATGTCCAATTTGTAGACACAAATACAGGGTCTACTCACTCCACGCGCTACCGATCAGTGACACTTATCGCGATCTTTGAAGATGCCGCCTGTCACGTAGATATTTTGCCTCAATTTCAAATGTTTACCACAATTATGACGCAACACATTCCTTCGATCGTTTACACGTCAAGCCTTTGGACGTGTCAAACTGGTATATCGCCCGGTTAGATGTTTATATAGAAACACACGAAAATCTTGAAATGTTTATCAAGCATTGAAATTAGCGTCTCAATTTATTTATCCAGTATCATTTTAACGCTGCTTGCATATACCAGGGCTTTATATGACATATTATCCCAGCATATACATGTAATTAAAGTAATAAATAATATAGTTTTGAGCTTTCATTTTTTTTATCTTATCCTACGATAAGTTAACATAATTATATTATTGGTGCAATATTAGCAACAGTTACTAATATGCAAAAACAATCTTCTTTATACTATTCGTATAATTAATATTAATGATTGAACAAATGAAAGTTATGTTGAAAAATTACCGTAACGCCGTGAGTTTTTTTCTAAATCAAGATAGCCGTGTGTCCCTTTAATATTTATCGCCTAGCCTATAATGCATTATTTAAAGAGACACATGGACTCTTGAAATGGGATGAATCATCAAAAGAATCACGCCGGTTTGATTAACCCAATATCATTTTGACTTGAAATCTGCTTGCTTCTACATTCTCACATGTAAATACGCATGTTGCAGATACGTTGATCATACGTTTGTATCCATTTGACAAATTAAACCAAATGTAATGGTGTGTTATTTAAGGATTATAGGCCCTCCACCACTTTACCAAATTAGAATGCGCTACGTCTAAACCACATACTTTCATTTCAACGGATATATATATAAAGAGAGATAAGTGTTATATATATGTACGTGCGTGTGCTATAATACTATCTCGTCTTGTCTCTTTCTGTTTTCTTGTCCCTGTTATTGTAATGAAAGCGATCTTAGAATTCGATGACACGGGCCCTATTCCAACGACCCGCTCCATCATAAGCATGAACAATTTAAGATAATGTAATTATTCCGGCTAATAATCTACTCTAATTGATCACGCTAAACAGTGAACGAAGAACTGAACAATGGATGAACAAATTATGACGCCAAAAAGAAGGCGGGTCTTATGTTTCGGTTAGGAGCTGCGTTCGAACTAATGGATATTTTTACGTCTTAAACACATATGTAAACCCTTCAAAAATATACAAACGATATATTATGCATTTCAAATCAAATATATTTCGATAAAATCAAAGGTTGGGGCCACTGAAGGCAGATTAAGAAGATTAAAATGAAGACCCCAAGGTACCCCGTTTCGCCATATAAGCCAAGATGCGACCTTGGGGTCTTAAAGATAAAGCGGCGTCCATGTAATGGATAAGTCAGAGTATCGACAAAATGGGTGCCATTTTGATATACAAAATGCGTTCGTCGTATTTCCAGTTCACCAACAGGGATGATATCAGTATTATAAATAACCACACAACAGTATTATGAATAATATTATATAAAATGGTATGTAGAGTGTATAAAACGATAATAAGAACTCTGAAAAAGAATCCATTTGACCTTAGGATCAAATCATAGGGCTACGTATACTTACCAGGAATGAATGAATGAGCGGTGTTTTACGGCACGTCGACACATAAATAGGTCATATTGTGCGAAAAAGCTGACGAAAGATGAATAAATGAAGTAGTAATTGAAAATTAATGTAAATGTATAAAGATAAAACTAATTACAAATAAGGGATGATATGGTAGTAATATATGTATGTAAATCAACAAATGCCCGTAAACAGGTATATAAATAAGTACATATTTTCCATGAGAAGTAGACACAACACTTATATATTCTGTAGCCTTTCAAAGGCCTAAAAGGCTCTTAAATTGAGAGATGGTCGACATTTAAATAGTGTCGAAAGAAACACAAGAGACCCAAGAGGGCCTGTATCGCTTTACTTACTCTATGGAGTCTGTGGCTGGGGGAGGGGTGTAGGGTGGAAAAACAAAAAACATTAGTTGTTGTAGCACCACCTATGACAAAACCCTTTGCCCTGCACTGAACAAAATAGCAGTCGAACATAATTATATAACTGCAAATTCCCCAAGCTGTACCCATGCAGAGGGGCACCTTTACACAGGAGAACAAACCCAGTTTGGGTTTCAGGAGAACAAACCCAGTCGATGCGCATGTTGTGCATCGACTCCCTTAATGACCAAACCAAATTAGAATCAAATGTATTCAGCTTTGGACAAGATATGTATTTTTTTGCGGGTTTTTATGGGATGCCGAGTTGTCCGTCGTCCGTCGGTCGGTCCGGCGTCCGTCGTTATTTTTTGTCTCGTTAAGACGATAAGGCCGGCCTTTATCCGATCTTTACCAAACTTTACCAGATTGTTAATATCAATGAAAGCACGGAAAATTTCGAAAAGCCAGATCGGACTAGAATCAGTGGAGTTATGGCCCTTGATTTAGTTAAAAATGCTATATGTTGCATCGTTAAGACTATCTGGTAGAGTTTGGTAAATATCGGATGAAAAAAGAATATCAATGAAATCTCGGACAAGTTCGAAAACCAGCCATATTGGACTATTTACAATGGCCCTTGATTTTCTGTAATATGCTATAATTTGGCCTCGTTAACACGATAGGGCCCTCATTTTTCATCAAATCTTTTCCAAACCTTACCAGTTTGTTAATTTTGACGAAAGCTCGAAAGATGTGGAAAACCAACCAGATCGGACCAGTAACACGAGAGTTATGGCTGTTGATTTAGTTAAAATTGCAGTATTTTGCAGTTTTTTGCTTCGTTAAAGACGATAGGGCCTTCATTTTAATAATACGTTTAGCAAGTCCTTATGTACTTTCAGCTTAAATAAACTTTTTAAAAGTGCATATAATGTGAAGTATTATAAAACATTTGCATGACATAGGGTGATCTTCTCTTTCACTAATGTGATCCAATGTAAGTATCAGATTTATCTCCCATTTAGTTAAAACAGCGTAGTTCATATTTAAAAATACCAGTATGATAAAGAACATGGTTAAACGTCACTAAATAAAAGTTCTGGGTTTCAAGTTATAAACACAGCAAAATCAATGGATACAAACCAGTCAGCAATTTTTTCCTTAT
This sequence comes from Cyrtodaria siliqua, assembly GCA_037043455.1. NCBI lineage: Eukaryota > Metazoa > Mollusca > Bivalvia > Adapedonta > Hiatellidae > Cyrtodaria > Cyrtodaria siliqua. The sequence continues at coordinate 398,901 of JAWPHD010000522.1, forward strand.
ATAAGCGGTACCGATAAACGGACCCGTTCCCAATAGAAAAAATATACCATTTTTCCAATTTCAAGAAAACAATTCCCAATTTCGACAACGATATCGGCAATGAACAAAAAAACACAATCCTCTTCCGATGTTTTTTACAAACCGGATGTTTACAGTCTATCATAACATACTAGACTATTTAACTGCGCATGTAGGGATTTGCGTATTGACATTTGCCTCGATATTTAAAACGAGGCCGGGTTTTCCGTGTTCATTTTAACAAATACTTGCAAACGTTTTGATAACCACGAATACAAAATGTGGCGTTATTTACAAAATGCAACTAAACCCCTCGAAAAAAGAAGAACTCGAAGATAGAAAACCGAAAAATCAAAAGAACACGACCGAGAAAAACGTACACGCATGTTTCAGCAATCATATGGAATGCTTTCCGATACTGGAGTTTAGGTAAACCCCTTAGCCACTGTTATATTGCTGACCCAAGGGACTTTCGATATGGATGCGCATAATTTCTCCATTAAGGATATCCTTTCAGTATTTGAAAAAGAAAAAGTCACATTAGGCAGGCGAGTAAGATGGATGCAGCAGTACAGTGACTCTTTCCTGTGCACGAAACTTAGTCATACTAGCCACTTTGAATGCTGGAGCGTTGTCATGTAGCAGAAAAATGTGACTAATTTCAGTTTTGGGGCTTTGCTTCAGGAAGTAGGTTTTGAACTTGTTCAAAACGTTGTCCCTGTGGAACTTGGCATTGATTCCTTTATCATTGGTACGACGGCTAGTATGGCTGATCCATGTGTTGTGAAGAAAAATGCGTTAAGAACTTTACGGACACTGATGATTCTCTTCGCAATGCAGGGTATTTTAGCTGCTTCAGTGACCCATATTTTGTTTGAGACTTTCATGTTTAGCATATAAATAGTGAAGCTATGTTTCTTCCCCAGTAATAAATCTCGAAACATTTCGAGCGTCGTATTTGGAGGACATGTTCAGTAGCTGGAGTGCAGTTTCCACACTAGTCTCCTTTTACTCATTAGACAGCAAATGGGGGTATCCGACGAGCTGTATTTTGTCTCAATTATTTTCTTAAAATGAGATGAACCTTTCCTGATAATGATCCTAGCTAGGTCCGTGTCCATATACCGAGCATCTTTGGCCAGCACCTGTTCGATTAACATAGCTCCCGTCTTGGTGCTGTTGCTAACTGGACGTCACGATCTTGCGGCATCTTTGAAAGATCATCCTTGAATTTAGACAACCAGTAGTAAGCTGTCATAGGAGATAAATTAGAATCCTCGTAAATTTGGACAATTTCATGCTAAATATATGTTGACCTGAAACCGAGACTGCAACAAGCTTTTATACTCGTAAAGCCCCGAACTTCTAATGAATTTACAGCACAATTACCAACCCTAAATTTACACTGTAGTTAACAGTAGCCTGTTTCAGATTGTCATAGATTTTGATTCGGTGCAAGTATATGTAATGATTACCGCTCGAGTAGGAGGTGTTCATGGAATTGAAAGACCTGCACACGTGCGATTGGTGACACCGAGAGCGTGAAGCATCCGTATATGGAATATTTTTATAAATATGAAAATTTACTGATATATAGTGAAAAAATGACAGCAGCTGTATGACAAATATGTAACACTTAATGGCAATAATGCTTTACATGGCCAGTAAAAAGTGCATTAATTTGCAGTGATTTTCTTCGTTTTAAATGTTATTTATCAATATTCCATATATGGTAATATGGAACTATGATGTCATAGTTCTGAAAATGGCGGCTCCCATATTCGTTTTAGAACAACCTTTAAATGGTCATATCTCTTTTGTTTATCATCCGATTTTGATAATTATTTCACCTTTTCCCAAGTTTTTCAGAACTCTCAATCATAAAGGTTGCTTTGCTGTGTCGCTACATTCCCTTTAATACAATTTGAAATGTTCTATTTGTCTTCGTTAGCATATCTCAGCTGTAACGTTCGCGATTTGATTGGTTGAATTTGTTTCATCTGCTCATGAATATTGATTAAATGTTATGTGGCACTTTCTCCATTGTATTGTTGGCAGTACTAAAAAGTCAGATTAGGATCTGAGTTTAATAATACTGTTATATCTAGTGTATGACATTCGTGTAGCTTTCTGAAAGTTTCACTATATCATGTACTATATGTTTATCAGTGTAATAAAGACATGATACATGTATATTTGTCATATTACACTAGAGAAATAAGTATGCAAATAAAGGGCGAATCATCGTGCGGTCTTTTCCGTTCAGCTCGGCGTACATCTGAATTGTCTGTGCCAGCTATTAGATGCCTGCATTTCCGGATATTTTTGGAAAAAGCTTTGCAATTGATAACAATAATGTCTGTGAAATAAGAACAAACACATTTTTAACGTACTTGAGTATCCCTATGTATCCCATTTAATATACCCCATGTTTCATCTAAACATGTATAACATATAAACTTTATTATCAAAACCATATATAAACAGACACAATAAAACAATTTAAAACCTACACAGATAAACAGCATGATCGTCAAGCATTGTAAAAAGGTAATATTAACACCAACACTTTTTATGTTATGAGTTCTTGATAGGAAATTGTTGAAGAATATATATGAAACTACGAAACTACATTCAAAACAATTGGAAAGGTCAGAGATTGTTGAATGTTTGTTAATAAAGTACGGAGAAGCGCTGTGAAGCAGTTATCTAAAAACCACTTACTTAACCTAGGAGGGATTATCGGGCAGAGTTTTAGTGGCGCATTAGTAGATGCGATCCTTCTGGTGTTAGTGATTTGCTGTTCCGATAGCTGATATCTCACATTATTGTGCCAGGCTGGCAGGTTCCAGGTGTACCATTGAAAAGTTAGATAATAACCAGTCAAGATAAGAACGATTATGCTCGCAAACGCCGCCTTGATGTTAGTTTGCATGCTTGTCCTATACATAATGCAAACACAGACTCAATTGTTGTTTGGAGCGCTTGTTTCAGTCAAAGGTTTTTTCGACTTTTAAGACAAAATTCGACTAGGACCTAAATAAGAGATAGGTTAAGACATAAAAGTTTCACATGCGAAAATTGTTTTTGATAGGGAATTTTCAATGCAAAATTCTGAAAAATATTATATTTTTAATTTGTATTCAAAAATGGTTTTAATGTGTTAGATACGTGTAAATTAAGATACTCTGAACGTTTATAAAAAAATATTGTGGCTGTAAATATTTGTTTCTCAACTAAGGCCTTTTTATTTACCCCTGAAAATTCCCGTTTAAATGATAAATGGACTGATGCACGTATTAATAAAATTGCTCATGTTAATGCTAAAAACCTTTGACTGAAACAAGCGCCCAGAGCAATAGGTGGGTTTATATAGGGTTTAATGAACACTCGATTTGAAATACGGGATTATTTTTTCGAGGGAGTTAACAATGACGAATGCCAATCAGTGATACTTTACAAACTGAAGAATAAATTAGCAACTTATTCATTTGAAAAGGAACTAATTTGTAAATTATAGTCAAACTGAAAATAAAATAACGTTTATCAACGACGCAATTCAAGCAAATAGATATAGTCAAGACAAGAAACTCAGAACATATAATTATTCCAGGAAACGAGAACCATTCGAACCTTCAATCATATAAAGCTATACAAGAACACATTCCAATGGATATTACCGATACAACTACCTCGGACCGACGCAACCACCAATATTCTGTATAAATGCCTCTGAGCAAATCTGCGATGGTAAATAACCATATTTATTTGCAATCGATCTCGGAGAAACCCACTGAGAGCTCCACTTGAAAGTGAGAGTGTCGATTCTTACGGATCTATTTAGGTATATAGTACAGATTCTACCCAATAAAATGTGGGTGGTCTGCCTCCACAAAAAAACGACCGTCATGTATAGCCTACAATGTGCTGAAAATGGACGTTTAACACTATTTATCCAACCAGCTAAACAGTCCCTTGAAAGCTTTTTGCTAATGTATTATTTGACAACATGTAAGCAAACTTGTTTCCTAATTTCCGATCAAAATGTAACTGCCTGTATCGTTGTTGCTATTAGAGTAGTTTTATATGTTCATTTTCAGTGGCGTTCCACTTTAAACCCAAAATGATTCATCTCGAATGTCCAAAATTAGCTGGAAGCAATAACACCAATGATTAATCACGATTACAGTATTTTGAAAGAGATCGGACGTGAATTTGTGAGCTCCGTATTTCTGTTATTTTTTTACGGATTATCTGAGGCTTTCTATTGTGAAAATTATATGAAATTGGAGATAATAATTCATAGTTTTATAATATTTATTTTTTGGATTTACTGTGCTTTTAAAAAGTTGATATTTGTGGAAAAAACTAATCAAACGTGTATCAGTTATAAAGGAAATAAACTCATGTATAAAGAACTTCTTTGTGCTTTATGCTTCGCGCCCATCCTGCCAGTGTAAAAGACATTAGTTCACTCCTAGTGGGTCAATTGGAGTTTATTACATCTAATTTCTTGTGATCTATCCGGATGTTGGATAGTGTGGAAATTCAATGTCAAATAAGAACGAACGAAACGCGTTAATTGTAGGATTTCAAAGAAAGCTCTCTATGCCTTCAAACTTTCCGTGGCGGACAAAATTGAACTGGGAAATTGTGCTTTGTACAGCTGTTACAAGTTTAAATTTTTGTGAGAGCAAGTTAAAACAATCGTGGAAAAACTGTTATTTGATATGATAATGAATCTGTTTGAAAATTAATCATGAAAAAATAAAATCGCAAAGGATAGTTCTATATAAGAAGGACAGTTGCAACACAAGAAAATGAATCCTAACCAAAATACTGATAGCAAACTGTATAACCTTAAATATTCGTCAAAGTCTGAGGCCATTACAGTAACTGTTCACTCAGAACATACATACAATGAAATAAAACGCATCTTAGAAGACCTCTATGTCTTTCACAGAAATAGGAATGGGAATGGAATTGAGGCTCAGGTAACGGAAAACGACAAGAAGGTTGCTCTATCACTGTATGATAATAGAACGATATTCATACAAGGTAAAGGCTGTTGGAATTGGGAACTCCGAGTGTTCAGACCTTTGTCTGAACGTCTAACCCATTCAACTCCACAAACTGAAGTAACCGCGGGAAACGAAAACGTACGTTGTATCTCATCAGCACAAGTGCTTACGCCTTCGGAATGTAATTGGAATGAATCGCATTCGGACACATCTACAGATGATTCAATGGCTAGTCAAAATCAGCAAAGAAATGGGGGAAATGAAATGCATGATCATTCTGAAAATGCACAGCCTACATGTCATGGAAACAGTACAAATGTGACGCCTTCTGCAACTAACTCTCCACGAAGCCCACTGTTTTATCTAAGTCAAATGATAAACAGTTTGCGTAAGCCTAAAAACAGACAAACTCCCAAGAGTGTAAACAGTAGACAGCTTGATCTAGTTTCAAGTACTAAAAGCGTGACAAGTGAGGAACTCAACAAAGACATAGCACCTGTTAAAGAACCATATCGATCGACGGTATGTGACATAAGCAACACGCCCAAGAGTGGAAACAGTAAACGGAAAAATCACCGACCAAATTTCGTATCTGAGGAACTAGTAGGGGATGACTTTAAAGACGATGAAGAGACCACCCTTAAGCAACCATTCCAATCAAGGGAGTCCCATTCAGATATAACTGTGTTTAGTGCTGACCCAAACTTGGATGATGAAACCCTCGTAAAGCAACCATTCCAATCACTCGTGTCTGATTCACGACAATATTCTTTAACTGAGTTAATTGATACCTCAACAGATGTTGATATGTCTCTCGGTAACATAAGAAACGAAGAGGAAGGGATGCCAAGTGAAATTACGTCTGAAATGACATTCGATGATTCTACTAAAGTGCCCCATCCAGTCTCAATCGTAAGACCAAACATTATGGAAGATACTGCTGAAAACGTGCACAAAATACAGATAGATCACCAGAAGAAGGAAAATAATGAATTACAACATTCGCTCAAAGAACTTCTTTCTCAAACCAAAATATTAAAAAGCGAAAATGAGAAGTTGTTACGCATTTTGCAAGATGTTAAAGGTGAAAAGGAGTCAATTAGTAAACAATTAAGTGAGCAGTGTCAGCAAATGGAGGAAAATGACAGTGCTATGGCACAAATTAAATCAAATCTCTGCAAATCGACAGCTGAATGCCTTATTTATGAAGAAAGCAACGTTAAGCTTAAGAAACAAATTGAACTCCTCTCAAAAGAGAAAACAGATTTAGTTGGTCAATTGATGAAATCAAGAGAGGCTTCAGATAGCATCGAATCAAAAGTAGAAAGTGCAACGGAAAGTGTAATAGTCAAACTTGCTAGTGAAGTAGGCAATCTTAAGGAAGTATTAGTCAACGAGTTGTTAGATATAACAAATCAGATACAGAGATCTATGGCTCAGACAAATGACTCAAAGACTGACAAATCACAGTCAAAGGATCAACCCATAAACATCAGTCGAAACTTAAATCAGCCAGATATGACCAATCCGAGGAACAAAGGCTCGTCTAATAATGATGCGCGTACATACACAGCGTTCATAGCAGGTGACTCGATGACAAAGATTTTGAGTTCAGCAAGGATGTCTGATCCAAAACTGAAAGCAAACATCAGAAGTCATTCAGGAGGAAGAATAAGAACTATTGAAAACACGATTATAACAATGGCAGACACAGATCCGGATTACATAAAGAACACAGATGCCATTATCCTGCACGTCGGAACAAACAACGTATCTGATGCCGATTTATGCGAAGATATTACTGATGGACTCAGAGACACAGTAAATACAATCCAAATCATTAACCCAAAGGCAAAAATTATAGTGTCCTCTATTTTGCAAAGAAGAAACGACAAAGTTGTGAACGATATAATAAATAGAACAAACAATTCCTTAGAAGAAATGTGTATGAAGGATGGGCACCACTATCTCAATAACGATGCAAACTTCACCAAGTTTGGAATGCCTGACACAACAATGTATCGTGACAACTTACATTTAAACACAAAAGGCGGTAAAGCTTTAGGCATTAGCATGAGGAATGCATTAAATACAGTTCTTGGAATCCCGTCAACTCAAGATAATGAGTCAGGGAATAGTAATGAGTATTTTCGTCGAGGGAGGTTTTCAGGGGGGAGAAATACTCAAGACAACACGGAGATGATGTACAAGCCACAACCATCGTTCTACACACCACCTTGGATGAAGAACCGCAAGCCATGGGGTGCTCCGGGACATCAGTGGGCGTGAAACAATGTACTTCGACGGATTTTGACAAAAACAAAGACACTGATAACTGTTCTATAAATTGCATTTGTTCTTGTTCAAATCATTGTGTTAATAATGCCTGTTTTTGCTTAAACCATGAGGCCCAGTATTCTGTTAATTATGCTAAAAATGATACTAATAACAGTCTCTTGAATTCCAAATGTAGTCCAAGTCATCATGCTACTAAATTAAATGAAACTGATACTGTTACTGCTAATTTTAATGCTAATGATATTACTAATTGTAATCAAAATCCAACTTTTGACACATGGTTTACACAGAAGGGGCTCAATATAATTCACCTCAATATTCATTATCTTTATCCTAAGCTGGATGAGATTAAACTTCTTATATCACAACAACAACATATTGATATTATATGCTTATGTGAAACATTTCTGAACAATACGTTTTCGGACAATGAACTTCGATTAGAAAATTTCAAACTATTTAGAAAAGATAGAATTACAAATGGCGGTGGATTAATTATTTACGTCAGAGAAGATATACCATGTGTTCAAAGATTTGACCTTGAAAACAGTTCAGTTGAATCTATATGGCTTGAGATCCAACAACCTAATACTAAACATTTTCTACTATGCTATACATACAGACCACCATCTTCAAATGCACAGTGGCTAAATAATTATACAGCTGCATTAGAGAAATCATTTTCAGAAGAAAAAGAATGTCTTGTCCTTGGTGACTTTAATTTCGATTTACTCAAATCAGATAGGAATGCCAAAACATGGCTTGATCTCATGGAGTCTGTCAATCTAACTCAATTGGTTACCAAACCCACTAGGGTAACAACTTGTTCATCTACATTGATAGACCATGCGTTTTCGAATATGCCGCAGAACATATCTGAAGTATCTATTCCGTTATACTCAATAAGTGATCATTATCCTATTTGTTTAACTCGAAAAGTTTCAGCTAAGTATATTAAAGGTCCTGTGCATAAAACCATAAGTTTTAGATCTCTGAAACATTTTGACGAAACTAGATTCATAAATGATCTTTCCGAACAACCCTGGTCAATAATTGACGTGTATGATAATCCAGACGATTCCCTGGATTTATTTATTGAAATGTTTAATGCAGTCCTGAAAGAGCATGCCCCAAAAAGAAAGAAACGCGTTAAAAAAGTAAATCAACCAAATTGGATGAAAACTAATATTCTCGATGCAATTAAAAGAAGAGATTATTTCCACAAAAAAAAAGACTCGGTAAATTACAAGATATGGAGGCAGAAAGTTAAAAGTATCATTGTACAAGCTAAACAACAATATTACAGTGAAACAATAAATTCAAATAAGCGAAATCCTAAACAACTATGGAATAGTTTACATGAGTTATCTGGATTTAAAAATCAAGTTCATTCCAATTATATAAATGATGACGACGGAAATCCTATAATTGATCCGTATTTGGCAGCAAATACATTTAATACACACTTTTCTACAGTTTTTGAAAAGTATCAAGCAAATAACGCGCCCGTCACAAATTACACTAATGTCCCACTAGAAAATCTCATCGACGACAAAATGCGAACGTCTCCGAAATTTAATATTCCACTGGTACCTCTGTCCTTTGTTGAAAGTCAACTTAAATCTCTTGATACTACCAAGTCTACCGGTTCCGACGAAATGAGTGCCAGATTTTTGAAAGTGTCTGCTACTGTAATCGCCCCCATTCTTACTAAAATATTTAACACCAGTATACTCACAACTATCTACCCACAATTATTCAAAAGAGCAAAAGTAATCCCAGTGCATAAAACGGGTCCTAAAAACGACAAGGCCAATTATAGGCCAATATCAATACTTCCTGTTATTTCTTTAATATTTGAACGTCATGTTAGTATACATTTGAGACGGCATCTTGAAGAAAATAGGTTGTTTTATTCACGACAATCTGGCTTTAGGGCAAATCACTCGTGTCAAACTGCCCTTATACGAATATTAGATGACTGGATTGCAGCCATTGACAACAATGAAATTGTTGGTACTATATTTCTTGATCTGTCAAAGGCGTTTGATTTAGTTGATCATACTATATTGCTGCAAAAGTTAAAAATTTACAAAATAGATAGTTCTGCACTTTCCTGGTTTTCATCATATCTGAATAACAGACACCAGCAAGTTCAGGTTTCTGGTATAACTTCAGAATCTTCACCCATTGTATCGGGTGTACCCCAAGGATCTGTGTTAGGTCCCTTATTATTTTTAATCTACATCAATGACCTGCCATTATCTATGGAAAACACAGTCACGGATATTTTTGCAGACGATACAACGCTTTCAACTTCTAATTCATCTCTTGTCGATGCTGCAAATTCACTCAATAATGACCTTATCAACGTCAACGCCTGGTGCGATACTAATCGCATGTCTATCAATGCATCAAAAACAAAAATAATGTATCTCTCATCTAAGAACAAAATACATCATATTTATCATAATGCCCCTTCTATTCAGTTCAAAGATGAAACTATTAATTGTAGTTACGAAGAAAAAATACTCGGTGTTACAATTGACAATACCCTCTCTTGGAATACCCAAATTGATAAAGTTCTGAAAAAATGTAATTCATTGTTATACCTGTTATCTCGCATAAAGATTTACCTTTCTATACCTATGCGCAAATTATTTTTCAATTCTTATATCTTACCCCATCTTGATTACTGTTGTCTGATATGGGGAAATTGTAATACTTCTCTCGAAGATAAACTTGTAAGGTTCCAAAAAAGAGCTGCACGACTTATCCTAGATAAAGATTTCGATACTCCTTCCGTGGAACTTTTTACCGAACTCAGTTGGATGACATTTCCCGAAAGAGTTATATTTCAAAAAGCAATCATTATGTTTAAAACAGTAAATGATCAGGCCCCTGCTTATCTTAAAGACGCATTTACTCTAACTTCAAATGTCCATATGCGGAATCTAAGATCATCATCAAATCTTCAGCTATATTCCCCCAGACCCAATAGTGAGTTATTCAGAAAGTCATTTGCTTATTCAGGCTCTAAAGTGTGGAACTCTCTTCCCCACCATATACAAAATGCCCAATCTGTAAATCAATTCAAAACATTGTATTTACAGTGGATTCACCATCCGATATATTAGTAAATGACTAAGTCTTGCAGTTCTATTTAAACATATTTCCATTTACTGAATATACCACTTTAAATGCATTTTTACTTGTAAATATTGTATATATTGTATTGTTGAGGGCCTCATGGTAGATTGACTAGTTTCAAATGAGTTCTCTCGTTAAATAAAGTCTTTATTATTATTATTATTATTATTATTATTAATAACACGAGGACTTTCAGCACTAATCGAACGTGCTATTTACTGATTCATTTTAATTCCTTCAATTTCATTTCATTTTGTATCGTTATTCATTGTTATGTCAGTCCACCGTGTATTGTATCCTGCAAGGGGGAAGAAATCTACACCTAAGGGTTGCTCAGAATTGAATAATTAATACGTTTAATGTTTTCATCTTAGGGTTGACATTCTAGACAAAAACATTACCTCATACCTATCGTATTGTCAACCATTTTTCATAATACGTGTACAACGTAACTTATGTTTAGTAGGGTTAACATTACCTCATACATATCGTATTGTCAACCATTTTCCATAATACGTGTACAACTTAACTTATTTTAGTAGGGTTAACATTACCTCATACCTATCGTATTGTCAACCATTTTTCATAATACGTGTACAACGTAACGTATGTTTAGTAAGGTTAACCTTACCTCATACCTATCGTATTGTCAACCATTTTTCATAATACGTGTACAACGTAACTTATGTTTAGTAAGGTTAACATTACCTCATACCTATCGTATTGTCAACCATTTTTCATAATACGTGTACAACGTAACTTATGTTTAGTAAGGTTAACATTTCCTCATACCTATCGTATTGTCAACCATTTTTCATAATACGTGTACAACGTAACTTATGTTTAGTAAGGTTAACAATACCTCATACCTATCGTATTGCCAACCATTTGTCATAATACGTGTACAACGTAACTAATGTTTAGTAAGGTTAACATTACCTCATACCTATCGTATTGCCAACCATTTGTCATAATACGTGTACAACGTAACTTATGTTTAATAAGGTTAACATTAGCGCATACCTATCGTATTCCAACCATTTGTCATAATACGTGTACAACGTCACTTATGTTTAGTAAGGTTAATATTACCTCATACCTATCGTATTGCCAACCATTTGTCATAATACGTGTACAACGTAACTTATGTTTAGTAAGGTTAACATTACCTCATACCTATCGAATTGCCAACCATTTGTCATAATACGTGTACAACGTAACCGATGTTTAGTAAGGTTAACATTACCTCATACATATCGTATTCCAAACATTTGTCATAATACCTGTACAACGTAACTTATGTTTAGTAAGGTTAACATTACCTCATACCTATCGTATTGCTAACCATGTGTCATAATATGTGTACAACGTAACTTATGTTTAGTAAGGTTAACATTACCTCATACCTATCGTATTGCCAACCATTTGTCATAATACGTGTACAACGTAACCGATGTTTACTAAGGTAAACATTACCTCATACATATCGTATTTCCAACCATTTGTCATAATACGTGTACAACGTAACTTATGTTTAGTAAGGTTAACATTACCTCATACCTATCGTATTGCCAACCATTTGTCACAATACGTGTACCACGTAACTTATGTTTAGCAAGGTTAACATTACCTCATACATATCGTATTGTCAACCATTTGTCATAATACGTGTACAACGTAACTTATGTTTAGTAGGGTTAACATTACCTCATACCTATCGTATTGTCAACCATTTTTCATAATACGTGTACAACGTAACTTATGTTTAGTAGGGTTAACATTACCTCATACATATCGTATTGTCAACCATTTTCCATAATACGTGTACAACGTTACTTATGTTTAGTAAGGTTAACATTACCTCATACCTATCGTATTGTCAACCATTATCCATAATACGTGTACAACGTAACTTAAGTTTAGTAAGGTTAACATTACCTCATACCTATTGTATTGTCAACCATTTTTCATAATGCGTGTACAACGTAACTTATGTTTAGTAATGTTAACATTACCTCATACATATCGTATTGTCAACCATTTTCCATAATACGTGTACAACGTAACTTATGTTTAGTAAGGTTATCATTATCTATGCCTTTCGTATTGACAAAGATTTTTCATAATACGTGTACAACGTTACTTATGTTTAGTAAGGTTAACATTACCTCATACCTATCGTATTGCCAACCATTTGTCATAATACGTGTACAACGTAACTAATGTTTAGTAAGGTTAACATTACCTCATACCTATCGTATTGCCAACCATTTGTCATAATACGTGTACAACGTAACTTATGTTTAGTAAGGCTAACATTACCTCATACCTATCGTATTGCCAACCATTTTTCATAATACGTGTACAACGTAACTTATGTTTAGTAGGGCTAACCAACACATTTTGTCAACAAATCTTTTTTTCTTTTCATTTCGATCACCAAGTTAATGGCGGTCAGTTTATTCACCCCGTCATATGTGTGTGAGGGTCAGATTGAGCCATCCATCTACACACCTTACAAAAAATACATGTAATAAGCACCAAGTTTATATAAGCAAATATACAAAACAGGCTATTTATAAAAGAGGAATGACCAATGTATATTATATTCAGAAACTATATACATAGGGAAGTTTTCGTTTTCCTTACAATTATAGATGTAACATATAATTCTGATTTAAAACTACAAAACGGGCTACACTGCAGTCCAAGGGTGTTTTAAAAGCTAGATGCAGTTAATTCCGCCACTAGTATGGTGCAAAAAAACAATGTTGTTATTTATTAAAAGTGATTATAAACAGGAGAAAACAGTTATCAGCCAACCTCTTTTTTGTACTCAAATGAAAATAGATTTAAACAACAATAATGTCTCAATTGCTATGGATTATCGACCGACTAAAACCGGGGTTAAAGAGCAATTAGCCTTTTAATCCCTGATACTTCCGAGGCGATACCCCTTTTGTCAACCATTTGTTTCTGATGTCGCACAGTTTGAGTAGTGTTTCCTTGTAATTGTTTCTTAGTTTTGGAATGTGTGGTTTTAGTGGACTGCGCACTGCAACATTATATGTTCGACTTGGGATGACAATGGGGTAACAGTAAGGTTTGTTGCACCCTAGATCCTGGTTAAATATCCAGCTGTCGTTGTGCAAATGACCGTTCCAATTCCATTCTATGTAGATTTAAAGTAGAATATCGCCTAAGCCGGTGTTAGGAGACGTGAGAGCTGTAGCATCTTAATGTTACCTGTCATGAACAGACTCAACAAAACCGAGTCTGCTACTTTCCTCTCTTGTTTGCATGTTGCTTCCAAGGGATCATCTTTTCAGTATTTATTGTTGTTTTGAATGCGTGCTTTTCGTTGACTGTGTTCTGTGAATGCTACATCTCGTGTGCGACTTTTTATATATGCTTGTTTAACTACCCTTTAGTATAAAAATGTTAATGCTCTGTTTTATAAATGCACTACTAAGAACATAAATTATTGGGGATGTACATTTACGATTGCGTTTGTGATTCTTGCATAATTTTTGTATATTTCTAGAATATTTGTTTGAAATTATTGTTATATATAAGATATAGGCTATGAAGAAAAATGTTCACCATGGGGAATCCGAAAGAGATGGAGCGTATTCGACTAAAGTGTGTACCCATATTATGTTCTATTACTTTCATGTGTTCTATTTTTAAATCAGACTCGACATGATGAAGTGACTGATGAATATTACAAGGAGTAAATTTTCATAAATAAATGCAAACAGTATTTAACATTTAGAGCCATAGATTCTTTTAAAAAGTGGGTTTAACAAATACAATGTAACTCTACATGTAAATCAAAAGCGAATTTATGAACCCATATTATGAATGCAAGAAATGTGTCTAAACTGTCACCGTGGGCTAAGTACAAAACGTGTATCATGATTACCATTAGTACCCCTGATGTGAACGATTTAAAACATATACAAATTATATAACTGTATTATGTTTTTACCTTTAAACAGTATATAATCCTGCAACAAACTTCTCCTGTTAACTTCTTAAAAGCTGAACAAATCAACCTGACAGTGTGTTATTTGTTAAAACATTTATGTGCGACTGCCAATTAAGACAAACAGATGTTGCATTAAACATTAAACAAATAAAATACATTTGAAACATTTGTATAAATCAATGTCATCAAATAATATAAATACGTCATAGCCGAGCTTTATGGCTGAGGAGCTACTGATAGTTTGCTTGATATAGATGGTAAAACAAACAGACAAATTCAGTAAGAGGACACGTGTGCATTTGTTGACAGGATGAAACATGGATAAACTCAAATGTAGATATAAAAGTCGAACATAGCATTCAAGGATCAGAGTCAACCAAAACACGCACACGCACAGAAACAAAGCCAACGACAAAATCAGATTATAACAGGGTTCAAGAATCGCTGTAAAGTGTTGAACATACAATAAAGAAGACTGATTGAACGTGATTTAATAATTTAGAGTGATTTCTTTATTTGAAAAATAATTGTATGCATCTTATCTACATGTTTAAGTTGTACAGTTTTGATATCGATGAATTTTATCTTAAAACTGACCCAGTTGTTCTTGGCATTCTTCTCCATTTATAGTAAGGTATGTGTCTTTTGCTAATTACAAATGATGGGTTGTCCTCCTGTAAACGTGTGTCTAATCTGATGTGTCTATCTTACATACTTTTGTTTGTTTGTATGGTGTTTTACGTCATTTTCAACACATGCAAGGTTATATATGACGGTAGATTTTTTGTGGAGGAGGCAGACCACACATTTTTCCTGGGTAGAACCAGTACTGTAATCCTCCCGCCATCCGTAAGAATCGACACTTCCTCACTTATAAATCTCCCGCAGCGGTGAGAAGCGATGGATTAACCCTAATGTCAACCCTTTTGTGTTTGTGATGTCTTAGTTGGCCTTTTATTCTTCTTTAAATGACTGTGTTCTTTGTTTCTGTGTGTGTTTGTGGTTGACTGTCGTCCTTGAATGCTGCTTTTCCTGTTCGAGTTTTATATATATATTTACAAGGCAACGTCTTTAACCATTCGGCCACGGACTTCTTACATACTAAAAAGATTATATTAAGGTGATAGCAATCAAAACACACTAAACACTATGTTGAAATTAAGACAAAATAAATGAAATCTAAGTCGGAATTATATTTTAAAAATGTTATATAGTAGTCATACAAAACATAGGTACTTCATACACGACGAAACTATATATATCTGCAAAACGTATAAAACGTGTATTAGAGGAGCACTTACATAATAAATAATACAAAACATATTGCAGTCTCGGTTTGATTGAGACTGCTCGTGAACGGTAGAAAGCATTTTTCACTACCGTTTGCCCTCTAGCACCGGGTTGAGCAGAACTTTAAAATTAAAAATTTAAATAGTACACACATTTGAGCCATCCCGATGATGGTATTCATATGACAATGAACAAGGAACCGTCAACGAGGTATATATCATACCATTCCTAGACCATAGGCATATGGTCCCAGTTTCTAACAAAATGCTTTGTCCTAAAGGATAAAACAATGTGCGACTTAAACAAAATTGAATGTAGTTGGAAATAGTTGTTATGAAGTCCACTTATCACAAGTTACAGTCAACACCGATATGTATATCATTATCTAGCTCAGTGATCTCCAAATATTGAAATGAATAACAGTAGTTCTGATTGCAAGAATTGGGAGACGTTTTACCGCCACCACACTGAACATGCATTGGTGCTGTGATATATACAAAAAGTATGAAATCAGAAATTTAGGAATCGCTGAGCGCGATAAAACATTTTGCTTTTTCGGTTAGCTTTTTAATACGTTAATGGTTATTTTGGTAATTCCTGCACGCAACAAATGTATAATTATGTTTTCCCCAACTAAACAATGTAAATTAGATCATTTAATATTCTAACCACATTCAACGATATATAAGTAAAAGTGTTTAGCTCCGGGTTGTTGGTATTCTTTTGGGTACCAGTTGATTTGTTTAGACTTTTATGTAAGACATTTTACGTTGAGTTTGTCACCTGCTGGCCAGGGAGACAATGTAAATGCGTTCAAAAATGAATAACGGTATCTGGATGACATATTTAGTATTCATTTTGATAATCCGTTATTTGCTCATATTGTCACCAATATTTATTGACCAGAGCTCACGTTGAATAAAGCCAACAGCTCCGCTACCATAGCAGCAGTCCTCGATATTCATCTCTCGATTTCTAATGAATACATACCAAGATGCAGCTAGACTATATTGATATTAGCATGTTAACACAAGCTGTTTAACATAAATAACGTGTTCAATATGTTATTGACAAATAGTCGTATATGTATAAATGTATGAAGATTAGTATGTTGCATTGTTTTTTGATAGTATTTGCTTCAAGGAATGAAATATTACTCAGAAGAACATTTTATATTTTAATAGTTGGATATGTCGTAATTCCACAAAGTTAAAGTACTTCATACACATGTTTTATATAATTCCTCAATAAATGTGTATATCATAGCTATCCAGATATTACGGTAAGTTATTCTCCAATTTGTAAAACTTCATTTCACTAATTGGCTTTCAGCAGACTGAGTGTCAATACCTATACGTGCTTTGAAATGCATACGCAAAGGAATTTCACTAGCCCAAATAAGATATTTAACAATTATTTAAAGTAGTTATTCCGCCAACAACTACCAATTTTTACAACAAATGTACGCCGTTTCTAAACCTAATGACGACGAAGTGTGCATATAACTTATCTCCTTTCATACTTTTTTTTACATATTTTGAGAATAAAACTTTTTAGACACTATATAAACGGTTAAGTGTGAGGTTTGGTGCACCCTGAAACGTGGTTTAAACCCCCAGCGGCCCTTTTGCACTGACCGTTAAGAGGCGGTAGCCATACTGTCAACCCATTTTGTGTTTGTGACGTCATATGCCTGTAATATTACTATTGCCATTCTTGTTTGCTCTTATGCGTGTTTTGGGTTTACTTTTGTTCTGTTTCCTTTTCGATTTTTATACTTACTTCTAACCAGTAAGTTCGAACCGTTTAATCAGTATATATTTAATATTATATGATCTGAACATCTGGATAGAGCTTTGGTGATCGGTTTCGTAGTGTAATTTTGCCGTTGTTTGGCGGTTGTTGTTGTTTTTTTTTAATTTAAATATATAATTTAATTACCATGATTTAATCAATCCATGATTTATATTCCTCTTGAAAATACGTCCGAATAAACAAACGAGAGCGCAAAGTACGAATAAACAAATTCGTGATAGCGCAATGATTTGTTTTATACGGACATACATTCACTCATGATAAAAATCCCGGTTTGAAAACCTTATGGTTTGTAAGGTCCCTTATCGTAACTCAATCTATAAAGTTAATGAAAATAAACGTGGCACGCATGTTTTGATAAATAAAGTAAACGAAGTTGTTGATTATATATTACTATAACAACGTAAATGAAGTTGAATATTTTCGTCAGGTATGGAATCCTTGTTTATAGACAAATTGTTGGTATCCCTATGAGTACGAACTGTGCATCACAGATTTTAATTTTGACATTGTTAATTAATCCCCACTTGGATGGGGATGTTCCCCGAGCAACTTCTTATGGGGTGTATATGTCTCAACTTATTCGTTTTTCAAGAGCTTGTACTCGAGTTGAGGACTTTAATATTCGTAATATTGTATAACTTAAAAGCTACTCAATCAGGGTTACCGTTACCATAAACTTAGTGAAACCTTTGCAAACTTTTATTATTGTAACCCTGATCTTCTTTTCAAATATAAAAGTAATTTAAGGACTCTTCTGCTTCTATGGTGATGTTATTTATAAACTTCGTAAGATTCTTGGTCATGATCACTTTCATACTATCTTTGTTAAATTTGTTAAAAAGTTTATCAAAAGAGGTTATGACCCCATCATTTTGTAACGAACTGCATGCTTGGTAGTGGACACTTTTACAGTTCGTCACTATGCTTTCCTCTTTAAATGTACGATGACAGGGCGGGCTGTGAACCCTATGATGACGCTTACCTATAGCCCATTGGGACGGTGGCGTTTGATGTTTGTCTATGATCTTTCTTGTCGTGCCCTTAATGGTTTATTCTCTTGTTGCTCTAGTTTCTGCCAAGTCATTGAGTACCTTCATTGTTTTTTTGTATTATATTTACACGAGCATATTTGTGTTTAACTTATATTGCCTATTGATGCTGCCTTGTTGGTTAGAGATTAGATCATGGCGGGGATTTCTTTATTTACACTCTCCCGTTTTAATGGGATGACAGTAGGGTAAGTGTGAGGTTTGGTGCACCCTCGAACCGGTTTAAACCCATGTGGCCTACTTTGCAACTGACCGTTCCAAGGCGGTAGCCCTATTGTCAACCCTTTTGTGTTTGTGATGTCGTTTGCATTTATTATTACTTTGCCTTCTTGTTTGTCTGTTTGCGTGTTTGTTTCTGTGTTTTGTGGTTGACTGTCCTCCTTGAATGCTACTTTCCCCGTCCGATCTTTTTATATTTCTTGAAATTATATATATGTTAAATTCTGATATGCAGTACAAACGTTTAGCAATATTATATTTATCTTTATCACATAACTTGCGGTGTGGGAGCGTAATAAAGACATATTGTATTTATCATAAAATTATTACACTAGTGAAATAAATATGCAAATGAAAGCCGAATCGTTGTTCTGTTCTGTCAGCCGGTGTACATCGCCGATTTCCGTAACCGTTTGAAATACAGGATTAAGGAAATCGACGAGGTATTTCCGTTGTTTGGTGGCGTACGGAGAAGATCAAGTTAACATACGACGTCATCATACGACAGTATACATGTATATGGGAAGTTACAATTGAGATTCAATGAAAAATGTTCTTTATGAGGCTGTTTTGGAGTTATGTGATAAATAGAATCTCATATGTGTGCTTATTTCATACTGAATTTATTAATCTCGTTGGAAAAAAATATATAGGATGCTCGGCACAGGCTCACATCATATATCGTTATCTAACTCGTATAATAAATTCAATATTAAACAGGCACTCATGAAATATCCTCTATCTACATTATCCCAACAATAGATCTGGGATGCTCTCCGACTTCTTAACATATTGGTAAACCGTACGTAGATCTTAAGACAACCTATACATATTCTACGTGATCGTTACATGCCGTTTGATAAATATGATAGGATGTAAAGTAAAATGTTCAAGTTTCCAGTTTCTTTTGCAACTGAGTATATAAAATGACGTAACAAAATTACATACGATATCACATGATAAGTACGTGCAGAGCAATACAATGCAAATCTAATACAAAGTAATACTTATAGCATGATTTTTCGAGTTTATGCCTCGAGAAGCAGTATTAATCGCATACGAGAAAAATATTCTATACATGTTTTGTACCAGAGCCATTATCCATCTACGCATGTGCAAGAAGTGTTATGGAGTTGCAGTTTTCAGCAAAATTAACAGCTCGATCCAATCAAGAAATAGCATTATCACGCGACATGAGCATGACCCATGTTTTGATTATTGTAGTCAATCGCCCTTGTATATTATTGGGCAAATGCAATGTCAAGGAGTGCTGTTTTGATAATGGTGTAGTCGTTTTGATTGACAGCTGTGTTGTAAATTACAACTGCGCGTGCGTAAAATTGAGTAGACCATGGTATAACAGCCGAATCTGTCATTTATAGCATAGCTGAAATATATAACCGCATTTATAGCACGGTTTAGGCTCAGACCTTCAGGTTTATGAAAATTTTAACATAAGCAAGAACAAAGGAAAACCATTAGAGCTATGGTACAAGAATAATATGTTCCATTGTATTTATATCTATTCGGCACTTTGTCTTTTACAACCCTTCATCCACCGACCGATCATTTATCAGCCCATCCTCCACTTCTCCGTCTTCCACCGTCAATGCTTCCACTACGCGATCCTCTACGCGATCCTCTACCCGTATGTCCTTCAACGCCCCATGCTCCGCCGCCACCCCTTTGCTTACCGCCCAATTCATTACCGCCCCATCTACCTCCTTCTCTGCGGCTCCATCTAAAATATAGCAATAAGAATAATTCGTATGTTATGAGCTATGTACATTTCGAAAGTAGCTTACTTTAAATTATTTCTATAAACGATATTTTTCAAATAAGGTTTCAAAATTGCACAATACATATGACCTTTCATGACACCATTTTGATATAGATTAAAACTGCAAAAATAATGTAAATAAACATACCGTCTGTCTCCTTTCCATCCTCCTTCCGCTCCTGTTCCTATTTTCCCTCCAACGCCATCATGTATCCCCTCTATTCCTCCTGCCCCTCCTCCTTGTACTCCGACAGCTTTAAAAAAAAAACGTTTGTACTCTTACTATCGAGCTATTCCTATGGTTTCTTAACGTGCTCAGAGGAAAGACTCCGATACACGGGACCGGTCAGTTTACATTCCCATCCGACGGTGAGTTATTTAATGATCTATCGAAGTAATAATCCAAAAGCAATAGTGCCAGTGAAGCACGATTCAGAGTCAAAGATGCAATCCACTCGGCCATCGCAATGCTTTGGTAGAAAAATCTATTAGCTTATATACGGATAGCAAATTAAATGTTTTCCTTGGTTTATATAAGGTTCAAGCATCAAAACAAACTAACATTCTTCATAATTCTTAACTTTTCGCTTCCTTCTCACTTGAATTTTGTTGTCAGATTTGTTTTGTATATACAAATATATTTTACAAAATACGATAAACAAAACTCCCAACGCTACAGTTATAGTTTGTTGGTATCTTTCACATATTCAATTTTAACTTAATTAATATATTAAACATAGCAAAAGTAAAATTTAAAAACTAGTCAAATTTAATTGTAATACGAAACTGTTTAATCTATTTGTTTAAGATTTCTTTCAGTACAATTGATGAAAATTAAAGTTTAGAATTGTTGATTTTACTTGTAAGGAATATGTTAAGTTTTAATTTTAGTTATACTCATTCTAATAATTTACAAACATCTAAGCCACATCTAATGTAATCAATTTATCCGTGGATCAAAAACATCGTGCTTTACATGTAAATGTAAATGCAATTATGTGGAATAAATTATTTCTTTGAGCATCTTGCAGGTTTTATGTTAACTTATATATTATGATCTTGTATTTGCTTTCAACATTAATTTATGTTAGAATGCCTGGATATTGTCGTGTATCCCTTAAACGTACCTCCTCCATCTACAACCCCTCCTCCTTCTCCTCCCACTCCAACAACTTCTCCTACTGTTCCTTCTCCAACCATTCCGCCCCACTTTGTATTCGTCCTCATCATCTTTATTTTCCTCCACCACCTCCTTCGTCCTCCCTTTCTTGCTCCTCCATTGTTAACCATTCCTCCTCCAACTCCTCCTTCAACGCTACCCACACCTCCTTCTACTCCACCTGCTCCTCCGAAGTCTGCTGTAAATGTAGTATATGATGAATTCATTATCAAAGCAATTATATACAATAAATTATTTCTTGGAGCATCTTGCAGGTTTTAATTTAGCTAATATATAATGATTTTGTATTTGCTTTCAACAATAGTTTAGGTTGGAATGCATGGATATTGTCGTGTATCCATTAAACGTACCTCCTCCATCTACAACCCCTCCTCCTTCTCCTCCCACTCCAACAACTTCTCCTACTGCTCCTTCACCAACCATTCCGCCCCCTTTTGTATTCGTCCTCATCATCTTTCTTGTCCTCCACCACCTCCTTCGTCCTCCCTTTCCTGCTCCTCCATTGTTAATCATTCCTCCTCTAACTCCTCCTTCAACGCCACCCACACCTCCTTCTACTCCACCTGCTCCTCCGAAGTTAGCTGTAAATGTAGTATATGATGAATTCATTATCAAAGCAATTATGTGCAATACATTATTTCTTGGAACATCTGGCAGGTTTTAATTTAGCTAATACCTTAGCCTCGTCCGTCGGATGGGGACGTAAACCGGGCGGTCCCGTGTATCGGTCTATCCTCCGAGCACGTTAAAGAACCATAGGAATCTATTCGATAATAAGAGTAGGGCAGGTTCCCGGATTCCTATGTATCCTTCCCCTCTCTCTGGGGCGGCTCTAAATAACCTATACTGTGTTGATGAGCCGTTAAACAACATTCAATTCAATTAATTTAGCTAATATAAAATGATTTTGAATTTGCTTTCAACAATAGTTTAGGTTGGAATGCATGGATATTGTCGTGTATCTCTTAAACGTACCTCCTCCATCTACAAACCCTCCTCCTTCTCCTCCCACTCCAACAACTTTTCCTACTGCTCCTTCACCAACCATTTCGCCACCTTTTGTATTCGTCCGCATCATCTTTCTTGTCCACCACCACCTCCTTCGTCCTCCCTTTTCTGCTCCTCCATTGTTAACCATTCCTCCTCCAACTCCTCCTTCAACTCCACCCACACCTCCATCTACTCCACCTGCTCCTCCGAAGTCAGCTGTAAATGTAGTATATGACGAATTCATTATCAAAGCAATTATTTGCAATAAATTATTTCTTGGAGCATCTGGCAGGTTTTGATTTAACTAATATATAATGATTTTGTATTTGCTTTCAACATTAGTTTAGGCAATAATACATGGATATTGTCGTGTATCCTTTAAACGTACCTCTCCCATCTACAAATCCTCCACCTTCTCCTCCCACTGCACCAACTTCTCCCGCTGCTCCTTCTCCGACCACTCCGCTTCCTTTTGTATTCGTCCTCATCATCTTTTTTCTCCTCCACCACCTCCTTCGTTTTCCTTGTTTGGCTCCACCTTTGCCAATCTTTCCTCCTTTAGCTCCTCCTTCTGAACCCACTCCTTCATTAAATCCGCCTAATCCTCCAAAGTCAGCTGTAAATATTGTATATGACGTATTCGATATCCAATCGCAGCAATGTATCCAAGCAGTATATATATATAGTAGCTATAGTGATGAATCTGACATGTGTTATTAATCCGTCTTACGAATGCGACAATTGTGTATAAATATATCATACACTTTAATACGCAGTAATATGCAGTGGTGTATTCTGCGAGACTGTTAATATACCATAGCATTATGTTGTAGACTGAAATAATTGCTTATTATATATGACTTGTTTTAACATAATTATCATGTATCGAAGTATCTAAATATATGTATCTGTCTTCTGTGTATGTTCCTATTCCGCATCCACTGCATGTAGTAAATATAAAATAAATTACTTCTCATTTCATTTGTACAAAACTATTTCGTTTAGGATAAAAAAAGAAAGTTCATTTTCTTGATTTATTATTAATAAAGTATTATCAATAAAATATGCTGAAAGATTTTGCTCGTTAAATTTCAACTTTAATGACGCGCGCTTAAATCTCTGATCCATTTGTTTCCCATTTCGGATATCCGTTCCTTTTTAAAACACATTAATTATTGAGTATCTAAAGCATTAAATATAACATGACATAATGATTGCTTTCAAACAGATCTTAGGTGAAGATATTTAAAAAAACTGCCGTGTGTGCATTTTAACATACCTGTTCCTCCTTCTACTCCGAAGCCTCCTCCAAGTCCGCCATGTTCAGCGGTACCTGTACAACAAAACGTATTCATTAATTAATACAGTTGTTTTACCTCTATTTATGTTCCTACCCAACTGCATGAATTCTTTGAAAATTGTGAACATTTGCCGTGTGTTTAAATAGTACTTAAGCATGAAAGATTATTGCTTTTAAGTTCCTATTTGGTAAAAGTACATGAAGACTTTCTTTATTCTTTAAACATACCTCCAACATTTCCCCCTCCGTCCCCTCCTGTTACCCCAGTTCCGCCTATTCCTTCTACATATCCATGTCCAACTGTAAACAAACAATATTTTCTTTTTAAAACATGAATCATCCTTTGAATCATGAAACAGTTTCGTGGAAATAAAATATAACATGGAAATAGCCTGGTGAGGATGTTCTATTTACACTGTGCTGTTATGTTGGGTTAATAATAGGGTAAGGTTTGGTTAACCCTAGAACCTGGTTGAAATTACCAGCAGCCTTTTTTGCCACTGACCGTTCCAATGCGGGAGCCGTTTATGTGTGTGGTGTCATATACCTGCCTCTTTTGTGTCCTTGTAAGTGATGTTTGTTGCTATGCGTGTTTCGGTTGACTGTGGTCCTTGAATGCTACATTTGCTGTTCGACTTTTATTTTATCATGCTATGTTAACAGTGGCTATATAAAACAGTTAACATACTGTAAATTCCATATTAACAAAATATGTGTCACTGGTTGGAGAATATTTACCAACTATCCATTTAATCAACAACTTTAATACGTTCACAAACTAGGAGACTATCCCTAATGCACACGTTTATGTTTTCCCGCACAGGGGTGGGGGCGGGGTGGAGGGCGGCGGTGAGCATACCCGGGGGAATTAGCCAAATGTTCAAACTGATTTATTCCCATCCGAAGGAGCAACATTTATTCCCCAGTGACTTCCATTATACTCAATATCAAAAATCCCATTATTAGTTCCGGGTTCTGTCTAAACTCCTTCCCCGTTGTCATCGTTTTGGTCTAAAGGAAGAACTTTATTATTCATCATGAATCCTGTATGTTAAAGCTTTCTCCGGAATCAAGCATGCCTGATCATTTTCGTAAAAACCAACGGCAATCATAATATAATAAGAGAACATTAGTATGGTCGGTTGTGAGAATCGTTCGAGCGTGGTTTATTTCAGATTTGTTCTCTCTTTATTATTTCCGATCTCATTATTACTTTTAAATTTATGTAGACGAATAACATGAAACACGTAATAATAAAACTAAAAATATGGATTGTTTATTTAATGCCAAAACATACATTGTTTTATATTTTCTTACTATTTTTCACTTAATCCAAATGCATTTACATGAAAAACATAGTAGTAGCAATACACAGTGGTACAGTTGTATTCCAAATCAACTCTATGAGAACACCTAAATAACTAAGTAAGATATTGCTGTTCTTACTAAGTCTCGTTACTTTATGATATGTGTTGGTGCTTTACGTTTGAGAACATTCTTCACAAATGTCATTTGACTGTAATACAACATTGCTCAATCTGTTCCTGTTTACTATATACTTACAATAAAATATATCTATTTAAATATATTTGTCATTGTAAACAGTCTGCATATAATTGCATAACCATGATAATACATTTGTTTTATTTCAGAGATACTTTTGAAGCTTGTTTACTATATAATGATGTACATATATGTACAGTAGCTCATGTGTACTCCAGTCTATTGGGTCAAGGTAAAACATATTTTGTTGTGACTGTCGTGACAATAATTTATACAGTAAAGAGGCTGTATGACTAACAGATGTCGTGCTCCAATGCAGAACATATTTGTAAAGATTTTAAAATAATTGCGTTATAAACGCCACTGGATTGCTTCGGTTGGTCTTTTAGACAACACACTTCCTCTAATGTCGTCAGTCAGATGTGAACGTAAACAGAACAGTCTCGTGTATCTGAGTGTATCCTTCGAGCAGGTTTAAAACCCATAGGAATCTATTCGATAGAAAGAGTAGGGCACATATCAATCGTATGTACACCGGCGGTTCAATTATTACTATGTATATACGTGTTTAAAATAAAATTCTGAGAAATTAATGTGATAAATTAAAGCAGTGAATATTTTACTGTGATACAGCTGTATGAAATGTGTACTAGAGCTACTGCTGCAGATATGTTTGAGACAGAAGACACGGCTGTGGCAATTGTTATCGAGGCAGAAGACACGGCTGTGGCAATCATTATCGAGGCAGAAGACACGGCTGTGGCAATCATTATCAATCGCTTGACTATGTAACATTATAAACGGTCATATATATATATACAGTATATTTGTTTGTTTTGAGTGAATAAAGGATTTATTTTCATCGAGAAGTGAAAAAAATTATATTTTTATGAGTGCTTAAGCAGATGAAAATAATCCTATATTCACGATAAAACAACAAATATTCTATTTATTATATATATATCTACTCACAACCTGGAAATTTATGCAGAAAAAATATGTTGCGACATAACAATGACGTCAATAACGTCAACAACGAAAACAACGTCAACAGTTGCATGACGTCATCTTGAGTGAAAATATATATCATAATTTCACCTGTGAAATATAAACAATGAAAATATAAGGTTATTCTTTAATCATAAAAATCCAATATTTCACACTGGAAAGTATATAATAAATATATATACTTAAACTTAAACCAGGTTATTGGGACCCTATATATATCACCTAACCTCAATTTATGGACTTTTTGTTATTGGGATCAACCCAATTTACCTGTTTCAAGATAATACGTCCATTGTAACAAGCATAATGAACCTCACCCAACTGCACTAACATTAAAAATCGTTACTATATTATATATTATATTATATTGTATAGTTTGTTGTAATTCTAAACGGAATGGCACAGTTATATAGTTTATGAACTGTAGTACAGTAAATGATATTGTACTGTGAAGAGACTTAAATAACTATTTAAGTAGCTATCCCGCCAACAACAGCCAAATGTAGTCCCGTCACGTGACGTAGAGTTATCGTTCGTGCCTTCCTCAACACTACAGTCAGTCGGAGATGTCAACTGTAACAACGTTCAAATTCTGAACTACAGTCAAATGCTACAACATATGTACACTGTTTCTAAACCTACTGACGATAAGGTAGATCTATATATACTTAATAAAACCGAGTATGCTACTTTTTATCTCTTGTTTGTGCTTGTTGCTTCCAAGGGATCCCCTTTTCAGTATTTATATATATAACTTGCATCTTTTTAGAAACCAAGCTATAGTGACACAATATAAACGGCTTCAACCAGCCAGACCAAACTCAAAAACTGAAGCGATGAATTAAGAGTTACCAACTCATAATTCATTTTACGCATATTCAGTCCGTTTTACATCAGACTCTCAATATATGTCTGTGGTATTTGATATACGTTGAAGAATCGCGTGACTTCGCAAAAAATTGTCTGGCATTTGATCAGAATATTAAAACTATCTTTAAACGGAACGGATCAATCGAACAATATGCTAATATGTCATAACACAAAAATGGTTATTTAAAGTAAGACATAGAATGATATCCCCTTATAGCGGTTATTGATAAACAAAGTATAAGCAAGTTTTTTAGAACACTTCTTTTGCGGTCAATCCTTAAAATACTAGACGCTAAAAAAGTAATACATTACATCGTAAGAATGCAATTCAACAAACACTTAAAGACACAACCTCGCTATTATCTGTCTTCAGCGTTTATATTGACAATACAGTGTAAACAAAAATTATTCCCATCAAAAGGAAATCTCTAACAATAAAGTCCACATCCAGAGAATTTAGGAAACGATACATGCGTATCTCATTGTAAAAATGAATATAAAAGACATATACAAAAGCATAATTAGAAACACCTCAGGATGTATCCAGAAACACAAGACACATAACATATATTTACATATATATACATATTATAGCGTCGTACCCAAATTAAAAATGAATGAAGTAGATACATACACGTTACTGACACGAACGCAACCAATACCAGTATCACCAATGTCAACTTCATGTTCCCTCTGCTTGTGATGAAAACGCTGATAGCTGACATATATATAGTATCGGAAATCAAGGTTACGCTTGTTTCGTGATTTGTCATGTACAATAAAACATAAATAAAACAATATATTTTGTTTATAACGGTTGTTAGAAGTGACCTGTTTCCGCCTAAAGTGTCACTTAAACCTATACTGATATAAAAGACAACAACACATGTGTTTAACTATACGTCTAACTTGAAATATGACATATTCCGTTTTTACAACAAGTAACATTTATAGAATTGTATTGAATTGTATTTTATAGTTGCACCAACAGCTAAGATCATATGGCGACTTTCCAGCTTCCATTGATGGATGAAGACCCCAGGTGCCCCCTCCGGTCAATTTTCGTGCACGGTAGCACCATCGACGTTTTCCGCATGCCAGTTGGATAGCTTCCTCACAAAGAGATTCTTAGGCCCCTGAGAAATCGAAGTGATTTCAAGTCACAGATTCTAACCACTCGGCCACGGATGTCCCGACAACAGTAATAGACACATACAAACTTCAATAAGAAATTATTTTAAATATAACATTCATTTTTGTATAACGTTTGTGTTTGTTGTTTCAATTAGTATTCATATATAAGTATTAGTTCTATAAATGAGTCGTTAGAATTAATCTTAATTGATAGGTGCTAATGTTAACTTCAGATGCTGTGCCTCATAATTGTTGGAATTTAACAGAATGTCTGTTTTCTCCTTGAAAAATGAAGAAATTTCACGCATGAGTGATTCTGATATCTACACCTCACATTATGTGTATATTTTTTGGTATATAGAAGGCAATGTTTGAAAACTTTACTTGATGGAAATATACCAAAACGGTTCATTTATTTTGGCATTTTTTCTAGTTTTGTATAACGCGTCTTAAAATCCTTGATTTCTATCAGCCGAATGGTCCTTTGCATGCAGGAATTGAACCAAACAGATAATAGGTCCTCGCAAAAGCATCCGATTTTCCATTCTGTCAACCTTATTGGTCAGTTAGATGTATTCGATAACTATTTTTGACAAATGTCGTGACTCATTTAGGTGTCAGACCAGTCAGGAAGTACTTCCGGGTCGTAGGGTGCTGAAATAGTTCCTTGAAAGAATCCAAAGTTTCTAGTATGCATGTGTTTTTCCCAAGATTAGTTTCAATTTTATTGTTAAATCTAACCTGAGGTTAAAGTAGTATGTCTGTTGTCATGAATAGTAAGTATTTTACTGTGTTTGTCAGGATTATTTCTTTGGAGAGTATGAGCACAGAGGTTAGGTAGAGATGTGGTTTTGACAGATGTTTATTTCAAAATACGCATAGTGTGAATGAATGACGCGAAATGTTGAAAAACTGAATCGGTGTTTTATTCCAGATATGGGACCGTTTGCTAGCCAAATGTGTTTAATACACAGAATAAAAGTGTATTTAAGCGAACGAATGTTGTGGAACTTGTGACTAATCTCCAAATATAGCCTGTATTGCATTGTGTTCAATGGGCTGCTTTTCACCGGTCTGACACCATACATAGGATGCTGAATCCTGAACGAGGCTGTAGGAAGCCGTTATTGAATTTCCGATATCGCATTTGTGTATTTGATTTCCGTTATCGAAAATAGGCTTTTCCGATATCGAGAATAACTTTTTCCGATTTCGGCAATTGTAATTCCGATATCGGAAATTGCATTTTCGATAACGGAAATTGTAATTTCGATATAGTAAATACAGCATTACCGATATCGGAAATCAATTCCGTTAACGGGAATGCAATTACCGATATCGGAATTACAATTTCCGATATCAGAATTACAATTGCCGATATCGGAAATACAATTACCGTTAACGGAACGGAAATTTGTAATTCCGATATCGGAAATTAACGAATAAAAACCGCTTTGGCTTGCCATAGTGTATGACATACAAGTAAACGATGGTGTACCTTAAACAAATACACACATCAATACAGCCTCAAAACGTGACAATGTGCCATAAATAAATTATGTATACCTTCACACCGTGTGTATCAATGTTGTTTAAGGAAATGGAAAACAATACGCGAATGTATGTTGTTATGTTAATTGCGTAAGAGGACATTACATTAACTACCGTGACACTTTAATAAAATATTACTTACTTACTATAAATTTATAACACGTTAACCACGGCTTGACGTAAATCAGTTGTTGAAAACTTCCGCTAGTGTGTTATTAAAATTACTTGCTAACTGATGGTCAATCAGTGGCAGAACACGATCTATACACTAGGTGTCGCGTAACTTTTGACATGTTTTGACTCTAAAAACAAAAATAAAACAAATACAATATATCAAGGGGTTGACAGTAAGTCACTCTAATTTATAATTTGTAAAACGATACAATTCTAATACACCCGCACTATATAGCCTAGTTTAAAATAGCTCGTTATATTCAACGATATATCACTTTAACGTTTGCAACGTTAGGAGAATAAACAAGGCAATGCGAAAGATATCACTGTAACGTTTGCAACGTTAGGAGAGTAAGCAAAGCAATGCGAAAGATTTCATATGTGTGCGTTGTTTTCACATTTTAGGGGTATTAGAATAGAAATAGAACATCCTTAACGGTGAATTATCTTGTAATATATCAGGGTTTGTCGTTCAATTGTAAACAATAATTTCACTCGCACTTCGGGCTCGTGAAATTATTGTTTACAGTTTGAACTCCAAACCGTGATATATTACACGATAATTCACCGTAAATGATGTTCTATTTCTTAAATATAAAATACAAATAACTTTATTCAGCGTGGAACATTCCGTACGAAGTGTATAGCCTACACAATATACATACAATACAGAGAGTACATGACAAAAAGGTAAACAACACCATTGTTTACAAAATCTATATTGAAGTTTCGTCCAACATTGGCAATCAAGATAAGACAATTCTAGTCGAGCAATTTTTTATTAACTGATTGATAATTATATTTTTATAAAAGTATGAAAAGGGAAATTTAAGCCATATACAAAATCAGGCAGGCAGTATCAAGGTTACGTGTTTCCTGGCATGCTATTGAAATAGAAGTCGGGATATGGCCAAAAAAATCAGTAAAGTAATACATGAGAAAATATATGTCGTATGTAATAAACTTGAAGACGAATGCAACTTTGTTATTAAATGTAACATGGTGAATGAGCACATATGAGCACATAAGAAAGTATTTTTGTAAAACGTGTCCAATTTTTTGGAATTTTTCAAAAAGGAAAACAAAAATACACTGAAAACATCTAAGCTTTTTTATATATAAATAAATACTGAAAAGGGGATCTCTTGAAAGCATCAAACACTCAAGAAAAAAAGTAGCAGACTCTGTTTTGCTGAGATTTAATTTCAACAGCATGATTTTAAGATACTCGTAATCTGAGATCATTGAGAATTATTGGCACTTTTCATAATATAGGTAAAGTAATCACACGAAAATCGTATATATAAAACATATATAAAAATACTAAACTGACAAGTGACTAATCTTTCGATGAAAGCTGACTGATTTTGACAAGAATTAATAACCACATGTGTGAGCCAATTGTGATATGTAAAATTATTTCTTGGTCTGTATATATGGTATTTAAAACTAACCAAACTTACTTTTAGAATTTTCGCTATATATTGTATGTAAAGTATGCTGATGTAAATCGAATGGTACATGGCTACATTAAACATTTCCTTTCGGAAAAAAAACTAAAACAACACACAACGTACCAAATAGTATCGCTTCAAAATTTCATTTTTGATAGAATACACGTTTGGCTCCAGCAGGTGAGCAAACTTGGGATGTAAAATGTTGGCAATCTTTTTACATTGAATACAGTAATGAAATGGCTCAAATTATCAAAGCAGAAGTTCATCATTCAAGAAGTTCGTGTAACAAAGTGTAAATTTTTTGAAAAGTCAACAGCAGCACAATTTAGTCCTGTTGTTTCAAAACATCTTAGGATTTCTCTGGAATATTGCATGGAATTTATTCTAAATTTCCTTTTAAATCATGCGAAATATATTCAGCAAACTATAAGAAATGACAACAGCCACTGAAGGAAATGAATAGCATAATATTATATCTATATTTCATGTTTATATATGAATTTATAATGTATATGTTGTATACTTATTTAAACAAGGATTAACGAACAGACGCCAGCATGAGACAAAATACACGTTCATATTTAGCGACTTACGCGTCCATTTAATGCATTGTCTTAAAGAAATCGGTCATAACACATTTTTTCCGGATATAGTCGTATCTTATTAACATAACTAAACATAACTATACGGTAAAATGAAGTTAAAGAAAACATTGTCACTTGTTGCATCAAATTTCTACTAATGAGGTTCTTAGGGTTCCAATTTATGGTCACAACATTTAATATTCTTGGCCCTGACATGTTAAAGTTGATTGGCCCTCCATCTATACTTTGCCCAACAATATTCATAAGTATATAGAGGTTATTTAACTGCTTCCATCGATTATAGGTAAATCCTTCACGAAATGGTAGGCGTGTGGTTCTTTTCACGAACGAGCGGGTGAGAGTGAGTGAATAAACATATTAAACCTACCAGCGAGTGAAGGATTTCCCTATAATCGAGCAAAGCAGTTAAATAATCTATGTATTACTTTTTAAATCACAGTAGACCGAATTTATTCGCTTCATTGAACGTTATCGGCGGACTATATTTTTGTGTTCGGAGTTAGTTATTAATATTTAGCGATTATGACTATTCCTTCACTGAGAAATCCCAATATTTCACCTATAGAAATGTAATAAATATTTATATTCCTGACCGTGTCTGGAAGCTTCGTGATCCCTTAGGGCTTCTTTGTTTGCAAACTCAGATTCACATGCATTACGCTGTAGGGTGCATCTTTGTGGCGACCAGAACACGTGCTCTTTTAAGAAAAACTTTGTGGTGAAGCTTTTCTCACAGACTGAGCAAACGAAAGCTTAACAGCGGTGTTAAAACATGTGGATAGTTGATTGATGTGTTTTCCAAAAGCTCCTTGTTACAGCCATTTTCTCTTTACTTGAGTTGGTCCCAGTATGTATCTTGATCATCATGTTTACGCAGTCGTGATGCGGATTTGACAGTCCTACAACTATCTGGACAAAGAACTGTCCTCTCCTCGTCGAACGACTCATATATGGCTACAAAATTAAAAGATTAAAGTAATGCGGATAACTCATATTGTATCCAAAACAATGTGATCGACATTCGTTTATGTTAGCATGAAAATTTCTGTTTATATCAACTAGTTTACCCTCAAACTGTACACAGATGGAGCTAGAAACGAACTTATCGAAAACCCGACTCGCTCTCCATTTCAAATTTTGAAAAACTAAATTCTTACCACTTTGAACGCCGTTTACGGGCTATGAACGTTTAGTATAGTGGGACACGGATGTGGTTCTAAGCAACGATCATTTACGTATCTCACATTGAGTGACCGAAATGTTCATAATTTACAAACGAAGAGGTAAATTTTAAATGTGCATACCTCTCACATGAAAAATTATTAAGTCAATTATTAAAACTTCGCTGAAATGTATTTTACTACTGTATATTAAATATCTCCGTAGCTGACTTAGATAGTTGAAGCTTTTCCCCACATATCACTTAACATTTAAGTGTTGACGAAATTGGTTGAGTGGAACACGTTTCCTTTTTTTTTAAGAACAACTTAGAAGAAAAGCTTAAAGTTCAGTGTTTAAGTAGCTAAGTATATACATAAGTATGCTGGTAAAACCGGCGCCTGGTCGAATTTATTGATTTTAACTTTAAATGTATGTGTGTGCGTGTGTGCGTGTGTGGGTGCGTGCGTGCGTGAGTGCATGCGTGTGTGAGGTCTATAGTCCCTCTACCGTATGTACCAAGAAGAGAATCCCACAGCATTATGTTTGGACTTACCAGAACTAAAATTAGCACCTCCAAATAGTAATACCGTATCATTTTAGCTTTAAATCTGCTTACGTACTTCGATTTTTCGTTACCTTATATTTAAACTATATTATTAGCGCAATATAATCTATAATTATTAACATGATTAATATGCAAAACAATTTGCTTCAAACTATTCAAATAAGTGGGATCCGCGTATGATGACGTCCGACGTACTATGTCTACTTAATTAGCCGGAATCCTGTGTACGAAAATGGGTGAGGGCGTCGGGTTTCACCCGGGAACATGTAGTGTTTACATTAACTGGAATTGTTATAATAATTATATTCGCAACGTTTGAATTACTTTGTAACATCATATTATTATGTCATATCATCTTCTCTGCTGTGTGTATATATTTACTTTTGTAAATATGTTTATTGCTGTGTCATTTCTTCTGTGTTTGTATGCATTTTTAGTGTCTCGGGGGCATATGGCCTATTGACTTATGAATAAAAAATCGTCTCCTTCTTTGACACAAATGCAGTTTAGTTAGCATATGTAACCAAAACGAGTATACACTTAACACGCGACATGAAGTCTGTATCAACTCCGTGACTGGTAAGGCGTTTAAATGTAGTTTTCGCGAACGTTTAAGTATGTCTATCTGTCTGTATACATAACTCGCATATCTGCAATCATTAATAGTAATTGTATTAGAACAGGTCAAAGCAAATTGTTTTACATAGTACGAACTTTTTTTGATTATAGTGCACCAATAATATGTGTAAACATTTGATAGAATAACGAAGCAACTTGTAAACTCAAGGTTTAAACTTAAAACGATACTGAATATAACACATATAGGTGCTAAATGTAATGCTTGATAAACACAGATTGCCGTGTGTCACTTTAATGCATGACGATGTGTTTTGATGTGTAAGAAGTGTACACACTGACTGAAGATCGGATATATATAGTGCATACGCTATAATTGTGGTACACTTGGCGTAGTTCAGTGCTTGTTTAGAGGATATTTAATCTAGCGTTCGCACGTTAATCGGTAAGTTTCTCCACATGTACTTTATTTAATCCTTAGCCCGCTAAGCACGACTATAATAGCCTTTAGCGTCCATTGTAAACCCAGATCAGCATGTCGCATAAATGAAATGGTCTTAATTCAGTCCATTATATATATGTTACGGGTTAAGGTTAAGTTCACGCACTGTGGCAAGTGAGTGAATGTATTTAAAGGGACACATGGCAATCCTGAAGTGTTTATCAATAGGTTTAAATATATTATAGACTTATTGGTGCAATATAACCAACATTTATTGATAAGCAAACAAATTTGCTTTATACTATTCTTATAGTTAATATTGCTAACTGAACAAAGGCTAGTTATGTAGAAAAACTAATGGGACGCCTTGAGTTTTTAAAAAAAACTCGAGATTGCCATGTGTCCCTTTAAACGTCGCTTGTAAACGTCGTTTATTGAGAGTTCTATGACCAACAGGGTTAAATCTTAAGAGACGATGTTGTCCAAAAAATAAATTGAAACAGTCAATGAGTCCATTAGTTAAACCGTATTTGTACGGAAATATGATATATTATGTCGAACATTGTGTTGAGACATTTGCCCAATATATGACGTCATTGAAATTTAACCTTTTCAGTTTATTTTTAGAACATACTATGAATAGTAATAAATCTGGGCGTAATCTCATTGTCGTCATATATTGTACATCTAATA
Source organism: Cyrtodaria siliqua (assembly GCA_037043455.1). NCBI lineage: Eukaryota > Metazoa > Mollusca > Bivalvia > Adapedonta > Hiatellidae > Cyrtodaria > Cyrtodaria siliqua. Next base: position 434,744 of record JAWPHD010000522.1, read on the forward strand.
TACGTTTGTATACCGTGTAGGTATTGAACTACTGCGAATTCATTGACCGGTTCAATTTAGTTTTACTGAGATTGAGTCCTATTGAGACTGAGCCCTATTGGTTCATATTGGTGTATGCTCCGTAGTTCAGGGTATATATGCTTTCAATGCTTTCACCCCATTATACATACATGTTTTGTAAAGGGAGAAACATTTTAAGTTGTCTTCCACTCAAATCCTTGTTAAATATATTCAGGCTCTATTTGCTATTTCGAAATAAAATGTATGTGTTTAAATCAAACTTCAACCAAAGTCACAAGTCCATATTATATGTTAGTAGTTTAATTGTTTTCAATACGTTATCAGTTATCACTTCGTCTTTATGTTAAAGGGGACACGGCAATCATGAAGTACAATTTATCAAACACCTTGATTTGCAAACCCAATACCATGTTGACTTTAAATATGTTTGCATATATAATTAAATTAGCTATCCCGCCAACAACAACCACATTTTACAATATATGTGCACCGTTTCTAAAACTCCTTACGACGAGGTACAACCTCAAAACTGCAGCGTCGAATTAAGAGTTACCAACTCATAATTAATTTCACGCATATTATCATGGGTGGTTTAAAAACCCGTAAATAAACCTATACGTTTAATCAGCACATATATTGTATTATATGACCTGAATATCTGACTAATTTTGATAAAGGTTTTGTAGTGTAATGTCCCATTATTTGAAGGGTTGTTTTTTTAGATAAAATTTAATTTTAATTGCAATTTTCAATGTTTCTTCGTCATTCGACAATGGGTAAATATATTATTGCTGGAGAATTATCAACAGTTAGAAATATGCAATCTAAAGTTTCTTTGAACTGTTCAAATACTTACAATATTTTTAAAACATATGCATGATATGTAGAAAAACTAACGGTACGCTGAAAATCAAATTGCCGTATGTCCCTTTAAAAGTCTGAAATGGACATTTTAATTCAAAACCGCATCATCTCGTTATTAAATGAAGTACATCAGAATTGGTGTTTTTTTCAAAGCTTGTCTGACATGCGTTTTCAATCTTTACTTTAGAAAATAATGCCAAAATTCCATGTATATATATTTACTACAGACATTGGTGAAACATGGTTCTGCAAACGCTGGGTGTCGCTCTTGCGGCCATCGGTGGACTTTGTTATATCGGACTCAAACATTTCTGTCCATGGCTCTTGGTGGATCTAAAATACATACTAACGATGCTGCCATTTGCCAGCAAATATGCAAAACTGGAACGGGATAGAATGTACCTCGTTGACATTTTTGAGCAGAAAGTTAGTGCAACTCCAGACAAAGTTTTCATAGTTTACGAAGACAAAACATATACCTATATGGTAAGTACATTCATTTATAGCATACGGCGTGGGATTGTAATTAAGCCTTGATATATGTATCATATTACACTAGGGTAATAAATATGCAAATGACGACCGAACCATCGTTTGGTCATCCATTCAGCTCGGCGTGCATCGCCATTGCCTATAAGGCGCCATACTTGACTATATGTTGTAAGATAAATATATACGTTGTGTGTAAAATATATAAAATATATATATTGAATACAAAAATATATATGATACAACAGGATATATCACCTTGAGTAGGTAAATGCCAGATCAAGGATAACACACAACGATACAAACCTTCCAGAACAGGCTACTCTAGTAATGATCCTTTTATTGTATAACTCCTACATATGATTAAAAATATTTACAGTTATGTTGCATACGTATGCAATAAAGAATGTTTCTAAATGTTTCAAGGCTTATTTTTTGATAAAGCGTAGAAGGGAAATGGTCGTATTTTAATATATTTGGGGGTGTAGCTACAGCTTGCAAGTTAAAGTTCATTGATGCAATGTACTTGTTTTGTTTGTTTGACGCTTGCACATTGGTGTAAATGCGAGCATTATTAGGATTTTCCCTGTTCTATTTTAAGTAGGATAGTGAAACGGGGTCAGAAAATTATACTATGTATATAATTATTGATAGGTATATAATAAAGACAAATATATACGTTACTCCGAAATATATATATTGAATACGAAATATATATGATACAGACAAATATATACGTTACTCCGAAATATATATATTCTGTCCAAAAATGTATATCATACAAATATATATGTTACTCCTAGAAATAGATATTCTGAAAAATATATATTCTGTTTTTACATATATAGTGTAGACACAAATATATACGTTACTCTGAATATATGTTTTTCCTAATTTATATATTGTAGACGCAAACATTTATATGTTATACCGAAAAATATGTTCGCTTTATAAAAATATATTGTCTGTCTTAATATATTGAAGATGAAAAAAATTGTGATGAAAATAAATAGTTTCTCTAAAATAAATATATTGCAGACACAAATATATCAATGAAATATCGATAAATAAATGGTGCGAAAATTCTGGGTGACCGAAACCATATGTCTATGCCGAAATAAATAACTTAGTGTTTTCCAAAAATTAACGTTATCATAGACTGCGCTAAAATATATACGTTATCCTAGACTGCTACACAACCCGTTTTTCCAAACTCGCAGTAAAAAACTCTAAAAATATGGACATGCGCAGCAGTAAAGCGATTGCGAGCGTCTACTCCGTGTAAACAACCACGGCGGTCTTTAACGCTGTAGGTGTAACTTGGTTAATGTGTTGTTGTTTTTGTTTGTCCGACAATACACATGTATGTTTCCGGTAAGTTGGTGGGGTGGGTGGGGGTGGGATGGTTGTAGAGAAACAAACGATGGTGGAGGTACATGTAGTAGAGGAGGTTATACGCTACCTGCCTATTATATTGATGAATAATTTAGATAACTAAAATACCAATAACGTATATTTCTCCCGTATTAGGCACTATTCCCAACATGTCTCCAACAGCACTGCAATGGTTGGCATATGTGATGTTAGTATATGTTATCCTTTGTCCAGTTACAAAAGAAATATCCATACCAAACACACATCTCCTTCTTAGGAACGTCCTATAACTGACGCCCAGTTCCAATGATACTCTGCTCCAACTTCTGTGTATCCTACATACAAATCATTTACCATTGCGGGAGTGATGATAAGTGACGGAAATCGATGAGGTAATTCCGTTGTTTGGTGTCATACGAAGAAGGCCGCCAACATACGACGTCATTATAAAAACATACAACGTCATCATACGACAACGCTATATATACACCATTAAAACAACAATCATAATAATGTACGAATTAATCACAGGAAGTAAATATACAAGCCAATCGAGTAGCGAGGGCAGCATTACTACTTGGAATGAAACAGGGTGATGTGGTAGCAGTTATGATGCTCAACGAACCGGCCTTCATTTGGACATATCTAGGTAAAAACGTAGGGATTTGTTTATTTACACTGTCCCGTTTTATTTGGATGACAACACACGCTATGCCCCAGGCATAGCAACCATCAAACTGTACACCAACAAAATGCCCCAACACATACAAACATACAACTTAGTACGAACCGAACAGGCCCCAGTTCGATGACCATAAGTATTAGTATGCTGCAAATGGACACGCTAATCATCCCCAAGATGGCGTGGTACAGGCATACCCCTCAACAAACCCCAGCAAATATGATATGATCAAAACATAATCATAACACTACAAAACAAGCACGCACCACATACAACACAACGCCAAAGTTGAAACAAAGCTAGGACCGGAAGGTGTCAACACACGAAATTAGGTTGAATTAACCGCTGTTGTTGACACCGCCTTTTACACATATTTAGGCATTAAACAGACCTGTTGGCAAGGTCTATATAAGCTTCAAAATTCAAAATTAAACTTTTAAAAGTCCAGACTCTATTGTGCCCATCGCGTCATGTCTACCTTGACGTGCTCTTTGGCGGACGGACTATAAACCTTAGAACTACACACACACACACACACACACACCCACACACACACATTTGGATGACAACAGGGCAAGAGTGAGGTTTGGTGCACCCTAGAACCTGGTTTAAACGCCCATGGGTTACTGTTGCCACTGTCCGTTCCAAGGCGGTAACCATATTATCAAGCTTTTTACGTTTGAGGTGTCATATACCTTGCCTTTTAGTTATCGCTGTATTCGTCTTTGTTTTGATGCGTATTTTGGTTGACTTTGCTCCTTGAATTTCCTGTTTATATCTACTGTCATATACGAGTACTTCTTAAATGCAACTTTTAAACTAATGTCTCAATAGCGCTTGTATGTCGCCTATTCTAAACCTGTTTTTCACAATTGTAAATTGATTTATACCCACAACTGACTGAAATAAGATATTAAACTACGGTAAAATATTCGGATGTGTGTATATATGTATGCTAAGCTACTTTTTATGCATGATTTCAGGTCTTTTGAAAGTGGGCCTGTGTTTGTCATTAATAAACACTAGTCTACGAGGGAAGTCGCTTTTACATTGTTTCTCTGTGTCAGAAACAGATACCATCGTTGTTGGTGAAGGTATTGTAAACTAAACGTTTATTGCCCTTTACGTGTACTTGAAAACGATGTATTATGAATTGTTTATTATATAACCAAAAACGGTTCAATGCATGATTAATGGCTCATTAAACTTAATTTAATACTAAGTGAAATCAAATGAAATACATTCATATTCGGATATATTCATATATATTGTTTAATGGTTTCGCTGTAAAGGCTTGAAATAAACGGAATTTATATAAAAGAGAAAACAAAATAATAAATATTCTGGTACGTATACAAAACATGTTGGAAATGTTGAAATGTGAACAATACAGATAGTAATTAAGAACCTATTTCCAAATGCTAATTGATCACTGAAACGGCATGTAAAGCTTGTTTATTTACTGTAAACATGCTACATGATGTACTCAGGTATATAAACCGAGGCCCGAGTAAAGTTTTCTCTAAGAAAAGCATTCGTATATTGAATAGTACCTATGGTATAACAGTATATAATACTTCAAACTTTACTTTTATGAAGAAAAAAAGAAAATTAACAGTAAGATATACTAAATACATAACTTTGTTGACTGTTTTTAAAATTAAAACAAAAAAATACCAAAACACAACTATTGATACACCTGCTTTTATTCTTTAATATGTTGTTTTCACATTAAAGCTGTTTGGGCCTCATCAACTAAAACAAAATTGAATACCACCATCATTTTGTGATACAAATGTATGTCTAACAGTGATTTACAGTTACCTATACATTTTTCTCCCCCACCTGGTCTCCACCCCCCCCCCCCCCCCCACCACCCCACCACTCCGCCCCAACCGCCCCAAATACAATAGCTGAAAATAGGTCTTTAAAACAATGGTTATCTATAGCGGGCTCACCGAGCTATACGGTAACGCGAGTAGCGTAAATACTATGTGTTTGTTACAACATGGTACAAATAAATCAAATCTCAGTTAAGTCAGTTAGTCAAGGGGAGGTCACTCCCGTCGTCGTTCCAAATAAAGATTACTCCCATCTCCGTCTGGAACCCTGTCCACTGTATATGCTTTCGCTTGTAAACATTATCGCGAAAGAGAAGTATGAGAGAGTTCAGTGTCATGCATGGAAACACGGGGATCCCTTGGTAGCAGCAAACACAAACAGGAGATACAGGTAGCAGTCTCGGTTAAGTAGTATTCTACTTGAAAGCCACAAAGATTGGGCTCGATGATCCCTAAGGACCAGTGAGTAATAACTCTTCTGACTCCCGCCACCCAGCACTAGACAAAAGCTAATGTGAATGTCAGTAACGACTGAAAACGGGATCCCTTGACTGCAATAAACTCAAACTATAGATAGAAACGTAGCAGGCTTGGTTTAATTATGTCTGATCATGAGAGGTAATATAGGTGGCAACACCTCTCACGCGCCCTAGACCCGGCTTAAGCGGTATTCTACTTGAAAGCCACTTTGAATGGGCTTGATAACCTTAAAGGATCAGTAAGTAATAGCACTACATATTTGTAGTCGGGGCGACCTTTTACAGCCTAAATAAACGTTAGTGTGAATGTCAATAAATACTGAAAAGGTGATCCTTTGAATGCAACCTACACAAACTAGATAGAAAAGTAGCAGGCTTGATTTTATTCGGTCTGATCATGAGAGGTAATCTGATCATGAGAGGTAATATAGATGGCAACACCTCTCACGCGCCTAGAAACGTAAATATCGAATATCGTTCCATGCATCATAATTATACAGTACATCCTACAATCGCTGGAACAATATTTTACGTGAACATGCTTGTGATGAGTGATGGGGAGGGAGGAGTGGGGACCGCCAGAGTTCTCTAAACTTTTCATTTGTAATTCATGATCTGGCGTTATACTGATATATTTTTCAATGGCGCAACACATATTTTCTTGAAAATACTATTAAATTCATGTGTGTTTCTAAAAGGAGACGAATGGTTCTATATAAATCACGGAACCCAACCGATATGGCAAGTACAGTAGGACGGCAATGTACCGCTAAAGAGAAGCAAACTGTACAAAATGTACTCTCCTTGATTCTGATATATGTCATTGCAAAGGTACTGAACTCATTGAAGCAGTGTCCAGAGTTTTACCTGAACTTCCAAATACCACTGTATACGTCCAAGGCTCTCCTACTGCGCATCTGCCCGCTAGATTCAAGAACTTGCTTGAGATTGCCAACCAAATGTCGTCAGGAAATACGGACCGCTCATTGAGAGCTGGACAGGACTACTCATTAGATGCAGCGATGTACATCTTCACGTCTGGAACAACAGGTATGAATAACAATTTGTGCACAAGCAAGGTTTTATGCAAACGTAAATAGCTGCCGAGAGACATCAAGTCACGGGTTACCTTACTATTAGCAATAATGAAAACCATAATAATGAAAATTTAAAAAAAAGCAAATCAGCAGGATTAAACCCTTCCTTCCCCGGCACTAACACGACGCCTTAGTCAACCGCGCTACTGAGGCCAGTGAATGTTTCATTGCTAATATTCATATAATAATAATAATGACTACATGTTACATTTCAGTAGCCTAGTTTACGAAAATGTCATTTCAGCAAGTGAAACGTTAACCTTTCAACATTACAAAATATGTGTTTATACCATTCAATTTTTTCAAACGAGTTCTCTAGGAATTCAAGTTGTAAAGCATGCTTATCGCCACTTACAGTCTGTTTGTTATAGATAGATATAAAACCCATATAAGGGTCAGCTGCCTTCGGCAGTTGAATTACAGTTCAGGGTGCCAGTGCTCCAAATAAATAATTTTAGAAGAATTCCAGCATTAAATTCGGCATTGAAAAGATATTGGCATAACTGTAAGTAAAAAGCAAAGAAAGCACTGTAATTACTTTTCAAACCTGAAAAGTTAGCATTGCTAATTTAGTTAGCGAGTGAAATACCGTTTGACATGAACGTTAATCTGGAGGACTGGGCCCGGGTGCTACTTGTATTAACTTGACGAAAGAATTATCACAGTGTTAATGTATTTGTTTAAATATTTTTGTGCTGTGATTACATGTTTTATTCCGCCAATAAGTATATTGTTTGGTATCTGCATTTGATTGCTTTTTTTACAAGTTTCTATCCGTGTGTCCGTGGGCAAAAGACTTAATTGCTTACCCCCGTCCGACGTATGTGGACGTACACCAGGCGGCCCGTATCTGTGTTTACAATCCTTATCCTATCAGGTAAATCGAGTCGATAGTAAGAGTAGGGCACGGATCCCAGATTCCTGTTTGTCCTTTGCCCCTCTCTGGGGTGGCTCTTAATAACCTAATATAATGTGTTATAATGAGTTACGGAGCTAATAAACAATACATTTAATTTACATAACTAATTGTTTGACAAGTATCTCGATAAATTTATATAAGTCCAAGATTTCACTTTTATCATACTTAACAAGTACTGCAACATAATTTAATTTGATATTCCAGGGCTACCAAAGCCGGCAAAAATACCTCACAGAAGAACCGTTACATCACTGATTATGTCCGGTGTTTCTGGATTCACAGCAGACGACATTGTGTACGTGACGATGCCGCTCTTCCACAGTAGTGGTTTATTTTTAGGAATATCATCAGTTATCGTATACGGTATGATTTTATAAACACTATCACATACCTGGATATGAGAATGATTTCAGAATATCACTGGATTAAAAAATAAAAAAAAATAAAAAAAGAATAAAAAAGGGAGGGCGAAATAATTCATAAAGTGGTAAATACTGAAAAAGTGATCCCTTGGAAGCAACAAACACAAAAAAGATAGAAAAAGTAGCAGACTTGGCTAAATTGAGTCTGTTCATGAGAGGTAATATAAGATACAACATCTCTCACGCCTACTAGCACCGGCTTAAGCGGTATTCTACTTTAAAGCAACACAGAATGGGCTTGATGATCCAGTAAATAACAACTCTACAGATTTGTAGTCGGGGCGATTTTTTACGGCCGTCACACAGCAGTAAACAAACGCTAAGTATGAAGGTCAATAACACAATGCCTGCAGGAATGTGTTTAATCCCTTAGGATTGCGCACACAACTGCGCAGTAAGATTGTGCACAGAAATGCGCAGTACAATTGCGCATAGAGTTGCGCAGTGAAATTGCGCGCAGAACCGCCCAATAGGATATGTTACAGAAACCATGAAATTTCAATAGCTATACATAAGTTTTACAGTTTATAGTTTTTATTAAAATTATCACCTGAAGATAACACACGGGAAACTGAACTCTCGAAACTGTTCTCTCCTGCACTGACTTTAGTTCGTCTACACCAACATTTCCATTCCCAGCATGGCTGTTGTTTGTTTTGAATGCGTGTTTTTTGTTGACAGTGTTTTCTGAAAATCGTTCATTTCCTGTTCGACTTTTATACTTACTTTTATATTAAATCTATAAATTTGTATTTTCATGATCATGGATGCAGGATGCACGTGTGTGCTAAGCCAACGATTCTCTAAGACCAACTTTATGGATGTTTGTAGAAAACACAACGTAACAGTTTTTATTTATGTAGGCGAAATGTGCCGCTATCTGCTTTCAAACGAAAAGGTATATATTCTTATACAACTTTCTGTCTAAACCCGTCTAATTTCGAATAAACTTTAATAAGTAGGTTATTAGCTGCAGCGCGCATAAGTAAGGAATGTCTATTCTGCGGTCTGGAAATACACTGACAATATTTATACTTCGTGTAGTAATGTATCATTACTAACTTTCCAAGGGACGTTATTTTTGGTACTATAACAAGTGGAATATAAATTGAAAATAGTATTAATATAAGATCTGTATTGAATTGAGTGGACTGTGCAGTCAAACCTAGAATGTCATATGGACCGAAGCTCTTCTCTTCGCTTCGGTCCGTATAACATTCTAGGTCAGACTGCCCGGTCCATAAACTTGCATATGGACTTGCATATGGATCCTCAGCACCATACATTATTTGTTAATGATATTTTAATAATTTGCATCGTAAACAACACAAAAAGAATCTTTGGTATATATCTTGGCTTTTATTCAGAGTGCTCTAGACAAACAACATTCAGTGCGCCTGGCTATAGGTAACGGCTTACGGCAGGATATTTTTGCCGAGTTCAAGGACAGATTTAACATCAAACGCATAGTTGAGTTCTACGCGTCAACTGAAGCGCCATTTGGTTTTATCAACTGCAATGATGTTGTTGGATCTTGCGGTCGGTGCTCGCCTTTCCTGGTACGTTTTACTACCTGCATTTTAAAAAAAAAAAACTACATTAACACATACGTTACAAATCAAACGTTTTAAAAGGACTGGTGGCGATCTGGTAGAGTTGTTGGTGCCAATACAATTGAGAAAACCCTGATAAGGATGTGTTTCAGTTTCATGTGGTATAATACACCAATCAGCTGAATATTAATATTGAATTATTATTCATGAAAATCTTTGGACTGACACGACTCCGTGTAATTGAGTTGGTAACATCCATAGTAATTCATTATGGGTTCATGTTGCTATTAGTTGTACATATTATTTAATGAAAGTATTTAGATCACAAGAATTTATTTTATCACGTCGATCTGTATAATTCTGCTGAGAAACAGGGTGCCTGAGATAAACTCTTATCTCGGCAGTTACTTTCCTATCCCGTCAGGTGCGTCTCTTTTGATGACGTCAGCACTTCTTTTGATGACGTCAGGGTGTATATTTGATGACGTTGGGTATTTTGGAACGGAAAAAAGGTGGAAAAAAGTAATTAAATGAGTTTAAACGATCAACGTGATAAATAGAATATCATGTTAGTGCCTGATCCTATCCAGTTTATCAGGTTCGGCACGAAAAACATGAAGCCCTTGGCACAGCCTTGGACTTCATTCTTTTCTCAGCCTCACCTGATAAACTGGAGAGGATCAGGCATTAACATGATATTCTCTATATTCAAGAAGCACATTATGATTTCCCGTATTTGGATTGACACCCATTATTCTTCCAGATCGCCTCCAGAACCGTTTATGTGCGTTTAGGTTAATGGTAAAGTTTCATTTATGTAAATACGGCTAAACAATTCAACTGTTATCTGTGTTTACTAGTGGCGTTGTGATAGAGCGTCCGGGTTGCACTAGTGGCGTTGTGATAGAGCGTCCGGGTTGCACTAGTTGCGTTGTGATAGAGCGTCCGGGTTGCACTAGTGGCGTTGTGATAGAGCGTCCTGGTTGCACTAGTGGTGTTGTGATAGATCGTCCGGGTTGCACTAGTGGCGTTCTGATAGAGCGTCCGGGTACACTAGTGGCGTTGTGATAGAGCGTCCGGGTTGCACTAGTGGCGTTGTGATAGAGCGTTGGGTTGCATGCCGAAGATCGTGGGTACCAACATCGGCCGTGTCACATCATAGTCATTAAAAATGGCTAGAAGCTGCCTTGCTTGAAGTTCAACAATAGTGCTTGATTGGTCGGTATAATGTGACTTTTTAGCTCACTGATTCAAATCGACATCGTCGTGATATGACTGAACTATTATTAAAAGCGAAGTTAACCCATACATACATGTATGCACGAAAGCGCGCACATACGCAATCGTCGGATTCAATGTCCCTTTTCTCTGTTGCAGGACATGTTATGTACAGTGGGATTTTACCAATGGGACGTTGATAATGAATATCTGGTGCGAGATGAGAAGGGCCACTGTATCCCTGTTAAACAAGGTATACTACATATATCACCATTGTTTCTGCTGAAAGCAAATTAAAACTATCTAGATTGTGTAGTTGTTCAAAGATTGGTGTTTCCTAGTTTGAGATACAGG